>ML663008.1:4514435-4575631 GCA_007570785.1 Antilocapra americana | reverse complement strand
GGCCTCATAGAATGAGTTTGGAAGTTTACCTTCCTCTGCAATTTTCTGGAAGAGTTTGAGTAGAATAGGTGTTAGCTCTTCTCTAAATTTTTGGTAGAATTCAGCTGTGAAGCCATCTGGTCCTGGGCTTTTGTTTTTTGGAAGATTTCTGATTACGGTTTCAATTTCTGTGCTTGTGATGGG
This sequence comes from Antilocapra americana, assembly GCA_007570785.1. Classification (NCBI taxonomy): domain Eukaryota; kingdom Metazoa; phylum Chordata; class Mammalia; order Artiodactyla; family Antilocapridae; genus Antilocapra; species Antilocapra americana. The sequence goes on along the minus strand of ML663008.1, from coordinate 4,575,448 downwards.
TCTATTAATATTATCTATCTCTTCCTGGTTTAGTCTTGGAAAGTTGTACTTTTCTAGGAATTTGTCCATTTCATCCAGGTTGTCCAGTTTATTTGCATATAGTTGCTGATAATAGTCTCTTATGATCCTTTGTATTTCTGTGTTTTCTTTTGTGATCTCTCCGTTTTCATTTCTAATTCTGTTGATTTGGTTCTTCTCCCTTTGTTTCTTGATGAGTCTGGCTAATGGTTTGTCAATTTTATTTATCTTCTCAAAGAACCAGCTTTTGGCTTGGTTAATTTTTGCTATGGTCTCTTTTGTTTCCTTTGCATTTATTTCTGCCCTGATCTTTAAGATTTCTTTCCTTCTACTAGACTGGGCTTCTGCATCTCTTCCATTTCTAGTTGCTTTAGGTGTAAAGTAAGGTTATTTATTTGACTTTTTTCTTGTTTCCTGAGGTGAGCTTGTAATGCTATGGACTTTCCCCTTAGCACTGCTTTTACGGTGTCCCATAGGTTTTGGGCTGTTGTGTTTTCATTTTCATTCATTTCTATGCATAACTGGATTTCTTTTTTGATTTCTTCTGTGATTTGTTGGTTATTCAGCAGTGTGTTGTTGAGCCTCCAAATGTTGGAAGTTTTGAATGGTTTTCTCCTGTAATTGACATCTAATCTCACTGCATTGTGGTCAGAAAAGATGCTTGGAATGATTTCAATATTTTTGAATTTACCAAGGCTAGATTTATGGCCCAGGATGTGATCTATCCTGGAGAAAGTCTCGTGTGCGCTTGAGAAAAAGGTGAAATTCCTTGTTTTGGGGTGGAATGACCTATAGATATCAATTAGGTCTAGTTGGTCTATAGTATCATTTAAAGTTTGAATTTCCTTGTTACTTTTCTGTTTAGTTGATCTATCCATTGGTGTGAGTGGTGTATTAAAGTCTCCCACTAAGTATAGCCACTATGGAAAACAGTGTGGAGGTTCCTTAAAAACTGCAAATAGACTTGCCATATGACCCAGCAATCCCACTGCTGGGCATATACACCGAGGATACCAGAATTGAAAGAGCCACGTGTACCCCAATGTTCATCACTGCATTGTTTACAATAGCCAGGACATGGAAGCAACCTAGATGCCCATCAACTGACGAATGGATAAGAAAGCTGTGGTACATATACACAATGGAATATTGCTCAGCATTAAAAAAAAATTCATTTGAATCAGTTCTACTCAGGTGGACGGAACTGGAGCCCATTATCCAGAGTGAAGTAAGCCAGAAGGAAAAACAATACAGTATACTAATGCATATATATAGAATTTAGAAAGATGGTAACGAGAACCCAGCATGCAAGACAGCAAAAGGAACGCAGATGTGTAGAACAGACTAGTGGACTCTGTGGATGAGGGCAGGGATGGGATGATTTGGGAGAATGGCATTGAAACATGTTAAGTATCATATGTGAAATCAATCGCCAGCCCAGGATTGTTGCTCGGGGCTGGTGCATCGAGATTTCCTGGGGGGAGGGAGGAGGGAGGGAGGAGGGAGGGGGGTTCTGGAGGGGGAGCATATGTAAACCTATGGCGATATCATGTCATTGTATGGCAAAACTAATAAAAAAAGAAAAAGAAAAAGAAAAAAAAATCAGTGTCAAAAAAACACAAAAACTCAACATTCAAAAAACTAAGATCATGGCATCCAGTCCCATCACTTCATGGCAAATAGATGGGGGAAAAGTATAAAAAAAAAAAAAAAGAAACAGTGACCATTGTTTCTAGAAAACATTTCTAAGCCAAGTATGTCCTCTCAGATGACAAAGAATGACTGTGGCACGGTGAGGGTGGGGGTGGGGGTGGGGGTGGCGGGAAGTTAGTTGCTACTGATTCTCTGCTAATTCCTTGTACTCAGTCACATCCTAATTTTTTTGCCTCTTCAGTCAGCCAGCCTCAGATTCAGAGCTATCATTACTCAGGGCCCAGGGAGAACTACCACCCCAAGCAAAGGGAGAGAAAATGAAAGGTGTTAAATTCTTTCCCTTGTTCTATTTCTGTAACAGCTCAATTCTGTGACATGAAAATATCCCTCTGTCTTAACATAGTCTGTAAAGAAGGCCGCAAAGCTGTAATCATTAAATCTTGCCCCCAACTGATTGCTATGGAACTTAAACATAACAGAGAAGGTTGTTGGGAATTTGAAGAAATTGTTTCAGAGAAGAAAAAGAAATAGAACTAAGGCAGAAAAACCTCAACTGGTGATTGGGCATTAGGGAAACAAGAGGGGTGATGTTGTTTTTTAAATGGAAAAAGACTATTTTTGAGAAGGCCTTCGGACAAATCATGGTATTAGCCAAAGCCTAGGGTAGAAAGCCCATGGGCACTGGCCAACCCTGGGGATGTGATCTTCCTCATTATGAATGTTTTCTTTTTCCTTTCTGATCTCCACTGAGTCTCATTCTTTTTCACAGTGACTGCTAAAATAATTCCAGCGAAGATTTTGATAGTCAAGAGCAGTTTAAAATAAGGCTGGTCCCTTCTGGTATGTATCATTCAAGGTTGGGGGAGAGAGGATGAGAGGAACAGTTTGGTAGATTTTAAAACCTTACACTGATTCTGTAAAACCACTGGTGTCAGTTTCTTGGGGTCAGGGGTCTCCACTGATAGCCTCTCAAATGCTGTCTCCACAGCAAAGACCTACCTTTAGGTAGAGAATAAATCTCCTAGTATGAGGTTTATTCTCATAGCTTGCTGCTTCTAGCTTTTATTGTTTCACTTAATCCACTTATGCCAGGCTTCAGCAAAATGTGAAACGTGAACTTCCAGATGTTCAAGCTGGTTTTAGAAAAGGCAGAGGAACCAGAGATCAAATTGCCAACATTCAATGGATCACTGAAAAAGCAAGAGAGTTCCAGAAAAACATCTACTTCTGCTTTATTGACTATGCCAAAGCCTTTGACTGTGTGGATCACAATAAGCTGTGGAAAATTCTGAAAGAGATGGGAATACCAGACCCCTGACCTGCCTCTTGAGAAACCTGTATGCATGTCAGGAAGCAACAGTTAGAACTGGACATGGAACAACAGACTGGTTCCAAATAGGAAAAGGAGTATGTCAAGGCTGTATATTGCCACTGTGCTTATTTAACTTATATGTAGAGTATATCATGAGTAATGCTAGGCTAGATGAAGCACAAGTTGGAATCAAGATTGCTTGGAGACATATCAATAACCTCAGATATGTAGATGACACTATCCTTATGGCAGAAAGTGAAGAAGAACTTAAGAGCCTCTTGATGAAAGTGAAAGAGGAGAGTGAAAAAGTTGGCTTAAAGCTCAACATTCAGAAAACTAAGATCATGGCATCTGGTCCCATCACTTCATGGCAAATAGATGGGGAAAGAGGAGCTGATTTTATCTTTTCGGGCTCCAAAATCACTGCAGGTGGTGATTGTAGCCATGAAATTAAAAGATGCTTATTCTTCAGAAGAAGAGTTACGACCAACCTAGACAGCATATTAAAAAGCAGAGACATTACTTTGTCAACAAAGGTCCTTCTAATCAAGGCTATGGTTTTTCCAGTAGTCATGTATGGATGTGAGTGTTGGACTATAAAGAAAGCAGAGTGCAGAAGAATTGATGCTTTTGAACTGTGGTGTTGGAGAAGACTCTTGAGAGTCCCTTGGACTGCAAGGAGATCCAACCCAGTCCATCCTAAAGGAGATCTGTCCTGGGTATTCATTGGAAGGACTGATGTTTAAGCTGAAACTCTAATACTTTGGCCACCTGATGTGAAGAGCTGACTCATTTGAAAAGACCTTGATGCTGGGAAAGATTGAGGGCAGGAGGAGAAGGGGATACAGAGGATGAGATGTTTGGATGGCATCACTGACTCAATGGACATGAGTTTAGGTAGGCTCTGGGCTACCTGAGCTGGTGATGGACAGGGAGGCCTGGCGTGCTGCAGTTCACAGGGTCACAAAGAGTTAGACACAACTGAGTGACTAAACTGAAACTGAATTGAATCCACATATGATTCCTGACAGCACGGTTTTATGCTGCCATGATCCTAGCTGGAGCCCTGCTGTATGGTGGCACATGCTAGGTATACTGACATGTGGCCCTTGGCCACATCTCAGGCAGAATTTCAATATGCCCTTTTTTATACAGAGCCAAAGGCTTCCCTGGTGGCTGAGATGGTAAGGAATCTGCCTGCAATGCAGGAGACCTGGGTTCTATGCCTGGGTTGGGAAGATACCTTAGAGAAGGTTATGGCTCTCAATCCAGTATTCTTGCCTGGAGGATCCCAAGGACAGAAGAGCCTGGTGGGCTACAGCCTGGTGGGTTGCAAAGAGTTGGACATGACTGAGCAACTAAGCACACATAGAGAGCTAAGCAAGGTAGTCAAAAGCCAACAGCATTTGTTAACATGGGTAACAGTATTTTCCATTTTCTGCTTTGTTGTGAACTAAAATGAATGGGATGGGTGAATTTAATTCACATGATCATTATATCTACTACTGTGGGAAATAATCCTTTAGAAGAAATGGAGTAGATCTTACAGTCAACAAAAGAGTCCAAAATGCAGTGCTTGGGTGCAGTCTCAAAGATGACAAAATGACCTCAGTTTGTTTGCAAGAAAAACTATTCAGTATCACAGTAATCCAAGTTTGTGTCCCAACCACTAATGCTGAAGAAGCTGAAGTTGAACAGTTGTAAAGACCTATGAGACTTTCTAGAACTAACACACACAAAAAGATGTCCTTCCATAATAGGGATTGCAATGAAAAAGTAGGAAGTAAAGAGACAGCTGGTCAACAGGTAAGTTTGGCCTTGGAGTACAAAATGAAGCAGGGCAAAGGTTAACAGAGTTTTGCCAAGAGAACTCACTGGTCATAGCAAACACCCTCTTCCAGCAATACAAAAGATGACTTTACACATGTACATCACCAGATGGTCAATACCGAAATTTGACTGACTATATTCTTTGCAGCTAAAGATGGAGAAGCTCTATACAGTCAGAAAGAACAAGACCTGGAGCTGACTGTGGCTCAGATCATGAGCTCCTTATTGCAAAATTCAGGCTTAAATGCTCTGCTTTGTCCTTTAGAATTTTCATTATGTATGCACAGTGGTTAGAAACAGGTATATGTGAAAGACTGAAGATGTAAAATTTCAAGACTACAGTAGAAACTCTAGGAGGTTCATTCCATGTTCTATATATTAAATGGCTCAGCGAATGAAGATTACTAGTTTCCTTAATATAAGAATAGTATGTTCTTTGTATCATGATTTTTCTGATGAAATGATTGTACTGATAATAAATTTTAAAATTTAGAATGGAAATAAAATGTGCTTAAATCAGTGTTTTTGTTTTTTAAAGAATGATCTATTTTGCACATGGATTTGTTTGAGACTTGCCTCTTGAAAACATGAAGGACACTTGAATTTGTTATCTTTGTTCTTTGGTTAGTACATACTTTTCTTTAGGAAATAGGATCTGCAAGTCTGTTTTTCTTTTTGCCCTAGAGATTTCACTCATCTTTTTGTATTATCCTACAGGGTTAGGCGATTAGGTACATTTATTTTATGTTCCTTTTCTGAATGGATTTAAATTCCTTTACTTAGAAGGCATCCCTTCAGGGAATGAAGAGGGCTTATCTTTGCTAGCCATGTGGATTCCTGTGAACTCTCTCATCCAAGATGAAAGAGTTTTTTTTGCATTCCAGTAATTTTGAATAGCTGAGCTATTTTGTGTTTCCCCCCAAATTGGTAATTTTTCAGTGGCTTTTTCATCTGTCTGGATGTTCTTTTTAAGCTGTTAAACACTTCTGTTCATTCTTCAAAACCATCTTTATGAATCAATTATGAGTGAAGCTTTTTCTATCCATCTTCATCTCTCTCACCCCCTACCCCGAAATCCTAGTCTAGAGTTTATCACAGCTTCTTCTCTAGTATCTTCACACTACAGATATAGCTTTCTTATTATGTTAATTGTGTTATATTTTGGCCATAATGATAGCTCTTCTTATTATACTTGGCTATCTAGAACTAAAGTTGTTGATCTTTCCAACTGTAAGCTTTACCTTGGTTGGGTCTCCATATAAGTCTCCTTAATAATGTTACATATGATAACAACAACTTATACTTATTAAGTGCTTACTACCATATTTTATCAACACGGTGCACATATTTTTCTTTCAAATTGGCTCAGATGGTAAAGAATCTGCCAGAAATGCAGGAGACCTAGGTTTGATCTCTGGGTTGGGAAGATCTGTTGGAGAAGGGAATGGCTACCCACTCCCTTGCCTGGAGAATCCCATGGACAGAGGAGACTGGTGGGCTACAGTCCATGGGGTCACAAAGAGTTGGATATGACTGAGTGACTAACACTTTCACTTTCATTTTTTGATGAAATACAAACTATGTCAGGCACTGTATTGATTTCTTAATATTATATTTTCTTATAATCTAATTAAGGTAAATAGTATTAACATTTGGTTTATGAATGAGGAAACAGAGAGTTGAAGGGATTTAAAAAACTGGTTCAAGGTACATAGCTACTAAGAGGCAGAGCAAAGACTGAAACTTAGGTGTATATGTCATTACCCTTGATCTTAATCATTCTGCTGGGGAAAAGTGGGAAGAATGGAAGAAAGCTAACATTTTGAGGACTTTCTATCATGCGGCAGCCATTGTTCTAGTACATCTCTGTGTACTGCTTCTTATCTTGGTCTCACAAAAAGTTTGAGGCAGACATTATAGTCTTTATACTATAGCAAGGAAACTGAGGCTCTAATTAGTTAGGCTTTTTGAAGTCATATCTAGTGGCTCAGATGGTAAGAATTTGCCTGCCATTGCAGGAGATGTAAGAGACATTGGTTCGATCCCTGGATCTGGAAGATCCCCTGGAGAAGGACCTGGCAACCCACTCCAGTATTCTTGCTCTTGGAGTATTCTTGCTCTGTCCATGGACAGAGGAGTCACATAGCTGTGGAGTGCTCTAGTCAGGATTTGAACTCAGGACTGGTAGATTTTATAGCCATTTTCACCAGAATTTTAGCAGTGCCCTTTCAGTCTAAGAGACACTGAACACTGATATAGGCAATATGAGCCAAACAAATACAAAAATCCAGTTCTCTGATGGCAAATTAGGTAGTATCTAAGAGTGTCTTAGACTCCAGACTTTGCTTAGAGATAAGAGAAATACCAGTGATGACTCTGCTGATGTGTGCTGGAAAATAGTCTCAGGGTGTTTTCTTGACTTGGGTAGCAAAGATAATGTCCTTTAACCTCCACTGACTCACCCTGTACCCCTGAATATTCCAGGTGATACAAGGGTTCCAATCAACCGGACCCAGCCCTGTGGCTTTGTGTATTAAAGGACATTGAACTGGCACCACAAACAATGCTTAACTTATATTCCATTTGTTAAACTGACTTGTGGCCTTACTGATTAGCCTGGGTTAGACCGTTAACCTCTTGGACACTCCATTATGCAGGATGCCTATCATATGCATTTATTTTGATTTGTAGCTAGAGTTAATGAATTTAAGTGCAGTATCCCAGAGTAGTGTTCCCTAAAATGTATCCTACCACATATTAGCTCTAAGAGTTGACCTTTGAAAAACGGGTCCCATGGTCAAATAAATCTAGGAAATGTAGGAAATCTATTCCTCTTTCATAGTGTTTAACCGTTAGTGTATTAAAGGCTCTAAGTCTAGTTGTAAAGAACTTGTTTCTTTTCTTTTATTTTGTAAGCTTGCTAACAATTCAAGGAACTAGTATTTCCTTAACACATTTGAGGATACACTGTCTCTGGCAGAGGCTGTTTGTTCCCTATATGCATTCTCTTTTTTGTTTTAGTAAGAGAATTTCTGAATTTTAGCTGGGCACACAGCTTTCCAGCTAAACACTACGTTTTCTAGCTTCTTTATAACCAGTTGCAGCTGTGTGAATGAATTTTGCCAGTAGAATGTGAGCAAAAATGATGTAGGCAACTTGTGCATTGCTCCTTTAAAAGCAAGTTGCTTGCCCTCTACTTTCTATCTTTCCCTGTTCTTGGTGGCTGGAACACTCAATTGTTGGTGACTCAGTCCTGACTATCTGGCCAGGACAACCCTTCAGGGGATGCCAAATGAAAGATACAAGGAATTTGGGTCCCAGATGGTTTTGTGGACTAGCCATCTATATCTGAATTGTTTCAAGGAAGATAAATAAAATTCCATTTTGTTTGAACCACTTTATTTGGGTATCTTTGTTATAGCTGCTTAATCTAAACTGTCACTAATCACTGTCCTAGAATTCTCCAAGAATTTTATGCTTGACTTAGTATAAACTTCCTGAATTCTACTGGCTTTTCTTAATAAATGTTTTAAAAGAGAAACTCCTAAATGCTTTAGAGGAAGCTAAAAATTTAGGTGAAATAACACTTAGAATGAAACTAAGCTGTAGACTTAACATTAAAATATAGATGAACACTCAATGAAATATTTGCTCAGACTGAGCCAGGTTAAAGACTGGACTTTCTCATGAAAGAAGATGAGGTTTTAAATGACTCATGTTATACATAGTATCACTAATTTTTCTAAGTGTGTTTATACATAAATGTCTCAAGCTACTGAAATAAATGAATGATTCATATTAGCCTCAAAATGAAAGCCTTTGGGGTTTTCTCTGTCTGCTCTCCATTTTAACTTGTCATTATTTAAAGGCTTATTCAAGACTTTTAATAGCAGACACACTGGCAACAATGTCAATTCTGACCTCAGTCAAACATAATAGGAGAGAGCAAATTGTGTTTTCCTCGGGAAAGAAAACCACAGCATACTTTCCTCCTGGAATAATTTGATTTCCTTTCACTGTAGAAAGTCCAGAGAAAATGACTGCAATTCTACCATAAGCTTCCACAAGTTGAAACTGAATGTCTGTGATTTTACTTTCCAAGATGACTTTTATACAGTAATGCTTGGGTTTCCATTTTAGAGCCCCTGATTACTAGATGTGCTGCAAGATCTTAATGTAACTAAGCACGCTTAGCTTGGCTCTGCTTTGGGGCAATGGCAACCTGCCGGCTTCTGTGATGAATGAGTCTAGAGTTTTAGGCCTGAAAACTCCAATCTCCAAGGAACTGTTGATTTTGTCTCTGACGTTTATGAAGGACATCTGTGTAATGTCTGACCATGGCCTAAGTTTCTCTACCTCCACATCCATCACGGTACCTGTGTTTATCTGCAAGCCCAGCAATGGGAAGGAGCAGGTTACTAATTGGAAACCCTAACAGGCTTTGACTTATTCATTGCAACATCTGTGAAGTAGTATGAGGTTTAATTGGTGTCTAAAAATCTTTATTTAATTTACTACCCAGAAGCAGATCAAATTTCAGATTCCCTTTGCTGGTATTAGTGTCAAGATAAATCTTTTAGAAGAGTGTACAGGAATTCAAAAAAAAAGTGAAACCAATAGCTTTTTAGATTTTCCTTGCTTTATACTGGGTTTCCTAGAAACGGAAAAGAATTGTTTCTTGGGAGAAAGTTAAAAACTACTTGTGTAGAAGGAAAAACAGAAAAAGGAATCATGACAGTTCATACTTTTAGACTTAAAGCTAATTTTGATCAATTTCACATCCTATATATTTTTTAAAAAATATTATAATATAGTTCTTTGAAGGTCAGTTTATCTCTAGAAAATTCTCACACAGTTACCAGTGAAACCCAAAGTTAAACGTGGGGGTAAAGTATTCTTTGAAAGATTAACATAGATTCACTAGCAACAAAACAAAATAACCTTATCCTCTACTTCATAACATCTTCTGAGAAGAGATCTGTGAGTCTTTTGGGTGCATATGCTATGAAAAGGCAAAATGGTAGTAAACAGATGATGTAAAGGGAAAAGGTTTCCATAGGGTCCCTTCATAACAGAAAACAGGTGCAAGAGATCTACATGACATTCATGATAGAGCATGCGCGTCTGCCTAGACTGCTACCTTTTCTTTTTCTTCATTCTTATTCCCCTATTTTCCTCATTATTTCTAAATAGAAACATCTAATCTTATTCCCTTCTGGAAATGAGTTCTCAACTCACTTCAGACCGTAGAATTCCAAGGAACACAGGTCATGCTTGGAAGCTTTCTTGGTGAAGGGCCTTAAGTGCAAGACCACCTGCGAACAGACACTTGACAAATAGGCTTTTGATCACGATGTCTTAGATTTTAGCAATGAATTGTTTCAGTGGAATAGCTTCAGGCTGCAACTCATTGCTAAATAAACTAGACAGCTGCCTCAAATTCCTTCTGAAATGAAGTGAGACTTACTCACTAAATAAAATAAGAGATCCACTCATCAAGACAACAGATATTCATTCTTTAACATGGCTTCAACAGAGCATGGTGCTAGACTTGTATCATCCTAAGGCAGAAACCAGTGGGCACAAATGAGGTCAAATGAATTCCAGCAACTTGAATTTTACTTACTGGTGAGAGCCTTAGCCTTCTGAAAACTCCCTGCCAAGTATATTTTTTGGGTATCTCTAGGGGTATCTCTTGTGCATTCTGAGACAGCCCTTTTCCTCAGTGATGTTCTCTTTCTAAGAAAATAACTGAAAGTGGCTGCTGATGGCTTTCACCATACTTCTGGAACTCCCAAAGCTGCAAATTGAGGGACCATGTAGAGTGGCATGCCCTGCAACTGACCCTGGCCCAGGAACAAGTTGTGTTCTACACAGAATATATCTTGTCAGCAGGCACACAAAGAGGGTGTTAGAAAGTGCCTCCTAAGTTCCTTTGGGAAAACAGTTTTGTTGTTGTTGTTTGTTGTTTTCCATTTTTGCCTATAGCATCTCTCTCTCCTTAGAGCTCAAGCACAAGACTATGAGTCCTGAGTGGGAGAGCCACCATATTGTTCCCTTAAAATCCCAGATGCCTTCCATGGTGTGCCTTGAAAAGCCCTACTCCCTGCAGTCATTCTACACCCCTTGACAGATCAATCTGCATAAATAGACATCTGTGGGCTTCCAATACTTCATCAGACGTGCCCAGACATGTCTGAATCCCAGCAGAGGAAACATCTGAGGCTAAAACCAAAGTATCTGTACATGCTTAACAAAAATTCACACAAAATACTACAAAACATAAAGTCTTTCAGTGGAAAATGTCTCATATTAATTTGGTTCATGCATGCATGCTTCATTTATAATCTAAATAAATTCCTAGGCCCCATATGGTCCAATTTTGGCATAGTACCGCATTGAAGAAACACAGTTTAGCAACCAAAGGTGGTTAAAAAGTAATTCCCACATTTATTTGGCCTCCTTGAAATATTAAATGAACAAGTTCATAACTCTTCATTATGAATCTTTCTAGAGGCTTTTTTAATTCCTTCGTATTCTCTAATGTCCCTCTGTACTCCTGGTGCCTCTCTTTGTGCTGAATTCCCAATATTTCTCTCCCAAACATGCCTCTATGTCTCTTACTTTGTCTTTTCTTTTTGTCTTTCCAGTTTAGTTCTCTCTTTCTCAAAATCTGAGAATTTTTGGCAAAATTGAACACAATGGGTCAAAGTTGTAGGGAAGCTAGCAGACCAAGACAATTTTTAGCGAGCAGAAAAGGTAGGGATGAGTCAATAATTTTTGGATCTATTATACATTCTTCTGACATTTGTTGAGTATACACATGGCAGGCATTGCAGAGGCACTGAGGACACAAATGGACAGGATATTACCTCCAACTTCAGGAAACTCAAGTCCAGTAGAAGGCAGAGGCATACTAGAAAAATGATCATAATCAATGGGGCAGGTTTAAGAATGGAGTTAAATGTTAGGCCATGTGCGTCACCAAACATAGGTAGGTCAATAAAGCCTTCACAGAGAAAAAGGCCTTGTTCTTTAAAGATAAGTTGTAGTTTTTCAAGTGAGTGGTTTCCTAAGGAAGAAATCCAGCAGTAATCCTAGAGTCTTCCTATTCCTTTAGCCTCTACAAATACTTCTCTTAAAAGTTCTTGTTGAACTATAGTTGATTTATAATATTGATTTAGTTTCAATGTACAGCAAAGTGAGTCAACTATACATATACATATATCCTTTCTTTTCTTGATTTTTTTTCTCTATCTAGGCCATTACAGATGAGTGGATTTCCTTATGCTATATAGCAGGTCCTTATTAGTTATCTATTTTATATATAGTAGTATGTATCTGTCATTCCCAATCTCCCAATTTATCTGTCTCATCCTACCTCCCTTTACCCTATAGTAATTATAAGTTTGTTTTCTATATCTGTATCCCGTTTTGAGATTCCACATATAAGCAAAGGCTTCCCTGGTGGCTCAGATGGTAAAGAATCTGCCTGCAATGTAGGAGACCTGCGTTCAATCCCTGGGTCAGGAAGATCCTCTGGAGAAAGAAATGGCAGCCCACTCCAGTATTCTTGCCTGGAGAATTCCATGGACAAAGGAGCCTGGATGACTACAGTCCATGGGGTCACAAAGAGTCAGACATGACTGAGAAACTATAACTCACATATAAGGAATATCATATGATATTTGTCTTTCTCTTTATGACTCACTTCACTTAGAATGACAATCTCTAAGTCCATCCATGTTGCTGCAAATGGCATTATTTCATTCTTTTTTATGGCTGAGTAATATTCCATTGTATATATGTACTATAGCTTCTCCATTCCTCCTAAATGATGAACATTTAGGTTGCTTCCATATCGTGGCTATTGTGAATAGTGCTGCAATGAACACTGGGGTACATATATCTTTTCGAATTATGGTTTTCTCTGGATATGCCCAGGAATAGGATTGCTGGATCATATGGTAGCTATATTTTTAGTTTTAAAAGGAAACTCCATACTACAAACCTTTTAGTTCTTATGGTCTATTGAATATATCTCTTTAACATCTCTTTTATCCATCTTTTCCTGCCAATCCACATTGCTTTGTTTACATTAGCATAGTTTTCACTTTGAAAGCTCCAACTGGCTTTTTATTTATATTCTTTTGAAAAGAAGTACTTTTTGAAAATATCTATCGTATCACCTGCAGTCTAGATAAGTAGTTTTCATTTTTTTTGTCTCAAGACTACTTTATATTCTCAAAAACTATTGAGGACCCCAGAAAGTTTCATGTGGTTGGTAGAAATATTTAATATATTTAATATACTAAAGTTTCTCAGTTTAACACTGAGAAACTTTAAATTAACAATCTATACATAAAAGTAATCTCATTTCATGTTAAGTATACATTTTTATGAAAAATATATTTTATAAAACAAAATAAAATTTAGTGAGTAGAGTGGCATTGCTTTTTATTTTTTTGCAAGTCTTTGTAATGTTGGTAGAGACTCTTCTTAATAGAAGACAGATGAATTCATACATCTATTTCAACATTCAATCTGTTGTGAGGTCACATGTTATACAGTTTCTGTATGCCTCCATTGTACACTGATAAAAAATAAGAGTGAACAATATATTATTATGGGAATATTTTTGACCTTGAAAACCTTCTAAAACAGTCTTGGGGAACTCAGGGTTTCTTGGGCCATGCCTTGAGAACTGTTAGTATGGATCTTTATACAGTATAAATTTGTTTATGTCTCTCTCTTGCTTAAAATCTTTCAGCAGCTTTCTTTTGCTTACTGAATAAAGTAAACACTAGAATGGGAAGACATTAAGATAACTCTGAGAGCTTAAGCTTAGATAATTGAATAAAGAAAATAGAAAATAAGAAAAGAGAAGCATAGTTTTACAGCAATGAAGTTAATGAAATGCTTTTTTCTTTTCACCACGATTTTTGAGGTAAGTACAAGTTAACTACTGTGTATAACACACTACTGAAAAACATATCTGTAGTGGCTTAAAACAGCATTTGCTATACAACACCAAAGATATGATCTTTGAAAGAAAGAATTGGTAAGATGAACTCCATTAAAATTGAAAACTCTGCTCTGTGAAAGAGAATTAAAAGACAAGCCACATAGCGGAAGAAAATATTTGCAAAATACATCTGAGAAAGGACTGCCATCCAAAATACAAAAGAACTCTTAAAACTCAACAATAGGAAAACAAACAACCTGTTTCAAAAATGGGCCAAAGATTTGAGCAGACATGTCACCACAGAGGGTATACAGATGGCAAATAGCATATGAAAGAATGTTCTACATCCTGTGTTAACAGGGAAATGCAGATTAACAACCATGAGATATCGCTCCACACCTTTTAGAACGTCAGATGCAGAACGCTGACACCACCAAACGCTCGTGAGGATGTGGAACAACAGGAACTCTAATTCGTTGCTGGTGGGAATGCAAAATGCTGCAGCCTTTGGATGGCATTTTGGCAGTTTCTTACAAACTAAAATACTATTACCATATGATCCAGCAGTCATACACCTTGGTATTTGGTTAATCAAGTGAGTTTAAAACTTATGTTCACACAAAAACCTACACAAGGATATTTATAGCAGCTTTACTCATAATTGCCAAAACTTGGAAGCAATCAAGATGTCCTCCAGTAGGTAAACTGATAAATAAACCATGTTATATCCAGACAAGGGAATATTATTCAACTCTAAAAAGTAACAAGCTATCAAGCCATGAAAAGACATGGAGACATGGAGGAGGGACTTCCCTGGTGGTCTAATGGCTAAGACTCTGAGTTCCTAATGCAGGGGGCCTGGACTTGACCCCTGATTGGGGAACTAGACCCCACATACAGCAGCTAAGAGTTTGCACGCCACAACTAAAGACCCTGAGAAGCACAATTAAAAAGATACCACAACTAAAAAAACAAAAAAGACATGGAAGAAACTTAAATGTGTATTACTAAGTGAAAGAAGCCAATCTGAAGAGGCTATATTCTGTATGATTCCAACTGTATGACATTCTGGAAAAGGTAAAACTAGGGAGAAATAAAAAAGTCAATTGTTGCTGAGGGTGTACGTTTGTGGTGGGGGGTGAGTGGGGATGGAAAAGCAGAGCACAGGGGGTTTTTAGGGTGGTGAAAATACTCTGTATGATATTGTAATGAAGGCTATCTGTCATTATACATTAATCTATGTACATGAAAGCCATAGGAAGTACAGCCCAAGAATGATCCTTAATGTAAACGATAGACTTAGAGTGATTATAATGGTCAATGCAGGTTCATCAGTTATAGCAAATAGACCACTCTGGTGAGTGATGGTGATAATGGGGGATGTTAGGTAATTTTGTGGGAAGTGGGTATTTGGGAAATCTCTGTATCACCCTCTTGACTTTGTTTTAAATCTAAAATTTCTACAAAAATTAAAAAAATAAAGTTAAACCCAGCATTTGTTAAGCATTTGCTTATTATTTCTCACAGGACTACAGATCGACTGGATCAAGGTAGGTGGTGAATGGAGGATGGTCGACCCTTAGGATGGAGAGCATTTCACCTGGCCTATTCTTTTGTCAAACATTCTTGTGTGCTTCCTGCTCAGTCTTTGCTTTTTCATCAAGAAAGTGCCTCTTGCACTGGTAAAAGGTCAGGATACATCACATGGGAGATGCTCTTTGCCAGTGGGTGGAGGGTCTGAAGACTCCAGCAGTCTCCTTCTACTGTGTGGAGGGCTTGGGCTGGGGTTGCCTTCTGCCATTGGGTGGAGGATTGGGAGGTATTCTGTATGATTTTTAATGTTCCTCTTCTATGTTCTTACAATGTCCTGTACTGGTATTTATAACACTACATATTAATCACTGACTTTCTCAGACAGAGACTATACCCCCAAAGTTCAACACAATGCTTAGCATGTCATAGGCACTCAGCAACTATTTGAGAAATGAATGGATGGTGAAATTTGATATTACGCAAAGGAGGTTGACCAAAGGAAATCATTATAAAATTTTTTACGTCATAAGGAGAGCTGTGTTTTAGGAAGATTTTACCATAATTATGGATATACTTATAAATACACTCCTCTACATGAGTGGCAACTACTTTTTTTTTTGTTCCTCTTGGAAGACTTCCATGATAATTGGTGTTTTTCATGTACTTAAACACAATAATATATTTTGGGCAGTAAATCTATAGATTTACTACCGAAGTAAATTTGTGAAGGTACTGAATTAATGAAAATCAGTGAACTATCATCCATATCTCCCCAGTAAGTATGCTAAATATGCAAGCTGATGATGATCAGACCATACATGACAACAGAATTCTGATCTGGAAGCCCTGGAAGCCAAACCACATCTCTGCAGAATACTTCTGGCCCAGAAGTATCAGGGCTTGGTCAGTCACTGCCAACTTTCCTATTTTTGCCATTACTTTCAAATCAGGACAGACCAGAGAAAGTCAAATATGCTCTCCAAACCAATCACATAATATGCCTGCTTCTAGATAGCTCACCTCCAGCTTTCCAACAGCCTCCAATCAGAGCACACCTGAAGCCTTTACTTTTTCTTTCACTATAAAGCTTTCCCACCCCTCTGCCTGCCTTTGAGTTTTTGCCAAACACAAGAGATGATGCGCTGACATAGCAAGCTCTGAATAAATAGCCTCCTTTTGTTCTCTTTTCAGTGACCTTCATTTACCTCCACGTCAGTAAAGAAAACAGTCCTTGAGTGGTTGAACTAGGATAGATGAGGTTGAATACCACAAACATGCTGAACAATGAGGCCAGTCTGGAAACCTTGTGAAGCTGTTTTATCTCAGTTGATTCATACATTTCAGAAGAGTTGGTGGTGAGGTGCTCTAGCGCATAAATTTTCACTCAGTTGACATGGTTCCAAATCATTTTTATAGTTGAATAAATCATTGAAAGCACTGCTTTTATTAACCTGGCATCTAATGCTCCATCCCCTGGAAGCACTGCCTTTCAGTTTCATGTTAGATTCTGTTGACTTGTCAGTTAATGTTGCTCAGATTTTTTTTTCTTTCTTCTGTCACACTGTCACTACCCTTGTCCATGTTTTCATGATCTCATAGGCAGCAATCATTTAAATGACTCCTTTGAGCCTCTTTCCACTTGAAATCTTTGAACATGTTTAGCTTATGCTAATCTCCTAACTTCTATCATGTTACTAATTTCCTTAAGAACTTTGTCAACTTTATTGGCATCAGTCACGTCCAGTTAACTTTTTATGACCGCATGGACTGAAGCCTGCCAGGCTCCTCTGTCTATGGGATTTTCCATCATATGGCTTCCCTAACTAACCTAGCAACCCATGTATTCCTGCTTGCCTATATGTTCTGGGCTCTTACCCACACCTTGTTTTCTCCACCTTTGTGCCTTTGGTCATTCTGCTGCTTCATCTGGAATGCTTTCTTTCTTCATTTGTATTTGTATTCTTGCTTAACATATCCTATAACTCTCACTTTGTCCCTCAGTAGTCTCGTACCAGATCCTTTTCCTGTGAACTGTCATCTTCCAGTTGGTTATACGGGATGCGGCAGGAGATTTGGGAGGTGGAAGTGAAAGCAACAGCCATCATACTTGGAAGCTGTCACTGGTGAGAGGAAGTGAAGATAGATGCCAAGATGCTAGCAGTTCATAGCTCATCGTCATGCTCCCTCACTCTGCTTCCAGCTCTTCCTCCCAACTGCCTGCCCTACTGACCAACAGCAGCCCCAGGCTGGCCCACCACCAGATGCTCTGATGTAAGCTCCTGGGGGTGGTAGCTCCAAAGAGTCAACAATCTTCCCCAGAGTTCTACAGCAGCCCACTTCACAGTATACTGGACACATTTAGCTTCGACATTCAACTATGACTGGAGAGCAGAGTACTAAAGTCCTTCCCCACTCACCCAATAGGATCAACATCTGACCACATACTCTCTGATCTTTTTCTTCCTCACTCTTGCTGAATACATGAACTTAAGTTCCTTTTATCACTTCTGGGGATTCCTTACTCTATTTTCATGGTGTATATACTATGTTCTGGATTTTGACATGTAGTTTTTCAATTCAAAAGGGAAGGTAATATATATATTAAAAAAAATTCAAAACACCCTTCCATCTCATGTACCTCACAAATGCAACTGAGAGTCAAGATTTACAAGTCTATTTGTGAACTCAAAAGCCAGGAATTTGACTGTTTTCTTTCTGCATCTTCTCTAGCCCAGGGACATTTCATATAGGAAGTTATTGCTGCTGCCTCAGTATTAAAGACAGAGTACTTGAAAACTGGTTGTGGGACAATTAAAAACCTTGGTTTAATATCTCCAAATATTATCTTGATACACAGGAATAAACCTTAAAACTTCTCATGGAATGAATGGATTTTAAGTCCTTTCAGTAATGCTATATTTTAATTTTTTTGCAAGTAGATTTATGATAAAAATTGAACAGGAGTCAATGTGAGGCTTTATTTTCTGGCAAGGAACTTAAGTTCATGTGTTCTGTGTTCCTGATTAAGAGCAGATCTATATACTTAGAAACAAAAAAGAGCAAAAGGTAAGTTTGAAATTCTCTTGCAAAATGAGAAAATCTTAAAAGTTTTCTTGCCCGAATAGATGATCACCATAATCTTTATCTTCTAACAAAAATGGTAGTTTTTTAAGAAAAAAGAATATCCTACTTTCTGTATCTTTAGTCATCACTTTCTTATTTTGTTGTATAAAGAAAGGATTGCTATTTTGACCTCTGACTCATACCGGCTTTAGACCTCCCAATACTTCAGACTTTTGAAACCCTTTTAAACTAAAGCGGGAGTGAAATTTGGTACATTTGGAAAGCATGATGTTCCACACTCTATGAACATGTAATTAAGTAAGCCATTAACCCAAAGAGCAGAGTTTCAACAGCCTTGGAAAACGAAGGAAAAACATGAACATTCAGTTCCGATTTCTGTAGAATTGTTTTCTAAGAAAAATTTTGGCTCTTCTTATATTCCTTTATGCAAATCAAATAAATAGTAGTGTGTGTTGCAGAACATTATATATCTAATTAATGCTACTAAATTCTATACTTAATAATGGTTAAAATGGCAAATTTTGTTATATATATTTTATGACAAAAGGTTCCATAAAGAGCTGGCTCATCTTTTCATACAGGAATCTTGAATAAGCTTAAGAAGGTCAGTGGGTTGGTGACTTACATGATGATAGAAGACAGAAGCAAGACTCTACTCACAGGAAAAAAAAAATTATATAAAGTTCCTGGAAAAGGATTCTGTGGTACTATGTTATGAGCAAACACTGATTTTTAGGTTACTTGGAGAGAAAGATTGAATTTCTTTTTCTTCATTTCCATTTTCAAGACCTTGATGTTTATGGATATTGTGAAATTCATTCACTTATTTATTCATTCTTTTATCCTTAGTAAGTGCTAGCTTTAAGAACATAGGAAATTATTTTATTTTAGAAAAGGATAAAATCATTTGAAAATTAACTCACCTGAAAAGAGCATGACATGAAAAATATGGAATCAACAATATAATGATCTTCATGGATATGAATATGCTGAATGATCAGAGTCTGAGATTTCCAAAGCAAAAATTCTTCTTTTTTTTTTTTAATATGAAGGTTTAGGGATATGCCCCTAAATCATTATAAATGATTTTCTAAACATTCATAATGTTTGAGTTCATTCATTTCTATTGTTATAAAGTAATTATTTTTATAACCTGGAGACAGACTGCTTTTACTTACATCACACAAGTATTTTTACAGTGAATAAAAAATTACACATATGATATAGAGCTTTAGGCTATATTATTATATTATTTCTACAGAGTTAAACTTTCAGTTCAGTTCATTTAGTCATGTCTGAGTCTTTGCGATCCCATGGACTATAGCACTCCAGGCCTTCCTGTCCATCACCAATTCCTGGAGCTTGCTCAAATTCATGTCTTTTGAGTCAGTGATGCCATCAAACCATCTCATCTTCTGAAGTCCCCTTCTCCTGCCTTCAATCTTTCCCAGCATCAGGGTCTTTTCCAGTGAGTCAGTCCTTTGCATCAGGTGGCCAAATTATTGGAGTTTCAGCTTCAGCCTCAGTCCTTCCAATGAACATTCAGGGTTGATTTCCTTTAGGATTGACTGGGTTGGATCTCCATGCAGTCCAAGGGACTCTCAAGAGTCTTCTCCAACACCACAATTCAAAAGCATCAATTCTTTGGAGCTCAGGTTTCTTTATGGTTCAACTCTCACAGCCATACATGACTACTGGAAAAACCATAGCCTTGAATAGATGGACCTTTGTTGGCAAAGTAACGTCTCTGCTTTTTAATATGCTGTCTAGGTTGGTTACAGCTTTTCCTCCAAGGAGCAAGTGTCTTTTAATTTCATGACTGCAGTCACCATCTGCAGTGATTTTGGAGCCCAAGAAAATAAAGTCTTTCACTGTTTCCATTGTTTCCCCATCTATTGGCCATTAAGTGATAGGACTGGATGCCATGATCTTAGTTTTCTGAATGCTGAGTTTTAATCCAGTTTTTTCACTCTCCTCTTTCACTTTTATCAAGAGGCTCTTCAGTTCCTCTTCCTTTTCTGCCATTAGGGTGGTGCATTCTGCATATCTGAGGTTATTGATATTTCTCCCAGAAATCTTTTTCTAGCTTGTGCTTCATCCAGCCTGGCATTTTACAAGATGTACTCTGCATATAAGTTAAATAAGCAGGGTGACAATATATAGCCTTGATGTATTCTTTCCTTGGGCTTCCCTGGTGGCTCAGACAGTAAAGAATCTGCCTGCAATGTGGGAGACCTGGGTTTAATCCCTGGGTTGGGAAAATTCCCTGGAGCAGGGCATGGCAACCTACTCCATTATTCTTGCCTAGAGAATTCCCATGGATAGAGGAGCCTGGTGGGTTATAGTCCATGAGGTCACAAAGAATTGGACATGACTGAGCGACTAAACAGCAGTGGCCACAGGACTAGAAAAGGTCAATATTCATCCCAATTCCCAAGAATGGTAGTACTAAAGAGTGTGCTAAGCATCGGACAGTTGCACTTATCTCCCATGCTAGTAAGGTCATGCTTAAAATCTTGCAATCTAGGCTTCAGCATTATGTGAACCAAGAACTTCCAGAAAAGTTAGGAAAGGGGTTTAGGAAAGGAAGAGGAACCAGAGGTCAAATTGCCAACATCACTGGATCATAGATAAAGCTAGGGAATTCCACAAAAATAGCTACCTCTGTCTCATCGGCTACACCAAAGCCAGTCGAACCCTGTATGGAACTTTGTATGGAAAAACTGATTGGTTCAAGATTGAGAAAGGAGTATAACAGGGCTGTCTGCTATCACTCTGTTTGTTTAACCTATACACTGAACACCTCATGAAAAATGCTGGGCTGGATGAGTTATAAGCTGGAATCAAGACAGGCAGGAGACACATCAATAACCTCAGATATGCAGATGGTACCACTCTAATGACAGAAAACAAAGAGGAACTAAAGAGCCTCTTGATGAGGGTGAAGAAGGAGAGTGAAAGAGCTGGCATAAAACTAAAATTTAAAAACATAGTAAGTATTTAAAAAACACTTAAGTATTAAAAAAACATATTAAGATCAGCTTGAACATCTGGAAGTTCATGGTTCACGTCCTGTTGAAGCCTGCCTTGGAGAATTTTGAGTATTACTTTGTTAGTGTGTGAGATGAGTGCAATTGTGCGGTAGTTTGAACATTCTTTGGCATTGCCTTTCTTGGGGATTGGAATGAAAACTGATCATTCCAGTCCTGTGGCCATTGCTGAGTTCAAGCTGGATTTAGAAAAGGCAGAGGAACCAGAGGTCAAATTGCCAACATCCATTGGATCATTGAAAAAGCAAGAGAGTTCCAGAAAAGCATCTACTTCTGCTTTATTGACTACATCAATGCCTTTGACTGGGTGGATCACAACAAAGTGTGGAAAATTCTTAAAGAGATAGGAATACCAGACTACCTTACCTTCTACAACCATTGCACCTTTTAAAAAGGACTGTATCTTTGGCTTCCCTGGTGGCTTAGTGGTAAAGAACCTACTTGCTAACGCAGGAGACATGGGTTCAATCTCGGGTCTGGAAAGATCCCACATGCTATGCAACAGTAAACCCGTGTACCACAGCTATTGAGTCTGTGCTCTAGAGTTCCTGCACCACAACTACTAAAGCTAGACCCTGTGCTCTGCATAAAAAGTCACCACAATGAGAAGCCCGCGCATTGCAACTACAAAGTACCATGCCCCCACCCCCTCCACTCCCCTGCAACTGGAGAAAAGCCCATGTAGCAAGAGTAAAACATAAATAAATGAAAATTAAGAGAAAAAAAGGATTGTATCTTGGTTTATAAAATAAATAATTCTACCTTATTTTCAGCTGGATTTAAATGTGAGTGTTTCAGATCGGTGGATGGTGTCTTTGGAAGATTTTGATTCTGTCAGTTCTCTCACACTGAGCTGTGTCAAACAGATAATAGAAAGTAGAAAGTTAGGCAATTTCCTTTAGATATATTGATAAAATTATCTGTAAATATAAATGGAACTGAGTGTTCAAATTATTTAAGACCATGTAATTTGGATATTGTACACATTACTGTTTTTTCCCACGAGTAAACAGCAGGTTTTATTATTGTTCCTCATATCCAAATTATCTAGGCTATTTTTAATCTTCCACTTTAATCTTCTAGGGTGGACATGGTAGTATAGGAGGTACACAAACACACTGCCAATTGAATATTCAAGCTTTATTCTGTTGCCAAGATGTGATTTGTAACAAACCTGCTGATATGATTTTACATTCTCTGCAGAAATCACTTTGTGGTAAACCAGGTTTTTTGGCCACAGCAGTATCCCCTGCTAAGAGCTAAACAAGCCATAGTATTGAGAAGCCAGGCTGGAATTCAGCTGTTTAATCATTTTCATGTGTTTGCATTATAATGGGTACGGACCCTAACAAGTCAGCTGTACAGAGGTTGCAGTTGGAATCCAGGCCTTGTTCTCAAAGAGCTAAAGCTAAAACACTCCCTTAGTTAGCTTGTTTTAGCACTCTCTGTTTCTCAGGAAATAAATTCTATTTGGAAGGAAAGCAAAGTTATTTTAAGGAAAGACTCTCTCTCTAGTCCAGTTACACTTCCACTTCTTCCTCTTTTCTGTTGGCATTTCTTAGAACCCTGCAATTATCCAAGTAAATAAAGCTAAACCTTTACTACCAAAAAATAACTTTCAGACTGTTTATGGATCATGCACTGTATAGCCCTTGCATAGATTCCTCAAATCTACCTTCTGAGGCAGGTATGTTATATCATCAACTATTTTTAAGAACAGCATTATTGAGGTATAATTAATATAAAAAAGAACTGTACAAAATTAATGCATACAATTTGATGGATTTGGACATACTCAAACATCTGTGAAGCTGTTAATACAATCAAAGTAGTAAAGGCTCAGAGAGAAGGAATTTGCTGAAGATTCCAGAGGTAATACATGAACTATTAATAGTAGGGATTTGAACACTGTCTTTCTGATTCTAAAATCAATGCTCTTCCCAAATCAAAGCTTCCACATTTTGTTTTCACTTGGACTAACGTTGGTGAGTTGATATTGGGTTGTCAAAAAAATCTGGAGTGTATTCAATTCCAGAGAGGTTCACTTAAGTCAGAAAGAAAGACAGAGGTATTCACACTGTCTGATTATATCTGTTTCTCAGATGTAGAAGCAAATGGAATGTTGTGTGGATAGCTGGGGTGAATAGCTGCTTCTCCAAATTGCTACAGAATCACAAACTACACTTTGTGTGATGGGTGGGTCCCTCTTTCTAAGGGATACAAGGTCATTTTATTAATATCTCTTCAAAGCAGGAGTGAATTATGTACATGTGCATACATGGTATTAGATGTTTCTAAACTGCTTATTAAATTTATTTTCATATATTTATCTTTCTCTTAATTATGTGTCTATGGTATTATGCACTGACATATGGAGGTGTTGGAATCACTGAAAACATAATCATTCTTAAGTTTATAGCATGGAACATACCATGCAAGAGGATGAAGTTAAATTGCAAGAGTTTTGATTCCTTTCCAGTAGTAAAAGTAAAAATTTTCACTGGATGATTTGGTCAATGTAAAAAAAAGTTAGAAAAAAATAATTTTAATTTCCCTGTTGATCAGATATGACTCATTGTTATTTGGTGAATTGATGAAGTTATTTAACAGAAAAAGTTATATATGTTGCTACATGTATGGAAAGTGAGTGAAGAAAGAAATATTTAATATTTGGTATCATTCTTTTGTAGAGGAATTGTAGAGGAATCAAGGTTGCACAATAGCAATGTACTTCAGTATTTCACAGAAGAAGAGTAACAACACAATTGTATTTATAGATATTTTCAAGGAGAAAAGAAGCATGGATTCCTTTTAAAGTATACAGTCAAAAATCTAATTTCATGTAGGAATCAGGATTATGGATTCATAATTTTGAAATCATGATAAAAAAAATCCCATGATTACCTAGTGTTAAATGATGGTCTCTTCCTCCAGTCTCAACTGAGACCCTGTTTCAAGGGTTGATGGTTTGTTCTACTTCTCACTTAAAAACAGCTAGTCTTCCCTGATAGCTTAGTTGGTAAAGAATCCGCCTGCATTGCAGGAGACCCCAGTTCAATTCCTGGGCTGAGAAGATCCGCTAGAGAAGGGATAGGCTACCCGCTCCAGTGTTCCTGGGCTTCCCTTGTGGCTCAGCTGGTAAAGAATCGGGCTGGTGCACCGGGATGACCCAGGGGGAGGGAATTGGGAGGGAGGTGGGAGGGGGGTTCTAGAGGGGGAACATATGTATACCCATGGCGGATTCATGTCAATGTATGGCAAAACCAAAACAATAAAGTAAAGAAAATTAAAAAAAAAAAAAGAATCTGCCCACAATGAAGGAGCCCTGGGTTTGATCCCTGGATTGGGGAGGTCCCCTGGAGAAGAGAAAGGCTACCCACTACAGTATTCTGGCCTGAAGAATTCCAGGGACTGTGTAGTCCATAGGGTTGCAAAGAGTTGGACATGACTGAGAGACTTTTACTTCACCAGAAACAGCTAGAGAAAGAAACCATATGGAACAAATGCTAAAAGTATTATTATGTAGCAGATTGTATTATTGAAAAATGGTTGCAAAATAATTGCCATGCCACATACACTTTTAGAAGCTTGCCACTCACCCATAAAAAGATGGAGTGAATTTCCTCCCTCAAATTGAATTTGGGTAGGACTGTAATTGCTTCACAAATGGAGTCCAATTGAGGTGACTTTGCATTTCTTATGATACTAGCAGAGAACAGGCCATACTCTTCTACTGAGTTCTCTTGGGATGACTGCTCTGGAGGAAGTCAAACCATGGAAGCTGACTCCCCTGCTACTGCTGTGCTGAGCGGGAGCTGAATTTAGCTTACATGGAGAGAGTGCTTAGAGGAACACTGAATCGACAAGTTAGGAGAGATATGTCTAGCCATCCCAGCTGCTCCAGCTTCTCATTGTTCCAATCCATTTACTGTGCGACTACAAAGGAGCGACTGGGAGCCAGCACTGTAAAACTGATCCCTTTCTGAACTTCTGAGCAACAGAAATCACAAAAGATAATACAATAATTGTTGTTTTAAGCAACTACATTTTGGGGTGATTTATCATGTAGCAATAGATAACTGGAGCAGAATTTGATGCAGAAATGGAGTGATGGCATAACAAAAACCTCATGTGGACAGAATCTTTTAGGAAGAGGCTTTTAGTGAAATTCTGGAGCGCTAGGGACGTTGTTAGTGAAAGCTGGAAGAAAGTTAGAAGAGTGTTATCAGTAGCCTACGGGGTCTCTAAAAGGCTGTCTGTAAGGGCTTAAAGCGAAGTGGGAAAATCATTAATTGGAAGCTGGATAAACAGGGATCCTTGTTATGTAGTGGCAGAAACTTCTGTAAAATTCTTGTTTGTGTGAATGTGGAACATAGGTTATGTTCCTAATGAACACGATGATCTGGCTTTTCCTGTGGCTGATAATAAAATAAAGAGGAGAGTGATGGGCAAAAGAACAAATTATTCAGTTTTGAATAAAATTCATAGGAAATGCAAAGGATTCAGACGAGTCTTTTCAGATAGCAAATTGTTCTCAAATTTTAAAAGGACTTTAGGACAAAGACCTAAGGGTAATAGCCAGGGCTAGAATAGTCTTTGTAATACCCCAGAGAGTCCTAAGGCAGAATACATGAAATTCATGAGAGGCTCCAAGTCAGAACTGCTTAGATGAGCCTTCCCTTAATTCTTGGCCCACAAAAATCAGTGGAAATAATAAAATGACTGCTGTTATTTTAAGTCAATCCAATTTGTAGTGATTTATTTTAATGAAATAAATAATGACAACATATTCAAAAGATAAGAATAATGTATAAAGTCATAAATACTCACTTTTAATTTTAAAAATTATTTTACCACCAGGGAGTAGGGTAAACATTATTCAGGTTATGTGGATATTAAATAAATGCAATGTCTTACTTTACTTTGGAAGTAAAAATTAAAACAAAAGTAAAAACCTCCACTTAAAGACTAAACTGTATTTAAATATTGACTCAAGCATGTGTTGCCTTTTTATAAATTAAATCATCATTAAAATAAAATAGAAATATTTTTAGGCTGGGGACTTCGGCTTTCATACTATGGGTGTTGCAATATATGACACCCTTTTCCAGAAATATGAGTGTTATAGACAGGGGTTATAATGTTATAGACAGAGTGGTATAGACAGAAAGATGAATGTTATAAGAGTTATTTCAGTTGAGTATTTGGTTTTTACCCAGAACTGAAAAGTTCCATATGGAAATAAAGTTTCTCACCATGTAAGCTTTCCCACAATGACTTGTTGGGAAAATCAGTAGAACTTTCTGTTACATAATATTAACAATTAAAAGCGGTTGACATTGAGCCTTTAATTAATAACAGATACACACTGATTTAAATTTAGCAATTTAAATAAGTGCTGTTGGTAAAATTCATATGGTGCATATAGTTGAACTACTTTGAAAAAAGGGAATACTGCAGGATATTGTTATATCCCGAATCTTCCATAGGATACTTCTTCACCACTTTTTTCCTCAAATCCCTCCTTTTCTCCTCCCCCTCCCATTATCTCTTTTTTCCACCTTCTCTTCCTTTCTCCTCCTTCTTCTATTATATTAAAAGATAGTTTTATGATATGTCAAAATCTGTTTCTCTTTACTTTAATCTCTTTGTCACTTGCATCTGTATAAGATGTTTAGCCTAGCTGCTAGCTATATTTAAGAAGAAAACCCTTTATCGTGTTAAAAATGACAGAAGTAATTATTTCTGACTTCAGGAGTTCACATTTCATGGTGGGAAATAATCACATATTGATCTCATTGTGGCATTGCCAGATACATGTAAGTAAAATGAAAAATGCACTTGAGATTACAGAAAATAAAGTGATGAATATTTTGGTATGATGAGTATTTTGGGGGTGAAAATGGGGTTTAAGAAGTCACGTCCCAAAGTCAACTTGCACTGATCTGGGATGCTTTTATAGGAGATATGTCCTTTGAATTTAGCCTTAAAATAAAAGTAGAAGGAAAAAAAAGTAGATATATGTATATGAATAACTGATTCACTTTGCTTTATTCAGTTCAGTTCAGTCACTCAGTTGTATTCAACTCTTTGTGACCTCATGGACTGCAGCAAGCCAGGCTTCCCTGTCCATCACCAACTCCTGGAGCTTGCTCAAACTCATGTCCATTGAGTCGGTGATGCCATCAAACCATCTCATCCTCTGAAGTCCTCTTCTTCTCCTGCCTTCAATTTTTCCCAGAATCAGGGTCTTTTCCAGTGAGTCAGTCCTTCCCATCAGGTGGCCAAAGTATTGGAGCTTCAACTTCAGCATCAGTCCTTCCAATGAATATTCAGGGTTGATTTCCTTTAGGACTGACTGGGTTGGATCTCCATGTAGTCCAAGGGACTCTCAAGTCTTCTCCAACACCACAGTTCAAAAGCATCAGTTCTTTGGTGCTCAGCCTTCTTTATGGTGCAACTCTCACATCCAAATATGACTACTGGAAAAACCATAGCTTTGACTAGATGGACCTTTGTTGGCAAAGTAATGTCTCTGCTTTTTAATATGCTGTCTAGGTTGGTTATAGCTTTTCTTCCAAGGAGCAAGCATCTTTTAATTTCACGACTGCAGTCACCATCTGCAGTGATTTTGGAGTCCAAGAAAATAAAGTCTGTCACTGTTTCCATTGTTTCCCCATCTATTTGCCATGAAGTGATGGGACCGGATGCCATGATCTTCATTTTTTGAATGTTGAGTTTTAAGCTAGCTTTTTCACTCTCCTCTTTCACCTTCATCAAGACGCTCTTCAGTTCCTCTTTGTTTACTGCCATAAGGGTGGTGTCATCTGCATATCTGAGGTCATGGATATATCTCTCGGAAATCCTGATTCCAGCTTGTGCTTCATTCAGCTTTGCACTTTGCATGATGTACTCTGCATATAAGTTAAATAAGCAAGGTGACAATATATAGCCTTGATGTACTCCTTTCCCAATGTGGAACCAGTCTGGTGTTCCATGTACGGTTCTAACTGTTGCTTCCTGACCTGCATACATATTTCTCAGGAGGCAGGTAAGGTGGTCTGGTATCCCCATCTCTTTAAGAATTTTCCACAGTTTGTTGTGATCCACACAGTCAATGGCTTTAGCATAGTCAATGAAGGAGAAGTAGATGATTTTCTGAAATTCTCTTGCTTTTTTCTATGATCCAATGGATGCTGGCAATTTGATCTCTGATTCCTTTGCCTTTTCTAAATCCAGAAAATTTTTCTTTATACTTGAAACCAATACAGTACTGTAAATCAACTATACCTCAATAAAATATTTTAAAAAATTTAAAAAGGTATAAAAGATAAAATATAAGTACAAGGATTTTTGCTAGGTTGTAAGGGAGAATGGGCTGGAAGAGGGCAGTCTGGGTAAGAATCATGGCTACCATTTACTGGGTGCTAACTCTGGCCCAGGTGATGTGCTAATTAAACACTTGTTGGGGGAGAGTTTAGTCACTAAGTCATGTCTGACTCTTGCAACCCAGCAGACTGTAGTCTGTCAGGCTCCTCTGTCCATGGGATTTCCTAGGTAAGAATTCTGGAGTGGGTTGCCATCTCCTTCTTCAGGGAATCTTCCTAACCCAGGAATTGTACCCATGTCTTTTGTGTCTCCTGCATTGGCAGGCAGGTTCTTTACTACTAGCGCCATCTGGGAAATCTCAGTTAAGCACTTATGCTATTATAATTCATCTTTGAAACAGTTCTGTGAGGTTGATAGTACCAACTCCATTTTACAGGGGAAGTGGAGGATCATGATTTGAAATCATGTCCATTGTCTGAAAGTTTTACTACTGCACTTTACTGCCTCAAAACAAGTGGATGTGGGAAATTTGAGGGGTGAAGGTGGACAAAGTTTAATAAAACACCTTATTTCTCTCATCACCACTTTATATAGCCTAATATCTTCTAAAGTTATGTATAGATTTCTCTGGCTGGGGCAAACTTATCCTTCAGGCAAACTCACTGATTTCATAATACAGCAGATTCCTTTAAGATGTTTTGTAGTGTATTCAGCATATTAAATTGCAGGATGGCAGAGCAATAAGGTTGATACAGCTGACACATACAGTCAGTTAACGCTGTGAGCTGCCCAGTGTTTTGGATAGAAATTTAGAAGGCCTGCAAGGAAGAGGATGGAGTTAGCCAAAATTAACTGACAGGGACAGACTGACAGAAGACATCTGCAGCGTAGAGATGCAAAAAGGGATTAATATCTAGAGTAAATAAGGAACTCCTGCCCTTCAGCAGGGATAACATAGGAAAACTCACCAAAAAGGGCAAAATGCATGAATAAGCATTTTGAATAAGAAGGAAAAACCCCAAGTAATCAATCAGTATGTGTAGAGGTACAAAACCTCAATAGAAATCAGAAAGAATCAATTAAACAACCCAGCCTTCAGCCTCTTAAAAAAGCATGTCTTACTCAGTGTTTATATTATTAAGATTATTTAAATACTACTCAGATCCATAATTATATTTCATTTGATTTATAGCTCTTAATAACAGCTTTATAGAAGTATAATACACAATACAAAAAGGTACACATTTAAAGTGAAAAACCTGTTAATATTTGACATGTGTTTACTCCCATGAAACTATCACCACAATCAAGATAATGAACATACCCATCACTTTCAACCAATCCAGGAGACACAGAAATGCTGGTTTGATTCCTGGGTTGGGAAGATCCTCTGGAGGAGGAACTGGCAACCTATTCTAGTATTCTTGCCTCGAAAAAAAATCCAGTGGACAGAGGAGCATGGTATGCTACAATCCATAGGGTCAAAATAGCTGACACGACTGGACATGACTGAGAACACACTCACAGGCACCATCACTCTCAAAAGTTTCCTTGTCTCCTTTTATAATCTCTCCAGACTGAGTATCACCTGACAGGCAATTACTGATGAAGTTTTTGTCATAAAGATTAGCTTGTGGGAATTCCCTGCTGGTTCAGTGGTTAGGTCTCCACTCTCCCACTGAAAGGGGTATGGGTTCAATCCCTGCTCAGGGAACTAAGATCCCACAAGCTGCACACTGTGGAAAAAAAGAGTTAGCTTGAGTTTTCAAGAATTTACATAGCTGAGTCATAGAGCATTAGTCTTTTTTGGTCTGGCTTCTTCCACTCATCATAACTATTGTGAGAGTCATTCATGTAGTTGCAAACCACAATAGTTTACTTTTATTGCTGAATTGTATTCCATTGTATGGATGTACTACCATTTTTTCTGGTGTACCTGTTGATAGATGACTGGATTGTTTCCAGTTCTTTATTATTATGAATAAAACTACTATGAACAGTCATTTACAAATCTTTGTATGGATATATGCTTTCATTTCTCTTGGATAAGTGCTTGGGGTGAAATGAGAGTTCCAGTTCTATCACAATCTTTCCAATTGACAATACTTGGTACTGTCAATCTTTTGTCTTTTTAATTTTAGCCATTCTACTAGGTAGGGACTTCTCTGGTAGCTCAGATGGTAAAGCCTCTGCCTACAATGCGGAAGACCCTCACTGATTGAATTGATCATTTTATTGAATTAATCCCTGGGTCAGGAAGATCCTCCGGAGAAGGAAATGGCAACCCACTCCAGTACTCTTGCCTGGAAAATCCCATGGATGGAGGAGCGTGGTAGGCTACAGTCTAAGGGGCTGCAAAGAGCTGGACATGACTGAGCGATGTCACATCACTAGGTGTGTAGTTGTATCTCCATGGTTTTAATTTGTGTTGCCTTGATGATATTAGGGCAATGACAATATTTACTTACATAAACACATCTTCATGTTCTTATTGCCATCTGCATATCTTCTTTTTTTAAACTGAAGTATAGTTGATGTACAATATTATACAAGTTACAGGTATAAAATACAGTGAGTCATAATTTTTAAAGGTTATACTCCATTTATAGTTATTATAGCTGTTGGCTATATTCTCTTATAGCTTATTTTATACACAATAGTTTGTACCTCTTAATCGTCCACTCCTATATTGCCCTTTCTCCCTTTCTAATTCCCAGTAGTAACTACTGGTTTGTTCTCTGTAAATAAGACTCTGCTTTTTTTTGTTATATTTACTAGTTTGTTGTGTTTTTTAGATTACACACATAAATGATATCATACAGTGTTTGTATTTTACTGTCTTATTTCAATTAGCTTAATACCCTCCAAGTCCACCTATTTGCTGTTGCAAATAGCAAAATTTCATTCATTTTTTATAGCTGAGTAGTATTCCATTACACACACACACACACACACACACACACACACACACAAATATGGGCTTCCCTGATAAGATAGCTCAGTTGGTAAAGAATCTGCCTGCAATGTGGGAGACCTGGGTTCGATCCCTGGGTGGGAAGATCCCCTGGAGGAGGGTAAGGCTACCCGCTCCTGTATTCTGGCCTGGAGAATTCCATGGACTGTAGTCCATGGGGTCACAAAGAGTTGGACACGACTGAGCGACTTTCACTTTCATATGTATATATAATCACATCTTCTTTATCCATTCATCTGTTGATGGACACTTAGATTGTTTCCAAATCTTGCTGCTGCTGCTGCTAAGTTGCTTTAGTCATGTCTGACTCTGTGCGACCCCATAGTCAGCAGCCCACCAGGCTCTACCGTCCCTGGGATTCTCCAGGCAAGAACACTGGAGTGGGTTGTCATTTCCTTCTCCAATGTATGAAAGTGAAAAGTGAAAGTGAGTCACTCAGTCGTGTCTGACTCTTAGCAACCCCGTGGACTGCAGCCTACCAGGCTCCTCCATTCATGGGATTTTCCAAGCAAGAGTACTGGAGTGGGGTGCCATTGTCTTCTTCATTGATAAATGTAAATAATGCTGCTATGAACATTAGGGTTCATGCATTCAGTCAGTTCAGTCACTCAGTGGTGTTTGACTCTTTGCAATCCCCTGGACTGCAGCATGCCAGGCTTCTCTGTCCATCAACAACTCCCAGAGCTTGCTCAAACTCATGTCCATTGAGTCGGTGACGCCATCCAACCATGATATCCCCTTGTCCTTCTGCCTTCAATCTGTACTAGCATCAGGGTCTTTTCTAATGAGTCAGTTCTACACATCAGGTGTCCAAAGTAATGTGTCAGGTTTTTAATATGCTGTCTAGGTTGGTCATAGTTTTTCTCCCAAGGAGTAAATGTTTTTTAATTTCATGGCTGTAGTCACCATCTGCTGTGATTTTGAAGTCCAAGAAAATAAAGTCTGTCACTGTTTCCATCGTTTCCCCATCTATTTGCCATGAAGTGATGGGACCAGATGCCATGATCTTAGTTTTTTTAATATTGAGTCATAAGCCAGATTTTCCACTCTCCTCTTTCACTTTCATCAAGAAGCTCTTTAGTTCCTCTTTGCTTTCTGCCATAAGGGTGGTGTCATCTGCATATCTGAAGTTGTTGATATTTCTCCTGGCAATCTTGATTCCAGCTTGTGTTTCATCCAGTCTGGCATTTCGAAGAATGTACTCTGCATGATTAACTCTTATAAGTTAAATAAGCAGGGTGACAATATACAACCTTGATGTACTCCTTTCTCAATTTTGGGCCAGTCTGGTGTTCCATGTCTGATTCTAACTGTTGCTTCTTGACTTGCATACAGATTTCTCAGGAGGCAGGTAAGGTGGCCTGGTATTCCTATATCTTTAAGAATTTTACAGTTTGTTTTGATCCATACAGTCAAAGGCACTATATCTTTTCAAATCAGTGTTGTCTTTTTGTTGTTGATAAATACTCATCGAGTGGAATTGCTTGGTCATATAGTACTTCTATTATTGATTTTTGGAGAAACTTCCATACTGTTTTTCACAGTGGCTACACCAAATCCCACCAACAATGTACGCACGTCCTCCTTTCTCCACATCCTAGCCAACACTGTCATTTGTGTGTTTCTTTTTTTGATGAGAGCCTGACAGGTGTGAAGTGACATCTCATTTGGTTTTGCACTTCCCCGATGATAATCAATGTTGAGCATTTTTTCATGTGCCTACTGACCATCTGCATTTGTTATTTGGAAAAATGTCTATTCAGGTCTTCTGCTCTTTTTAAAATTGTTTTCTTATGTTGAGTTGTATGAGATATTTATAGACATTGGATATTAACCCCTTAGTGGTCACATTATTTGTAAATATTTTTTTCCCATTTGGTAGGTTGTATTTTCATTTTGTTGATGGTTTGCTTTTCTGTCCAAACACTTTAAAATTGAATTAGGCCCCATTTTTAATTTCCTTTGCTTTAGGAGACAGATTCAAAAAAGTATTGCTATGATTTGTATTGAAGAGCATTCTGTCTATGTTTTCCTCTAACAGTTTTATGGTTTCTGGTCTTACATTGAGGTCTTCAATTCACTTTGAGATTATTTTTGTATATGGTGTTAGAGAATGTTTTAATTTCATTCTTTTATAGGTAGCCATTCGGTCTTCCTAGCAGCATTTATTGAAGAGATCACCTCTTCTCCATTGCATATTCTTAACTCCTTTGTTAATAAACAAATTGACCCTAATTGTGTGGGTTTATTGCTGGGCTCTCTATTCTATTCTATGTAGTTTCCATGTACTTTCTATCTTTCAACATTCAGTTGACATCTCTCTTTTCTATTTTATCTTCTTCCATTCTATTTGCTCTGAAGATTTGGAACTTCAAAAACATCCTTTCAATGTAATTTTAATTAATTCTTAGGAGCGACCAGAGATATAGTCTCTTTTATTTTTAACTGTGCAATGTAAGAAATGTAGAGAAAAGTATACAAAAATATGGTTCACTGATTTTCACAAAGACACCAGCCAGGTTATAAAATAAGCATCGCCAATCCATCAGAATCGTCTTCCATGCTTGAAAAATTCATGGTGTAAGAATCTTTATCCCATCACAATAAGAATAATTTCAATGCACCCCAAATATTCTAAAACTTATTGTATGGTCTCTAGAGTGTGTCACTTGATAAATAATCCAAACTAGATCCATTTTCCCTATATCTTCCTGCTGTCTATTTTTTTGAGAAAATGTTCCTTATAACAGATAAATATTTAGTGCAGATGTAAAGCAAGATATAACAAATCTTGCTGAGTAAGCTTTATCTTAGCTAATAAGTTCCAATGTTTTAAGGAATATCTGTGTGCAGGTAAAAATCTGACTTTGTATAAAAGAAACCTCATCTGACACAGTAAACTGTTCCTCCCTTGAGATATTCTTCTGTAAGACTAATCTAATTTTCCAAAGTGATTTCTCTTTCTGTGATTTTAGAAGGTCTAGGAGAAACACTGAAGTTAGACTGTGATATAGAGCCAGTATAAAAGAAGTTGAAAAGTAATATTTCTCTGTAATATCATTTATTCTCTATTTCCTAGAAGCCCAACACCCTTCCTGTACAAAGGCCATAGTTTTCTGTGAACCAGAAAAGCTATAAGTTTTACCAGCTGGTTTTAACTGAAAAGAAATATCAAAAAATTCCTCCTGTGGGCTCTATAAATGCTCAGATAGTAGACTGACACACATGAAATATAATAACTGTAGTTATTCATGCCTTTTCCCCCTCTCAGACATGTCCTAATGATTTGTTATTATACTCCGTTTATAAATAGCCATGAAACAGAGTCTCACTAAGTGAGAGGCCTGCTGTTTTTTCTTAAGTGTCAAGTGAGTTGAATATTTTGGGGCACATAAATCTTTGTTTGGTACCTAAGCTGAGAACAAGTTAATGATTTAGCATATGGAGGGTAAATTGGTTATCAAATTTTGTCTACATTTAGTCTCTTTGTTTCTCCTTCAGGAATTAAGTTGAAATTGAGACCCTTTTTTGAATTTTACTATCAGTAATCTAAAGAAAAAGGTAGGAAGATAAACACTATACTCAATCTTCCTTCCCATGAATGTGCAACACCTGGAAATTTCTGTAATGCATGATGCATTCCTCTCCATGAGAAACAGGATGCTGGGTGCAATCTCCAAAGCCTTCTAGTTCTAGTACTTGCATCGTCACATTTAATCTCCAGCAGTTTGTGTTGCTTTTTCCCCCGTAAGACTTTTAGATTAGCTACTGAAATGGAACGCCCAAAATGTAACCTCAGGAAAAAAAAAATTGAATACACATTATACTGGAGAGTTTTAAAATTTGTTTAACAGTAGAGTCCTGGGCAGTCCTGAACAGATTCCTGGGTCCTGCTCCCAGAGAGTCTGATTTTTCAACCATTTTTGTTACAGCTTGTTGTTTCTACTTCTGTAACAGGGCAGTGAGTGCGTGCTCAGTCGTGTCCGACTCTTTGTGACCCCATGGACTAGAGCCTACCAGGCTCCTCTGTCCATGAGATTATTCCAAGAAGAAAACTGGAGTGGGTTGTTATTTCCTTCTCTAGGGGATCTTCTTGACCTAGGGATTGAACCTGCATCTCCTGCATTGGCAGGCAGAGCCTTTTACCACGGAGCCACTTGGGAAGCCCACAGTGTAGTGAAGGGACCCTTTCAATGTAGCTTCCCACATTCTGAAGTGTAAAGACCATTTCCATTACATTGCTTCTTTGTTCCATAGAGTAGCGATTTTTAAGCATTCACATTCTCTCAAGTCCCAGGAATAGGGATAGCTAACACCGGGCCATGAGGCTCATAGAGAGAGAAGGGCAGGCTGGAGAACATGGAATCCTCTGATTTATGATCTCCTAGCAGCCACGGAGAAGGTGGAGGGCACCTCTGAAGAAACGTTCTGCTTTCTAACCATTTCCTCACTAAGCACACATGTATGTAGCCACTCACCCCTCATCACAGCCAGCTGGTTGAGTGATTCTGCTCAAACAGCTGGAAGCATCCCCAGTGATCCATCAGCATGGCAGCTCAGTATTCTCCTGAGGTCTGCTCTGTGGGACACAGGTTAACTCCAAATCCATGGAGTTAATTCACGACCCAAAGAAACATTTGAAAATATGCCGCGGAGGAGAGCACACCTGAAATGGGTGTCTGGAGACAAAAGTTCTGGTCCTGTTGTTTATTACTAAAGAAAGCACTTCCTTAATATCCCTGGACATTAGCTTTTTGTTTACTTGAGGAGGATTGCATTAGATGATTACTTGGGTCTCATTTGGCTCTCATTATTCTGAGAAGGCTGAGTCTGAGGCAGGTTTTTGATAAAGGTTCTGGTGCCTGCTGTTGTCAAGTAACTGTTGCTTAAACTGTTTTGGTGAGATTCCTTCTCTTTGGGAGAAATCAATATTTTTGCTGACTTTGGCAACATTGTTTATTTCTACTTATTGTTGAGTATTGGAACACCTTCTGTTTTTATGCACAGTAGATCAGTCTCTTTAAGTTCCAGAGTCTAAAATTAAAGAGGCAGGGACCTGGAAACCTGATATGAGTTACAAACTAATCCCTGAAGTCTTACTTATTTGAAAACTGGGTGATTGAACAATTTTGTGAGGAAGTCTCAAGATTTCGTTTTAGTCCCTTTTCTTTTAATATTGTAGTTATTAATACTATTAGTATTCTGATTCATAGACTAATAAGCAAAATCTTTTCTTTTCAGGAATAACTAATTTCTCAAACTCAACTTGTTCTAAATAAGCTTATCTTCCACTCAAAATGTGCTTCATTTCCTATGTTTCCTAACATTTTTATAAGAGGTACCTTTGTAATCATCTCTAATCCCTCCTTCTCCTACACCCTCCACATTTTAATCAACAATTTTACTTTTTTTTCCCCCCTTGGTTCTGCCTCTGAAGTGTCATTAGTTAATTAGCCTTACTGCCATTGACTCATTACTTGCCCCTTTTACTGCCACAGTAACTTTCTCTCTATCCTTAATCTTTCTCCACACCAATTTGTTTATTGTTACCAGGATAATCTTTCTAATGCACCATTTTGACCATTTTCCTCCTTTGTTTAAAAAACATAAATAACTTGGAATGATATGTAGGATGGAATCTAGATTTTCTAGTAGAACTTGAAATTTTTTCTTGCTTGGACATGCCCAATATTCATACACAAATGTGATCCCCTACTATTGTTTATGTTATTCCTGTAGTATTAAATGTTGTCTCCCCAACCACATCTCTGTCTACTCATCCTTCAAGGACAACCTGCAAAGTGACTTCCATCATGAATCCTTTCCTGAGCTTTTTACAACTAAATAAATGCTCCTTGGTCTTAGCTCTTAAAGCAGTACTTACTGCTTTAATATTATGCCTCTTTGTATTATCTTCATATCTGTTTTTCTTCAACATTAAGGATTCTTAATAAGCATTAGGTAGTCTTCAACCCTTCAAATGGATGTAAATTTTACAGGTATATTTGTATTTCTGGTAAGAGCATCTGTATCTTTCATCAGATTTTCAAAAGATTCAATAACTCCAAATGACTGAGAAAAAAGATAATATCGTAAACTCTTAGATAGGAGAAATGTATTTGGCCAATTTGTCTTCAACATAATCATATCTTCAACATATCTTCAATAATAATCTTTATTTAGAAATAATATTTTTTAATCAAATAATATATGAATATTGCATTAAATACAGTTTAATTGAAGAATTCTCTAAATTTGTATTCAGAATTATGTATTGGATTGTTGTTAAAACTTGCTATGTGTTTCTAAACATCTAGGATAAAGAAGTTTGATATAGTTTCTGTTTTATGAGGTTTTCTTTTTTTCTTTTTGTTTGCATTGGTTTTGTTTTTGACTAAGATCCCATTGGATTTGAAGTTAACTAGGATTCATCAGGTTTATTGGAATATGATTAGAAATCCCTTCAGTTCCAGGGGAAATATTTTTAGCCCCTGAATTGGGAGATAATCCAGATTAATCTTCAAGTGGGAACCTAAGCAAATTTAAATCTGTCTGCCTGTTATGTGGCTTTGGGCTGAAACTAGTCTTGGCTCTCTACTTTGCCCCTGCACTCATTCGATGCCATCCTGTGACTTCACATTTAGATACACTTTCTTTTCCCACCGTCAAACACATGAGAAGGCACCCTCACAGGCATTCTCACTCTAGGCAGAAGCTTCTGTATTTTTCTCCAGCCCTCTTTGCAGGGGAATTTGGGAGATAACTAGGTCTGATGAACCTATGCAGAATCAAAACATGGCTGGCAGTTAACCTGTTGCTTTTTCTTGTTTTTGAAATTAGGGAGCAGGAATTATTTGCAGATTTAGGGAGACTTTGCCAAGGACAGTCGGGAGTGATTACAGATGTGGGAGAAAGTACTGGCAACCTGAGAGGGGTTCCACATACTCTGACTTACAGTTTCTTTAAGTAGAGAGGGCTGCCTCTGGTATACAGTAAGCATATGTGATTACAGAGACAATAACTGTTGAAAAATGCCTTTTCTTCTTTGCAGGATATTGCTTGATTTGCAATATTTACTTACAACAAAGTTAGACAATTCTAAAGACTTATAGTCTATTTAGAAATAAAATACATATCTGAAGAGAGGCCATTTATAATTTGTAGTTGTGCATACTTTTTTATATATATTATCTCATTTAACCCTGACAATAATTCTGTGAGGTATGAAAGGAAAATAATATTATTCTCATAAAAAAACCACCAGAAAATCATCAGAATAAATAACTTATTCAAGAATCAGAACTCAAATTCCCTAGTCCTGTGATCTTTCCAGCACATTATGTGACAGCGATAATTACTCCTAACTCAGTTATAGCAGTTTGTACCCTGGGCGTAATTTGGGGCAAAGAAAAAATTTTCATACAAAATAAATGGTACAGGCATTTTACACTCATTGACCAGAAATACTTGTGTGTCAATTGATAGTATGAAAATAAATACTACTATAAAATGCGTGTATTCGTGCTCAGTTGCTTCAGTTGTGTCTGACTCTTTGAGACCCTGTGGAACTGTAGCCTGCCAGGCTCCTCTGTCCATGGGATTGTCCAGGCAAGAATACTGGAGTGGGTTGCCATTTCCTTCTCCAGGGGATCTTCCCGACCCAGAGACTGAATCTGTGTCTCATATATCTCCTGCATCGGCAAGTGGATTCTTTATGACTAGTGCTACCTGGGAAGCCCATTACTATAAAGCACTCCCATTTAAAATTAATAAAAAATTCCACATGTCTCTATACTAAAAGTTCTTATTATTTTGAGAGAAGCAGGCAAGCAACAACTTACCCTCTAGGGATAGTCGTATGAAGTTTGGGGATACCTCTCAAATTTTTTAGGTAGTACAACTAGTGATGAGAACCAGTGGTGGAAAGGCAAAGCTGGAAGCAATCAGGTCAGGATGCCAAAGACCTGGACCGTGGCAGCGGCAGAGAAAATGAGAAGCATTTCTAAGAAATATTTAAAGGGATGTTGATCAGCTCATTTATGGAAAGAAGGAAAGACGTTGATGTTGACTCTATAGTTTCCAATCTGCTAACAGAAGTGGCTAATCTTGGCAGTAAATTAGCGTGATGGGATGGGAGTAGGATAGAAAGACAGTGATAAGCCTCGTTTGGGATATAAGATGGTAGTAAAGATACAGTTAATCATATAAGAGTAGAACAAGTCTGAGTGATTTGTTCTAAATTTTCTTCTGTTAGATCAACAATTACAATAATGACAGTTTTTAAAAGAAATTAATATTTGACAGTTAGATATATTATTATAAATATCCACTGAAGTCTATTAAATATGCTAAATTGAGTAAATTGCCAACTACCCTCTCCTTCTCCACCCAGGGTGGATTTAAACTTAGTAGAGCTGAGGGGAGCAGAGGTAACCTTCAATGGTTTCTAGCCTAGAACCTATTATCACAGGGTATCTGTTCACATTTCTACTCTGAAGGAACTCAGTTTCTTTGGCCATAATTAGATTGGCTTTCATGCACAAGTAGTGCACATACTATTTTTTTGTGTACAAT
The DNA here is from genome assembly GCA_007570785.1 of Antilocapra americana. NCBI lineage: Eukaryota > Metazoa > Chordata > Mammalia > Artiodactyla > Antilocapridae > Antilocapra > Antilocapra americana. Next base: position 4,535,126 of record ML663008.1, on the reverse strand, counting down.
GGCCTCATTATGGGATTTTTAAAACTTATTTTTGTTCTTTTTTGGGGGGCACAGGGTTAAATTCAGCCTGGGTGGGACCCTATGTGTATATTTTGTGGCTACAGACAAAGCAGTATAAGGCGTTTCCTTCTGTTCAGTTTCCAGGGTATTTCTGGGAAATCATACCATGAAGTTTGCCCTAGGAAATTGTTTCTTTGTGGCCAACACCAGTGTTTACACTTTCTCATTGAGGGAATCTTTAATAAGCTGTTCCATTTGCACACAAATTGCCCAGAGAAGGTATTTTTACCCTCTTTTCTAAAACCTTGGCATTATAAGAATGTATTAAAACAGTGGTGCAATTGTGAGAGATTATCCAGAACTGAAGGTTTGAGGTTCCTCTTTAAGAACGCTGTACATTTAAGAATCTAAAATGACTTAATCCTGTAGACCTCATGTCTTCCCTTTATTGGAGGGATGATCCCTTTTTATCTTTGGAGGAAAAAAAGTAACAAAATGTTTTAAAATTCCCGGTGTCTTTTTGGATGATAAAACACTTCATGAATGAAGTATAGGAAGATAATCTAGCTTCCTTTTACCCATGAGAAAGCCATAGCCTTGATCTAGAAAGGTTAAAATACATTCTCAAGGTTCCACAGGAAGTTAGTTGCCCAGCTGAAATTAGGACCGTGGAGGAGGATCTTTGGCTACTTTTATCCTTTTACATAAAGAATGCTAAACTTGTAGGAGTTTAACACCCATCTTGAAAAGGTCTACTAATATTTCAACAGATTTGGAATGGATGTGAAAAATAGGGAAGAAAAAAAATCACATCCCTCTTTGTGCCTGAAGCAGGAAAATTACCTTATGCACTCAAGAGCAGAGAAGGCAATGGCATCCCACTCCAAGACTCTTGCCTGGAAAATCCCATGGGTGGAGGAGCCTGGTAGGCTGCAGTCCATAGGGTTGCTAAGAGACGACTGAGCAACTTCACTTTCACTTTTCACTTTCATGCACTGGAGAAGGAAATGGTAACCCACTCCAGTGTTCTTGCCTGGAGAATCCCAGGGACTGAGGAGCCTGGTAGGCTGTCGTCTCTGGGGTTGCACAGAGTTGGACACGACTGAAGTGACTTAGCAGCAGCAGCCACTCAAGAGAGAAGACTTGAATATCCTGGCTACAGTGACTTTCTTTTTGTTTTGCCTTTGCTTCCACTAGTTTTCACTAATTGCTTTTCTCACATTTTTTCTTTTCTAAACTATTTTATGGCTCTTTGTAACATTTACTTAAGATCTTCCAAGTATATGGTTATATACCATAGGATGATAGGGATAAGATAAAGATGAGATAGACACAACTTTTCTCACTAGAGGTTGTCACTGGCAAGAGAGTATGGCAATGGGGAAGACATTATGTTAGACCATAGTACATCAGCAGTGTTGGGAAAAGCTTCCTCCTCTAAGTAAAGTTAGGACTGGGACATTTCCTCTCTCTCTCCTGAGTTGATGAGAATTATGTGGTCCATAATAATCTCCTAATTTTCTCCTCCTTGAAGTGTCTTCCAACTCCAAATGTCCAGAGCTACTGGGGAGGTTGGGTCCTGTTACAAATAACATACACTGTAATATATTCTTCATTATAGTGATAATTCTGTTGGTAACATTCCTTATTCCATTTTTTTTTGTTGGTTGTTGTCAAAAAGATTTGCAAGAGTTCAGTGATAACTTTGTCATCTATATAATGATCTCATTCTTCTCTTTCACTGGCATCTGCAGTAAGAAAGCCAGGAGAATGCCAGCTATTATGTTAAGCTGTTTACCTGAGACCTAAGGATAGAATATGATATTTACATCTGCAACCAATGTTTCTGGGTTTCCTGATAGAAACGAATTTTTCCCAATATTTCTTTTCTTTGCCATAGAATGAAAGATTAACAAGCTCTGTCTTTCTCCTAGACTGACATAAATAGACATCATAGTAGGATATTGGAGATCAATGGTGATTTTCATCCTCCTGGTTGTATGTAACTAATGAAATTTCTGCCTGTGCTGTGCTGTGAGAAGGGCAGGTGGTTCACTGATGGTTCAGTGACTTTTATTCATTCTTGTATCTCCTTTCCTTCTTCATTCTTTCCTTCTTGTCTTCTTTTATCAGATATTCATTGAACACATACCATCATCTAGTCATCTGAAATGCTTGAGCACACAACCCAACACATACACACATTTTATTTGCATCATAAAATGTAGAAAAATAGAGCTTAAAAAGAAGAATATAAAATTAAATAAAAATAGACGTTCTAATGACTTCTTATATACATAAAGCACAAGAATACAAGAGTAATGAGGCCCCCAAAATAGTCCTTGGTATCCTACTAAATTCTAAAAAGAGCCTGGGTTATCTGCATATGGTTGCTAATGAAAATATTACCCATGGTAGGCCCCCCAACTTACTGATATAATTTCCATCAAGGCTCATGGCAGTTTTATGTACACATTTATAAGCAGAGACTCTTAAATACTACTACTGTTCTATATCTAAGGGGCTAACGTACTTTCAAGAAAGACTACTTAATCTTCTTGTGTTTGAAAAACATAAAATGAGGTGATGACTGGCAAATGAGAGCAAGCCTGTTTAATATTAAGATTATGATGTAAATTGACAAAAGCCTAGGCATTCCAAGTCCAAGTTGCTAGGCACCTTCTTCTTGCTTCCATCTGAGTATAATGATATATTGTCAGCCTTAGCTGAAGTACAAAAGGGTTATTAGACCTTGGAGTCCATCTGTTACCCGTACAAAGGAAACAATTGAACTAACACTGCTCTTTTCCTTGGTCTCTTGCCACCTTAATTATAGTTCATTTGGGCTCTGTGACTTGCTGCCTTGAGTAGAACATTTTCCAGGACAGTAAGAAAGCAGAGAGAAGGCTCAGGTAAGGGAACTGAAGCAGAGTTTGTAGTTACAACTTGGGGGAAGGTGTTATCTGATGAGTCACCAAAAGCAGTCAAACCAACAGTACATGCTACTCACGATTAATGTTGCCTCGATGCCCACTACTACCCAACAATTTTCATGAAGTTTTTAAATTCAACCTTGGTCCTGGTTTTTATTTTTAAATGTTTTGTGAGTGTATGCATTTTTGTTTCAAGACTGTAATATCAAGAGATATTTAGTTTTGAATTTTAGGAAGGCAAGATGAACCATCTTACCTTTCAATCTTATTTACCTATCATTTTAAGATTAGTGGGCTTCCCTGGTGGCTCAGACAGTAAAGGGTCTCCCTGCAAGGTGAGAGACCGGGGTTTGATCCCTGGGTCAGGAAGAGCCCTTGGAGAAGGAAGTGGCTACCCACTGCAGTATCCTTGCCTGGAAAATCCCAAGAACAGAGGAGCTACAGGCTACAGTCCGTGGGGGTCACAGAATATGGACATGACTAACTGACTTTCACTCTTCACTTAAGATCAGTAGCCAGCTTCCTGTTTTCTGCTGGGGCACACCTCGGGTAGATGTCTTCATGTACAAAGTGACATGGATATATCATGCAACTAGGTCTGCGGCTTGAATAAGATAGACTCAGGTGATGTGAATCTCCCTGAGAGTTAGTGTAACTTTATCTTCTTCCATACAGCCAATTTGGGACTCAGGTTACTACACCACAGATAAAAATTGCTGCCCCAAGAACATGCCAAGTAGCTTCAAAAAGGTGACAAATACTTAAATTCTGGAACTTCAAGAGATATTTTGCAAGTCTTAACTTCTCTCTTTATAAATGCTTTCACTGTGAGAGTGTCTTTTCCTTACTCTGTGCGACTAGGACTACTGAGAACCTCTGGACAATCTTTTGCTTAAAACAAAAATTTTTTTCTGCTTTATTAACTGAAATGCCCCCATAGTATCAAATATGCTTCTTTTCCGGGTAGGAGGAGGGAATCTGATTTTGTGTCTTGTGGGCACTAAAGGATAAATCTTGGTTCCTTTAAGTAGGCATGTAGTTGAGAAATGAGGACAAGCTATTTGCAATGAATGTAGGTGAGAATTCAGGGACTTCCCTGCTAGTCCAGTGGTTGAAAATCCACCTGCCAATGCAAGGGACACAGGTTTGACCCCTGGTCCAGGAGGATCCCACATGCTGTGAGGCAACTAAGCCTGTGAGCCGCAACTACTGAGCGTAGGCACCACAAGTACTGAAGACCGCGCACTCGAGAGTCCATGCTCCACAACAAGAGAAGCCACCACCACGAGAAGCCCATGCACCAAAACTAGAGAGTAGCCCTTACTCTCCGCAACTAGGAAAGTCCATATGCCTCAACAAAGAGCCAGCGCAGCCAAAAGGAATAAATATTGAAAAAAAAAAAGTATACATTCTCTCTGCTCAGTGTCGGTGGGTATAACTTTCATTATTTTTATGGCTAAATATTTTTCATTAGTAAATTTGTTCTTTATCGTAAGATGCACTTTTTCCTAACAAAATTAAGGAATTGACACTAAAGTTAAAGTTTGTCAATATCAATTGATAATAGTATAAGATAGCTTATAATAGTGTATGATAGCTTATAATAGTATATGATGACTCTGGTCTGCGTTTGGTTTAGAAGGATTCTGTTTTACAACTTGTGAGAGGATGGAAATGATGCAATGGGGGTAAATTCGTAGTTCCCAAAGTGTCAGATCAGAAGACTCACCTGAGCTTCAGGTGGTTTGGATCAGGGAAAGAGGGAGGCAGAGAGTCTGTATTTTGATCAGCTCAGGTAATTCTGAGGATCAAACAGATTTGGAAACAGCTGGAGAGAACGTAAACTTTTTTCTCCCCTAGTTCTAAAATTCCATGACTATTCTCTATTTGTCACATTCAAAATAATAAAAATTTAGAGTCAGAAAGTATCTGAGAGCACATTTGGCCTGAACCCTTCCTTAAAATAATGTATTTTTAGAATTAATTTGGAAAATGGGCATAAAAAAGAAAATAAAAATCATTACCCCATAAACTTACCAATTAGACATAATTATTATTTATACTTGGATAACTTTCCTTCCTTTTTCTTGAACATATATTTCTTTACAAAATAGGAGCGCACTGTATATATACATATATATGTATGTGTGTATGCTTCTAATGTTTCACTTACTATATTTGGGAACATTTTCCATGTTATTAGATGCTCTTGAAGGGTACAGAGTCAACTGTTTGCTTTTAACACAATCATTTTAATGGTAATTTAGGTTATTTTTCTTTTTTTCCCCTTTATTATAAATGATGCTGAGATTAACACTGATTGAACAGTCTTTGTGTATGTATACTTATGGCTGATTCACACTGTTCTACAGCAGAAAACAACACAACATTGTAGAACAATTATCCTTCAGTTAGAAATAAATTAAAAAGATAAAAGTATTTATGCATATTCTTGATTATTTTCTTAGGATAAATTCCTGGAAGAGGAAGCTCTGGAAGTAGAGCAAGTGGTCAGCAATGTGGACCCTGAACCATACAGCCTGGGTTTGGATCCAGGTGTCAGCAATTATTGGTAAGTTTACACTACTCGGGCAACTTTTCACGTCTCAGTTTCCTGACATGTAAATAGGGTTAATAATGGTTCTAGATCATAAGATTTTTGTGAGAATTACATGAAAAAATTACTTAAAGCACTTAGTGGATGAGACAGAGTAAGAATTAAATATTGACCCTTATTCTGGCACTAAGGCAATGTACATTTGGAAAATCCTGGTTTTGGAGAGTTTTTGGCAATAAACTTAGGAAACTCCTATTAGTTTGAGAATTAGTGCCAATTTTCCCTCCAGAAAGGCTGTAGCATCAATGCTCTTACTAGAAATATTTAGAGTTCGTTTTCCTGCATCCTCACCAATGCTGCCAACCTTTATTCATTTACACAGGCAGAAAAGTGAGGTGCAGCGTGATCACGTTCCTTTCCACGGGTCTCACTGTCAGACACTGGCAGATTCGAGACTTAACTACAGATATAAAACTCCATAAAATTGTCCTTACCACAATTCTAGATTAAAATTTTACATTTGTACATTTTAATGGCCCTTGTTTTGCAGACCTGATTGGAGTTAAGCCTTTTTTGCCATCCAGATACAACTTAACCGTAGGAGCAATGGACAAAAAAAGGAGTCATTATCCACTGTGCTATGTGCTAACTGACCATAAATATTTTTCTCTCTCAGAAACAGAAATTGGCATTTATTAATATTTATGGGAAAAACTATTTGAAAATATACAAGATTCACGGAAACTTTTTGTTTTCTGAGATTCAAGTAAAAGTGGGTCTTATCCGTTGGCCACTAGAGGGCACTGTGACTCTTCAAGTCGTATTGTTTGGAAACGAAATTCTGCTCTGGAGGGTATTACCGTTTCAGTGAAGATTTTTGCGGGCATCCAGAAAAGTATAATCAGTATGAAGAGTTTGAGAGTTGCAATGGAAACAGATATAACACTGTGTATGAGCTCATCAGGAGGTTACCTTTTTTGCTTACAGGAAAATCCAAGTTTTAGGAGATTTTAAAATACAAAAATGATGTGTATCTACTGTCCTCTCAGTTTAAGACAGTGTTCTGGTTCTCAGGCTTCTCATTGTTTTTTTCCGTCTGGAATATTTTATGCTATGGTTGTAGTTGTGTTACCTGAGTCACCACATGACATAAACCAACATTTGTGAAATAGACATTGACATTGTAGTGATTTTAAAGCATTGTTAGCCATTACACGTTTTTTTTTTTCTCCCTCCACCCACAAAGTGATACGGGCATTTACTAGATCTTTAAAATTTCAGAAGCTTCAATGACATCCTTATTTTCTTTAAAGAGTGTGCTGCAGAAAAAGCTCTTTTTCCACACACAGAATGGTTATTTCTCACTCCATTGGTAAGTCTGGGATCAAGTTAACACAATTGATTAGCAGCATCTTTTTGTCTTTCAAAATAACCTTCCGGAAGGAGCATATGCTGAAAAGTGCATCAAGCAGAAACTTTGTTAACAATTTAAACTATGATTTCCATTCATACAACATAAAAACCCAAGAACATTTGAAATGGTAGTTGCTGGTTTTAATCTGATCAACTTGCAAATGATTTACCATTTTTTTCCTTTATATGTTTGTCATCTTGTAATATGTTTTTTATTAAAAAAAATCCACAAATCATTAAGTTTGAATTTGTTCTGACCTTATTAAGTGGACTTGGTTTAAATGAGGAATGGTCTTGTAAAGTCTTCAGCAACCAGATGCTAGGTTTTTCCTTAAAAAAAGAGAAACTTTCTTAATATATTATTTTAAAAATGGAAAATATTAATATTATATTCAAATTATACTTAAAAGTGAAAAGAAAGGCCCTAATACTGCTTCTATCTGGAAGATAATCTATCACAATCATTTCGAACTGATTTCCTTAAGTTTCCTAACCAAATATCTTCCTCAACAATTTGCCTGCACCATCCTCTCCACAGGCCCCTCACCTCCTCAAATCAGTTTATGTTGACAAAACTCTTTCTTTTCCTCCATTTCTCTCCCCTTTTCCTCCTCTCCATGATCCATGTAACAGGTTGCAGGGTTCTGTATCTCTCACTGTGTATATGCTTAATGTTTCATTTCTAGAGTTACATTTTCTGAAAATAGTGAAAGCTTGTAATACAGCATCTTAGTATACATAACTTGGGTTCAAATCATGTTTCTGTATATGGTTCATTCCTTTCATTGCAACTCATAACATTTTAAATAATGGTGGCAAGTCTTCCCCCCAGGATCAGTATTACAGTTTCCTTTATGGAAAGTGAGATCAAAAATGAGTGCACTTGTTTCCCGGATTAGGGTAGCATTTGAAATTGAGGGTGAAATTAGTGATCAGTTTAGCTTTTTATGGGTTCATGTGGGTGTGGGACTAACTTACACATGTTCTTTTCCTGCTGTGGCACTCTGCTCAAATCTATTTCTCTGGTTCTCCTTTTCTGCAATATGGTAATCATAGCTAACATTATAGACTACCAACACATAAGGAAGGCTAAGCACTTCATATACATTATAGGGTTCATCCAGGTCTCATCCTCTCTTGTCCCAGGCAGGATTGGCAACATGCTCTTGGGGAATTCAAAATGGAACGTATTTCCAGAAAATTTATCTTGCGGGCAGAAAACAAGAACTACCTGGCTGTCTGTGACTTTCAGAATAACCGTAGGATTCTCTTCATTATATTTTAAAACTAATATTTTGGGGAGAGGATTACGGAAGTAGGAAATATATGTGATGGAGTATCATGTAGTATTAAACTATCGTTTTTTAAAACTCTCTGAAATTAAGAGTTTCTCTGCATCCATTCCATTTGATCCCTGGGTCGGGAAGATCTCTTGGAGGAGGGTATGACAACCCACTCAGTATTTTCGCCTGGAGTATCCCCATTGGCAGAGGAGCCTGGAGGGCTAAGTTCATGGCGTCGCAAAGGGTCGGACAGGGCTGAAGTGACTTTGTATGCAGTCACGCATCCATGCCACCATTGTGGTTCCTAAGAAGTGAAGAACTGCTGCCATGGGCAGGGGAAGAGGGATATAAAGGAAATTTAAGTCAGATCAAATGCACACAAAGTCAGGCAGAGGCTGAGGAAGCGAATGGTAGCGAATAGTCAGACATGCATGTCGTGATTTACTTCGTGGTGTGTAAGGAGTGATTAAAAGCACCAAGGCCGCACTATCAGGAAAACGTATGGTCGGGATGGGAAGCAAGCAGCACCTCACTGTGCCTTCAAGGGAATGACGGCTGTGTCCGAGAGACTCAGACACCACGACGGAGCTGTGCAAGCTGCAGTCACAGAAGCTTCCAACGAGGGAGTGAGGCAACAATCCAGACGAGCCGCGGTACTACACCGGCCTGCCTCAGAGGCCGAGCTCTTCGGCCTGCGGTGCGTGGCTGTGCGTGACGGTGCGTGGCGTGCGCGACGGTGCATGGCGCAGGGCAGCCTGGGAGCAGCTGAGTCAGTTCTGGGCAATCCTGAGTGGCTAGGAGACGCTGTGGTGGTTTACGCTTTTGCCTTGGTGGAGCTCGGGGCTTCAAATGCTGGCCAAGCCCAGCATGTCCTCAGTAGGTTTCGTAGGACAGAGACCAGGCCCTGAAGATAGCATGCAAGGTGCCGCCCTCAGAGAGAAGCCTTTCACGAGCTGCCATTACTCCAAAGAGGCCTTGCTTAGCCGGAAGTTATTCTTCTACCCTCAAGTTGTATTTTACAGCCAGAAGAAAAGGAGTAACCCTAATGGACCGGTTTACTTCCCAACTCTCCTCAGAGCACGAACTTCAGTGACGCGTTATGTCAATTATAAGGACAAGAAAGGAGCCGTATTTCCACGAAACGCGTGAGTGTGTATTTTTTCAATCTCATAAGCACAGTTTGTGATAAGAAATACAATGAGCGGAATGAAAAAGTTAAAAAAAAAAAACACCCCAACTAATCTAGGGGAAAACCCACTCAATATTTGATATGTTTTCTTCAAGAAAATACACAGTTGTATCACAAAATTGGAGTCATGCTGTATATACAATTTCCTGTCCCAATTTTTATGCCTTGAGAGTGTTCCCAATTCTTCAGATATTCAATGTCATTAACTTGGTTGCACTCTTCACCTTTCTCCTCCCTTTTCTGAAATGTTTCTTCTGGCCCTTTTACTGCCACAATTGTCTCCTTTATATCTCTCTTGGGTGTGTCAGGCTTTCTCTTTTTCAGTCATGCTTGTGAAGCTTTTTGAATAATGTAGCCACCGTTAAGCACTCAGAGACCCTGTTGCCTTGGACATATTTTCCATTCATGACTAAATTGAATTGGAATTAGGAAGCAGTGGGTACAGTGGTCTGTATTTTTATATATTTAGAGTATATTTGAAGGCTAATTAATACGAGCAGTCTTATTAGAAAAAAAAGTCCAGAAGTTTCATATACTGTATTCTCCAGTCTTCCAACCAGTCATAAATAAATGTTCTTGATAGAAAGGAGAGGTAAGGTGGCTTAGTTGGGATTAAAATAGCATGACAGGAAAATATTCATGGCTGTAGGAAAATGCGTGCCCCTAAGAATTGCTTTTTTCCTCACCTATATGCCAGAGGAAGTTCCCATTGCAAGTAGAAAGTTGTTTATTTTTATATTTTTGGAAAGATTGTGTTTATTTTTATTTGTGTCTTTAAGACACCTGCAACTTTGCTCTTTTTAGCTGTGACTGGCACGTATAGCTGTAGTTGGTATCTTCTACTCTTGGGGTGATTTTTACAGAGGTAGCTTTGTTTTCAGCCTTGACCTTTATGTAAGTAAATGGGTTTAGGATGAATGAATGACTAGTCAGTTTTAGTGGTAATTATTCAGGAAGAGCTTTAGTTACTTATGTCACAATTTTAAAACTTAAAAATATTAGGTTTTAGGTTTAGATATGATTAGTCAGAGGCTCCCAGGTGGTGCTAGTTTTAAAGAACCAGCCTGCCAATGCAGGAGACATAAGGGATGAAGGTTTGATCCCTGAGTCAGGAAGATCCCCTGGAGGCAGGCATGACAACTCATTCCAGTATTCTTGCCTGGAGAATTTCATGGACAGAGAAGTGTGGGGTTCTATAGCTCATAGGGTCTCAAAGAGTCGGACAGGACTGAAGTGACTTAGCAGGCACTCATGCATGATTATTTAAATAATTGAAGATTTTTATGGAAAGATTTTGAAATAACTTTTTGAAAATGAAGCAGTCTTTGAAAAGGGAAACACATTCTTCCCCTTACCCAGTATCAAAGTGTACCCTTCCCATAAAAAACACAGCAGAACCCAAATTTGGTCACTTTTCTAAAATTAAAGGGAAAGAATTTTGGATTTGAAATCTTGAGCAATGATTATTTGCTTGGGATATATGAAGATGGAAGAATAACTTTAATGAGAAGGAAAGAGTTCATTTTAGGAACATTATTTTAAGCTTTGGTGTATTGCCTTTTTTTTTAAAAAAAAACTTCCCTGGCAAAGGTAGAGATGCTGTTGTGATTTTTATTCTGTTCATTTAAACTATGTAAAATTATTCTCAGACTTGGCCTTACATGTTACAAATACATTCTGGAGGTCATCTGTTAGAGACATATTACGAGGCTTAGCTCAAGGGAAGAAAATTACTTTATAGTAATTAGGAATTTAGAGCCATGGTACTCAGGCTGAGAGTACTGGATAAAAAGAACTGGAAGAGAATTAATTCAGCTGAGGCTGAGAAGACTCTTAGGATAAACAGCCTCTGGCTATGGCAATTTAAGTTTTATGTGTTAGGGAATAAGCACATGTATTTCACCTGTGCTTAGTACTAAACATGATTGCAAAGTAGATATACTGCTACATCTGTCAAACATGAAATAGAAGTATGCTTTGTCTAGAGGCTCCCTCATACAAAGCTATGACCTTCACTTTATGATGCTAGCTGGGTTATGAGACGAAACTGGAAAAAAAAAAAGAGGCTGTTCTATAAATGATATTGAACACAGGATTCAGTGGGAAAAAAATTCTGCAGTGTGTTGAAATATAAAGAACCATATGTAAAGAAAATGTCACAAAAATTTTCATGACGTGAGAAGGGGAATATAAAGTTAAATGGGGAAGTTAAGGTTAATAGTAACTTTGACTGTGACGCCAGCACAGTCCCTCTCCTCTACCATTGCACTTTTCTCCATGCATTTTAAGAGAGGTATTTGGATCTGAGTTACAGAATCCATTGTTTGTTGCTCCAGAAGAACACTGTGTTGCGTCTGTGGAGATTTCCTGTCAGCTTCTCAGTAAAAAGAATTGTTCTTAAAAACTCTGCCGTCTGGAACCAGGTTTCAACTAGTGCAGTTTTTCCAGGTTAACCAAATTATAGGCAGAACCTCCATTAAACATAAGTTTGATGCAAATTATGAAGAAAAGGAAATAATAATGAGGTTTATTCAGTCCTGTATAAGTTTTGCCTGAGGAAAAAATTTGCAAGTTTTTATTATTTAAAAAAATTTTTAGGGTAGCTTTAATTTTTTCAAGTCATTTACCTCATTAGCAGGCTGAAAGTCTGTTTGCCAGACCAAGGGCTAGCCAGTACACATTTTCTCCTTATTATTTATACTGTTAAGATTGAAAAAATGAGTGAGAGGAGTTGTATTTGTGAAATATATTATTTAAGACCATGTGGCTATTAGAGATTAGCCATGAAAGCAGAAAATATCCTGAAGCCCTTGAAACTTCTGTTTGGTACTCAGTATTTGCATTAGCTATTCTCTTTTCCAGACTGCTTTTACTAACAGTTTTGAGTAACTTTTTCTTCCACCCAACAACCAGTTCTCCAATTCTCTGACACCAACTAGGTTTCCTACAATTTAATTCAATTCTGACACTACCCAGAGTTAGCACAGACCCTATAGGTTAAGGTCTCAGTTCTGTATGACTGCCCCCACTTCAGATGCCAGTAGCAAGTCCTAGGTGGCTATCTATACTTCTGAACAGCCATCTATATGTCAGCGGTCCCTGAGACTCCCTCCTCAAGTGGGATAGTTTGGTAGACTGTCTTGCAGAAATCAGGAAACCCTTGCTGTCACTGGTATAGTATTAAAGGACACAACAAGGAACAGCCAAATGGAACATGTGCACAGGGCAAAATATGGAGAGGGGTTCATGAGGTTTCCATGCCCTCTGTGGGCATATCCCCCTCCCAGCACCTTGATGCTTTAACCCACCCAGAAGCTCTCTGAATCCATCATTAGGAGTTTTTAATGGAGGTTTCATTGATTGAGTAAATCATTCACCATTGGTCATCACCAACTGCAATTCTTGGCCGCAATCTCCAGTGCCTCCCACCTCCCCAGAGGTCAAGGGGAGGGCTGAAAATTCCAACCTTTTGATCATGCCTTGGGTCTTTCTGGTGACCAGCTGTGTAAGGGCCCACCAGAAGTGGCCTCATTAGGACAAAAGATGCTTCTATTACCCAGAAAAATCCAAGCAACATGGTAGCTCTGTGTGAGGAACCAAAGATAAAGATCAAATATTAGAACAAAAGATGCTCCTATGACTCCTGTTATTCAGGAAATTACAAAGGTGGAGCTCTGTTTAAGGAACTGTAAGCAGAGACCAACTATATGTAGTTTTAAAAAAATTATAAGTTTTGGGTGCAGTGTTATCTATAGTTCAACATCTGTATACTCTACTTTTTAATTATAGGAAAAATAGTGTCCTTTCTGCTTCAACTGTCAATTATATTTAACTAAGTTTCTTGTGTGTATTCTGTTAGAGCTTCTTCACTAGGAAATGTTTTCATGAAACTTCTAATAAAGGGACTGGAAAAGAGAGACTTCCTCATATTTTATACATTATATTGTCTTTTCCCCCTATATAATCTCAGTATATACTATTATTGAAGGATATGATTATATTCACAAAAGTCTTGTGATTTGAGATAGTATCATAAATTACAAACAAATTTCCTTTGCTGGATGTGGAAAGTGGTAAATAATTATCTTCTCAGAATGCTCTTTTGTCTACTTCTCTGCTTGGTCTTAAAAATGTTGGTATTTCTTGTTCTGTGTTTGCCCTTCATCTCTCCTTGGTAGTACATGGGTCGCTTGATTGACATCAGTCATGCATGGATTTAAAGAATACTTTGTACACTAACAGCTCCCAGATCTATAGTTGTAATATAGGGCTGCATCCTAAATATCTGATACATACAGGTAGAAATCTCCCAGTTTTCTCATAGACATTTCAAGCATTCATTTGTTTACTAACTCAGTGCATTTTTATTGAGGTCCTACTTTATGTTAGACACTTAACAGGTCCAAAACTTGTCATTTATATTTTCTCTCCATAAGTAAATTCTCATCTCCACTTAACAAATGTAGAAACCTGGGGACTAATTTTCCATTCATTCCTTTGATGATGATGATAAAAACAACCGATCTAATAATATGATAGGCATTTAAGATATTTCAGTAACTCACTGAATTCTCACAACCATTCTCCATGAGTTAGGAATGATTATTGTTTTTACTTTAAAGTCAAGGAGAAATTTGAATTGAAAATTATGTAAATTATTTAAGGTTGTACAGCTAGTAGGTGACAGGACTAGGTCTGAACTAAAGTCATATATAGTAACGAAACCCAACTGATTCTCCGTCAACATCATTGACATAAAGCTACCTCTTTTCCATTCTCACTGGTTCAAAGTATAGTTCAACCCATCATCACTTGGCCTGAACTACTTTAGATGATTTCTCTTACTTTGATTCATATTTATTCATTTCATCTTCAATACTGATAGCAGATAAATATTTCTAAGATCTGATTATGTTGCTTGTCAGTTAAAAGCACTTCTGTGGCTTCTCTAACTATATAATATGGCACAGTTTTTCAGTGTGAGCTGCATCCTGCTCTCTCATGTCAGCTCTTACCATACTATTCCTTGCATTCTATGCTTTAGTCATGTGGGATTACTTGAAGATCTTGTAAAGTATCATATTTCTTTGCTTTTAATTTAGTCTCTTTACTCTATTTGGAATGCCAGTTTTCCCTGGCCCATATTCTCCATTTAAGACTCATTTCATTTACGAAACTGTTTCTTGGTCTGTTGGTATACTTGATCCTTTGTATACTTTTATTATTTCAAGTATAAAAATTTATTTACTTAATTGTTTGCATGTTGGTCCTCTCCTTTAGAGTCTGAATTCCTTGAGGCAGAAAACCGTTTTCATGTAATTGTATCTAGGACAGTATCTGGCATACCACAAATGATGGCTGAAGATACCTTTTGTATAGCCCAGGTAAACTGCAGAATTCGTAGTAGTTTACTAAGGGTGACAAATAACTATGCGTTATTTTATTATTTATAATTTCAACATTAAGGATATGTGAGACTTTCACAACTGGCCTAGAATTAGTCTTGGTTGGCTAGGTAATGGTATTTGAGTAGCATATCCCTATCCCTCGTTTCAGAAAATACAAACTTCATTTTTATACTTGGTTCTCACTTGTCTCTAACCATGCATCTTCTTTACCTCCATTCATACATACCATTTCATTTGTGATTTCCCAATAAGAATACTTTCCTCCACTTCTGTTTTTTTTCTTTTTATAATTCAAATGTGTAGATGGGAATATCAGGATTCTATGACACTGTGGGTCTTAAAAAATGCAAAAATGAATATAATTTTTTAAGAAGCAACCTAACATATACTGATGGCTGAAATAAAAAAAGCAAAACAAAAACACCAACAGGTACAAACTGATTTATTTTGATGTGTCTCTGAACAGTCCATCAGTTCTAATGACAGTTATTTGAGGGACCAGTTTCATTCTTGATATTATTTTAGGAATGCACATTAATTATAAATTAGTAGATACTCTTTAATGAGCTGTTATTTAATAATACAGAGGCACTCTCTTCTGCATGGCAGAAGAGAAATTCCAAGCTAGAACTAGGAGAAGTTTCAAAAATTTTAAACATAGGTACCAGTTTCTACCTTTTATATGAATGGAACACTCCAGTAAGATATGCTTTTTTGCAGATTATGAACTACATGTATTAGCATGCTCCCATTTTTGGTAAACATTTTAAAGAGTGTATATCTGCATGAAAAATAATAAATAAAAGGCTTATGTGGCTCATTACTGGTGTCTCTTACCTCTAAGGCACCAGGAACCAATTAGTAATAGGCCTCCTTGTCATCAACATGATAATCAAGATGCCCTGATGCGTAATAAAACATTTTCTAGGGATTGGAGGAGAACCACTGAAAGCTACTGGTCAGAGCTAAGTGTGGCATTCCTGACCTCAGCTTCCCAGACTTTTGCATAGTTAATGGTAGCCTTGTGCCCTTAGGGGCACAGTATGCTTCAGTGGACTTTGTTTCCTATATGCTCTATTATATGTTGAATATATATATATATATTATTATTTGTGTGATATAAGTAATAAAGAGAAAAGTCAGGTATACTTTAGAAAAGATCCTCTAACACATAATCATTATTTTAACATGGTAGTATCCTTCTGAGAAGACTATTTTAAAGGAGGACTCAGCATTTCAAGGCTTCCCTCAAATATATTCAGTTTTTCAGTGCATTAGTAAAAAAAATAGAATTTTTTCTGAACATTGCATGGGGAGAAGAACAATATATGTTACATACCATATACAAAACTTAATGCATATTTCCTTGTTAATTTTCCAGAATTCTTTTTCTGGTGCAACCCATATCACATTTCTTCTCTACTCTCCAACTTCATCCCAACAGCTTCTCAGTTATACTGAGTCTTAACTTCTTTCTTATAGATTTTTCTCTTCAAACCTTTTCTGAAAGGATTATAATTATAGTGTTTTTGAGTTTTCTGTATTTTACCTTTTCACTCAACAATCTAATCAGCCAACAAAGGACTCCTTTCTTCTTAGAAATCAGGATCATTGTGAATAATAAAGGCATTTTCCCTTTCGTATATAATTGGATTCACTGGATATTTTCACTTGAATTCTATATACCTGTAACTAAAGTGATTCCTTTAACCAAATTTGTTTTGCTAGTAGTAAAGCATGTAAAAGCAGTTAGATATAACTTAGATATATAGTGACACTATTTGTCCTGATTATCTAGTCAAGCTTTCTTTTATATTTTAGTTTACTTAGAAATCTGGCCAGGTCAGAAACTAAAAAACAATTAGGAAAGATGAAACAAATAGCAGAATGTTTATAACTGTTGAAGCTGGATGGTGGCTACATGGAAATTCATTACACTGTTCTTTTTACTTTGTGTGTGTTTGAAATTTTGCATAATGAAAAAGAAAAATAATTGTGAACACCAGAAGGCTCAGACAAGATGTTGCAAATACTGTCAGTTCTACCCAATATTTACCTCACTGTCCTCACTCCTCTTCCCCACATTTTCTGCTAACAGAACACAGATTTTGTTTGTAGTAGTAATGTGTCCACTCCAGTGCAGGAGCAGGGATACTACTACCAATTTCCTATGTAGAGCTTGCCCTAAAAGGCATGTGTAGATTGAGTGCTGGTTCTCGAAAAAGAATACTTGGTTTGAATCCTTATTTCTCACTTACTGTCTGGGCACCTTTGACTATTTCCAAACCTTTCTGAGTTTTATTTCCTCATCTGTGAAAGGATCATACTTATCCAGAGGATCAAATGAGATTTACATATGTACAGCTACTTTGTGTGTGAAAGACTGTTATTCTTTGTAGGCACCATGGTATTCTTTGTAGAAGATATTTTACATAAATATTCATAAATAGAAGATATTTATCTTTGTAGAGGATATTCATTGTGTTTTCAGTCTTATGTTTCTGCTTGGCTTCCTACTTGAATACACTTGGGGTGCAAAAAAGTTTATGATATTATAATGGTAATTTGCATAACATGATGTAATATAACTATTTAGAGGTAGAAACACTACAGATACATAAATGTTTTAAGCCTCCTCCCCACTTGAAAAATAAATACCAGTAGACTAGGACACAAAACCCACCTTCCCAGTTTGTTCTTCCTGGAGTCACCCAAACTCTTCATAGAACTGATTGGTGTTCATAGTTCCCACACAGCTGCAGTCGAACCTGTACAGTTACCTCCAGAGAACTGTCTTGGCTCCAGTCTGCTGGATAACTGCCTGTTTGGACAACTTTGCCTTGGATAATTTCCCTTTGTCTAACCATGGGACTCATAAATCCATGTATAGGGGGACAGATTTCAGAAAATGATATTTGGCCATAGATGGTTGTAATTTCAAGACCTTTTCAAAGGGTGGTAATGAGAGATTTTTACTGGACAATGTAAGTTTTCGAACTTTGAAGATATATATCCTGGGATCCAGATCATTTATTCATTAATATACAATATGCATTGCTTATCCATCAGCCTGTTCTAAAATGTTAAGGTCATGAATAAGAATGTTCCATAGGCCATAAAATTTTCCTGGTGTATAACTTAACTGGGAGGGAATATTATTGAATATGTAGGAATTCTACTTTGTTGTCAACTGAGATATAAAATGAGAAAGAAAAACCTGTATCCTACACAGTGTGTTTTCCTTATAATATTAGATGTTTAGAAAGGAATATGCCAACAAGGATTTTTTGCTTTTTTTCTGTCTCTTCTTTATCCCTGAATTTTATTTTTTGTTTCAATCATTGAGATCTGACTGAATGACCTGAGTGTTTATCTTTTCTGTAAGATATGTGAGATATATTTATGGTTTCCCAAACAGTTACTATGCTTAAATGTAGGTCTAGAGCCTTTACAAAGGAGGACACAGCTGTATACTATTCCAAGGGAAAAAGAAACAATGTCAAGAGTCATCAGAAAGATTTAGAGATGATTTCTGAAGGATCTCCAGATTTCAACAAAACTGTTTTACCCTGAATAGTGGTAGAATTCATCTTAGCCAAAATGCAACTGGTCAATCTGTTACTTCCTATATGGGAAGCAAATGTTCAAGTAAATTATGTAATTGTACATTACAACTTTGCTTCTGTCATTATAAATTCATTTCTATCCCAGATTGAGGCTATTATCTGACTGAGCCAAGTTTAATGTTGCTCAGCCAGTCTATCTTGTTGTAGTCACAGCCAACAAAAAAGTTAGCTCTCTTATGTGTTTTTCTTACCTGGCTTACTGGAAATAGGAATTTTGTTTTGACTCGTTAGTGGATGTCATTTTGTCCTGATTTGGAGAATCAATCAGGAAGACTTTCTAGAGTAGCATATTATGAAATCAAGAGCCTAATAGGAAAATGTAACCGTTCCTTTGGATTAATTTTTATCTCCTTCTGAATGAGATTCTTGGGCTTCCCAGGTGGCTTGGTGGTAAAGAATCTGCCTGCCAATGCAGGGAGATGTGAGTTTGATCCCTTGGTTGGGAAGATTCCCTTGAAAAGGAAATGGCAACCCACTCTAGAGTTCTTGTGGGGAAATCCCATGGACAGAGGAGCCTCGTGAGCTGCAGTCCATGGGGTCACAAAAGAGTCGGACAAGACTTGGAGACTAAATAACAACAATAAATGAGATTCTTAGTATTAAAATTTGTAGAGAATATGTAAAACCTAAAAATTATTGCATGGACCTTTTTATTTTATCACAGTAGTATTGTACCATGAGAGAGCTGAACTCATAGTCTCATTGGGCTGGTGCTTGTGAAACTGTGTGGGACGTTCCCTATTTTGTCATGTTGTGCCTTTTGTCAAGGCACACCAGTGCCTTGATTGTCAGAATGATACAGCACCCCTAAGGAAAGGGATTGCTGCCTATTAAAGATAGGTTGGAGTGAGCTATGCCAAATGTTGAGTGAGATTTATTGAATACAAACAGTGCAATGTTTCTGTGCATTTTGGTTATGAGAGAACAGAAGTGTTGATAAGAAAACAAAAATACAGATAGAAAAATAATAAGCATTTCTTGGGTCCATCCATGAAGCAAAAGTCTAAAAGGAATGGAAAATTCCTAAAAAATATAGAATTTACTGTCAGGGAAATGTTAATATAACTGAGGCAGGTAGGTAATACTAGTCATGCTTTATAGTAAACAATAGCTGAGACATGATACTTCTTATGATCTGTCTGGCTGTTTACCAGTGGTTTTGTTTCCTTTTACTTGTCTTGTGAAAGTGTGTTATGAATAAATGTACAATTATATTTGTCCTCTCTAAAATTTCAGTGTTTTAAGCATTGCCTTCTAAGATTAAAATGATACCTTTTAAATATGGGCCATGATGTTAAAATATTAACCTTAAGATTTATTTTTCATTGTATGAGTGATGTTTAAAATAGTTGAGTTTTTTGTGATTTATTTTTTCATGATATATATTGACCCTTGTTTGGAATTGTCAGTTTTTCTTCCTTGTAGCAGATTCACAAAGAAAACTTCTTAAAATTATGTGCCGACCTTTATGTAAGCGTTGTGTAAAAGAAGAAAAATCTTAACTTTTTTTTTTTTTTTACTGAAAAATGTATTATCTTTCTACAGATGTCAGCATTGAGCTGTGCAGATAGCTTCATAAGCACTTGTGCTGTGCTTAGTCGCTAAGTCATGTCCGACTCTTACGTGACCCCATGCACTATAGCCTGCCAGGCTCTTCTGTCCATGGGGATTCTCCAGGCAAGAGTACTGGAGGGGGTTGCCATGCCCTCCTCCAGGGGATCTTCCCAACCGAGGGATTGAATCCAGGTCTCTTGCATTGCAGGCAGATTCTTCACTCTCTGAGCCACTAGGGAAGCCCAGTAAATACTTGAGGAACCCTGAAAATGGTTACTTTTTGCTATTATTAGTCAATAACTGTCTTATATCTTGTGTCATTTATATTTAGGATTATGAACTCTTGGGTAGAGAATTAAAGAGAAAAGCAACAAAGGATTGATTTAAAAGCACAGCTGTGGCAATGAATAAGGGTAACTT
This sequence comes from Antilocapra americana, assembly GCA_007570785.1. NCBI lineage: Eukaryota > Metazoa > Chordata > Mammalia > Artiodactyla > Antilocapridae > Antilocapra > Antilocapra americana. The sequence goes on along the minus strand of ML663008.1, from coordinate 4,514,743 downwards.
TTTATTAATTAAAAATTTAATAATAATGAGTTATGAAAGTTACAAAATAAAGCTACTGCAGAATTTTCAATTAGGCGTGTTTATACATGTTTTATTTTTGTAACCACTACTGGTCATAATTCATTAAGATACATTATAGATAAACCTCCAGTGTATAATTAACATATAAATGATCATTTTGTTTTTTTCTTTTTTTCTCTGATTTTTTTTTTTTTTTTATTATTGTTTTTGCCATACATTGTCATGATATCACCATGGGTTTACATATGCTTCCCCTCCGGGTCCCCCCTCCCTCCTCCCTCCCCCCC
>ML663008.1:4458747-4509435 GCA_007570785.1 Antilocapra americana | reverse complement strand
CCCGGCCCGGCCGCTCTGTTTTCTCGGCGTGCAGCTGAGCACTCCTTCTAAGGTGTATACAGCACCGATCTGTCCAGAATCCCCAGAAGTCTTGGTTAGCCTCCCCGGGGCTGGGTTATGCCCACTGCTCTCAGGCGGGGGTTGGGCCGGTCCGCAGCCCTCAGCTGCCCAGCCTCTCTGTTGACTCCTCACCGCCCTTTGTTTTGTGCACGGACCTGGGGGGGAGAGGGAGCTTTTCCTGGAAGGTTAGGTCCCTCAGGCTGCTCCGTTCCCTGAGCCCGCGGCCCGCCCCTCCCTGAGCAGGAGCAGTCTGCTTCGGCTGTGCTGCTGCTCTCGGCTGTGCTTGTAGCCAGAGACGAACCTTGCAGGGCTTAGCTATTAATCTGCTTCTGCTCTCAGCTATATTGCTCTCCAAGATCCACCGCAGATCTGCCAGAGAGAATGCTCCCTGGTATTCAGAAACCTTTCTCCTCTTTTTTTTTTTTTTCCTCTTTATTCCAGACTCCCCTTCCGGGATGGAACCCGTCCCCAGCTCTTTGTCTCTCCCTCTACTTTTTTTTCTTTTCTTTCTTTTGTCCTACCTCCTCACGTCGGCACTGGGTCGCCTCTCCAGATGCCCGATGTCCTCTGCCAGCATTCAGTTCCTGTTTTTTGGAGTTTGCTCGGCCTTTAAAAGTTCTTTTGGTATATTTATTGGGGAGAGAGTGTTCTCCCCGTCCTATTCTTCCGCCATCTTAGTTTCTCCCTCTAAATGATCATTTTGTAAATAATTCTTTACAGGTTGGCAGTGTAATGTGTTAATTTAGTGTACTGTTGAGTTACTACAGTGTAATAGAAAATTGTAGTATTTTAGATTGCAGTCTAATAGACTTTTGGACTATTAATCCTTCAGGAAACAGTTAGATAGGGATCCATTAAAAGTCATTTAATCTTACTTAAGGGCATTTTGACATCATGTTTTAAATTGAGAAGCTAGAACTAGGATTGTTAAATGCTAATCAGTGTGGAAAACCAGGTGTGTTCTTGAATGCTTCTTATTCATCAAAAACCAGCCTTCTAAAAACTGACAATGTCCCTTAGTCAAACTGTACAGGAAATAGTTTTGGTATGTTTGAAAATTGTTGCTTTCATTTCTCTGATCTTCACAGTTCATAGAAATATATGTATTTCCAGATTGATTGCTTTGAAGAAGGTAGGCTAATGTGAGTTATATATATTTCTAAACAATAAAGTCAGTAATAAATAAGTTGGTTTTACTCTTCTAACTAGGAAGACTGAGAAACTTCTGCTGAAAGGAAGTTAAACTTTTCTTTTTTTTCTAATTGAGAAGCAAAGAAGAAAATTTTTTCCCATGAGTTTCTTTCACCTTTGTCAATGTTGCATGGCAGTTTGGTGCTTTTTGTTTTTTTGGAAGTAGGTGCTTCTCCTAGTTTGTGATGCAGCAACAAAAGCATTCGAAATTCTCCTACCAGTGGTAATGGTACTTTTGAGGAAATAAGAGATTGTTTTTTTGCTAGTAGATGGTAGGAGGTAAGATGACCTCAAGTAAGGGTGCTACTCAGAGGGGACACATGCTCTTCAAATTGAAGGAATTTTTCTTAAATTTGAAGGATGAAAAGAGTAAACATTAAAAAAAGGAGTTAATTCATTTCACCATTTTATGAATTAAACATTAATTGAAAGCATTTCCCCTCTTAAACAATGTAGAGGACAAATCACACATGATTAGGACAAACATAAGACTATTAGGGGCATAAATTAGACTTTCCATAAGCTCTGACTGATTACTGAATGCAGGATTTATTTTGAAGACCTTCTGGTAACCTCGGCTGTAATGTTTACTTCCACAGAAGGCTCAGTGAGTTGGGGAAGAAGTCCACATGGTCCCTTTAGGTCATAGCCGGCATTTAAAACTGATTTCCAACTTGGGGCTCACACTTTTATTCCAAACTTGAGCCTTTTGGCATCATAGCTCATATTCTTATGGCCAATTTGGATTTTTAAGCAAAGAAGCTAGCTTAAAAAAATTTCTTGGACAGCAAATGACTTTTAAGAAACAACATTTTAATGATTTAAATGGAAGCAAACCAGAAGAAGCTGGATTAAATTTCTCTCAAAGTATATGTATTTAGTGATTAAGAGGAAATAGTGGCTGAAAAAATGCTGTCTGTTATTTTCCTTCAAAACCCCAAATAGTTGAACAGTTGAGTAGCTCAAAAAATTTGAATTGGGATATCTTTGTGGAAAATATTTCTGGCAATTAAAGTACTGTTAATAAAAGAATGAGAGATAATAAACTCTTTAACAGTGAATTTTTGAATCTCTTTGTTTACTAAAGATTCATCTTAGTGATAAAATTATTTTATTGAAGATTCTTCAGAAAAAGGCTGATCTGACTTAAGAATAGAGAGAAAAGTAAGAAAATGATTGGGGAAAATCATTGTGAATTAGGGTTTTCCTGGATGGCACTTGCTGTTTATGTTTCCAAAAACTTTTAAAATCCAAGCTATTTCTAAGTGTCTATATTTTCTTAGCCTCCGTAGACTGCCTATGAATGGGAGAGGTTGAGAAGACTTCTTTCGAAAAGAAGAGTTTTCAAAAACATGGACTTGCTTTAGATGGTGAAAAGTATTGTTAAATAAAGCTGGGGAAGGAAATCTAGGTTAGTAGAAACTTTGTTAGTAGACAGGCAGGAGTGCGGATTTGAGGAGGGTCAGTAAATACTGTTCCTGTTTTAACGTTTTGTGTGAACTGAGAAATGAAATAGAGGCGATGGGAGATCAAAATACCATCTTTATGTTTCATAAAGTTAATGTTGAAAATTGTAGTTTAACTGTAGGGGCAGTGGGCTTCCTCTAAACAGCGCGAGGCAGCTTTCCCCGCCCAGTCCTAAACAGCACAGGACTGGGCAGGCACTGCCTGGCGAGTCAGAGCTGCGCCATACAGCCTTCAGTGTGGGGAAGTAGCACAGTGTTTTTTTTCTGCAGTCATCTTGTTTCCAAGGGAAAGGGAAGAGGAAATGAGTTGAACATGCCATTTTCTTTTTAACATTTTCAATCAGTAAGTCTGTGTGCCTCCCTTGGTGAAGAGGGAGTAAAGTTTTGGCAAAAGCCCAAGAATGTTATTTTCATGGAGTTCCCTTCACATTGGAAGGAAACATCAAGAGCAGGAGAGAAGTGTTTTTTGAGATTTTTGTTCTTTTAACCCAGAGATTCTAAAGTAGGATTGTTATCTTCCCCTAGGGAAGTTTTTTTGTTGTAACAGTGATCACACAATACTAATGGTGTATAGTGGGTGGTGGTGGGGGGTGTCAAGGATGCAAGATACCCTGCAATGCGCAGAACCATTCCATACAATGAATTGTTACAGTAACACTCCCTAGAGACACCCTCAACTGATCCTATTGGGTTGTTGACTCTGTGGGGTGAGGATGAGAACAGCACTCTGTCAAGAGTATTCCTGCTATATTTTCCTGAGCAGCCCCCTCAGTGCAACTCATTTCTTCTTTGTGGATCCTCTTTGAGCAGCTAATAGCAATATAGAGTTTTCTCCTAGCAGGGCCTGAAATGGGTCAGAACCACACATTGTTTAAACAGAATTGAAAGCTTCCCTGTACACAGGTGGAAATATCACCCTAGTCTAGTTACTATAAAAATTTATCTGCAGTGTTGTCCAACATAGTTTAGAAACTATAAAATGAAATCATATTGTAAAATAAAGTGGAACTATGTTAAGATGTTCCTAGAACAAAATGTCAAAAACTATGCTTAAATTTGAAGATAAGCACCCTCCCATTATAAATATTTTGGGGAGAAAATGGATATTCAGAGATTCATCCTCTTTAAAGAATAAGAGGAATTAAGATAAAATATCAAAAAGATTTTTGCACTTGTGAATTATAGTCAAAGAAATTGAAGTTTTGTATTAGCATTAAATTCTCATGCTCAGTCTCAGCTAGAAGGTGCTTGATGTAGAATATATGTATATATATATTTGCAGTTGTGGCTTATACTATTTCTCACTGGAATTGGTGAAGTTTCTTCAAGGTCTCAGGAATTTTACTGATTCGTAATTCAAATTTCTGATAAACCTTATTTTTAAGGAAGATTCTAAAGGACCGATAGGCCATCTGACATTATCACAGCCCTGGTTCCTCACTGAGGTAGATCCCAAGTACTGAGAACAGCTGTTCCAGGAAAAATCATGTTCCTTAAAATCTTGTACTTAGTAATTTCTGAAGGTTCATCCTAGAAACTCAGTGGTATCTTTATCAGCCAGGGACCCTGTAGGGAATAGATTAGCACACTTCTAGTTGGGATAATCTGAGGGGAATTTAATGAGATTGTGGGTGGTAAGACCTCACAGGGAATGCTGTACAACCTGTGGCTACTTGTTAGGAGGCTGTTACCACTTCTAAGCCTGGAGAGGGAGGGGCGAGATTCATTGGAACTGAAAATGAAAGGATTACAGGAGAGGACATCCCAGTAGTGGCAGAGAGAGAGCCTGGGGAGTATATTTTCCAACTTTACTGTCTTCCCTTCCTCCAGTCTGCAGCTGTTGGAGTCAGCTGGATTCTGAACCAGTCAGAAGCCAGAGGGTATAGGAGCCCTTTAGTGGAGCCACAAAGTGAAGATATCTGGCATAGTAACTGAAAAATGAAGGGAAAAAGAAAATCTTGTTTTACTTTCACCTGGATGCCAGTGGAGCCAGACATCCAGTATCTGTGACCAATGAGTTTAAACTTAATTGGGAGAAACCCCTTAAGAACAGAATAATTTTGACAACATGGATTTACTATATCTAGAGGAAAAAAAATACCTATGCATACTTTCTCACCTTAAGAAAGTGGCTGTAGAGACTTTTGTTTTCTTGCTCAGTTTAAAAATTGCAATGCTGGCAGCCCTAACCAAGTCCCGCCTGAGAGAGTTTTTTCCCCAACTTGTCCAGACCGCATAATGCACTCTCAGAACCTCTGAAAATCCATGTCCCCATTTGAGCTTCATCTTCTGACATCTTCTGTAGGCTCTGTCAAGTGACAGAGCTTCCATGGTGCCTAAAAGGGGGCATTTTCAGTTTGGTGCCAGTCCTGTGTTTAGGGCTGTGAAACCTGACTTTTAGTGGTGGTCTGCTGGTCAGGTTTATGTTGGTGTTGGTTAGATACCTAGTTTAGATATTTGCTTTTATAGTAAAAGTATAACAGCTAGACCTTCACTAGTGGTCTGTAATAGAACTCTTTTGGTTAAAAGCAGCAAATACTGTTTCATATCCTAATTTTAAAGTTTTTATCCCACTCCAGCATATTCAAACTATATCTGTGTAGTTTGGGGTCAAACTGAGATGCTTAGAGTCCCCAACACTGGTGTATAACCTGTCCGTTCAGAGTTACTTAACCACATGGTGCTGGTTTGATGAGCAGCCAGCCACTAAGTATGGACAAGATTCCATGAACTGAAGTGGGAATCCATGTAGCAGCTCCCGAGGCCTCAACTGATCTGCTTCTGTAACAACAGTCACGGATACTTAAAAACTAACTCTGTAACTGATAGAAACAAAGAAGCTCAAATTGGTAGCCTAAAATGTATGCTGCAATATGCTACCAGGTTTTAAATGCTCTGCCTTGTTCTTACCAAAAGCCCATTTAATTGTTATTTTTATTTCTTTTAATTTGGTCCCGTCAAATTAAAAGACTTTTTAAAGAGCAGTTTTAGATTTACAGAAAAACTGAGGAGAAAGTACACAGAGTTCCTATATACCCTCACATCTTTGCCCCTCATCCAATTTTCCCTGTTGTAAACATCTTGCAGTAGTGTGGTTCATTTGTTACAGTTGATGACCCAGTATTGATAAATTATTCTTAACCAAAGTCTCATATTTTGTATTCAGTTCAGTTCAGTAGCTCAGTCCCGTGTCTGACTCTTTGCAACCCCATGAATAGCAGCACGCCAGATCTCCCTGTCCATCACTAGCTCCCGGAATCTACCCAAACCTATGTCCATCGAGTCAGTGATGCCATCCAGTCATCTCATCCTCTGTTGTCCCCTTCTCCTCCTGCCCTCAATCTTTCTCAGCATCAGGGTCTTTTCCAATGAGTCAACTCTTCGCATGAGGTGGCCAAAGTATTGGAGTTTCAGCTTCAACATCAGTCCTTCCAATGAACACCCAGGACTGATCTCCTTTATGATGGACTGGTTGGATCTCCTTGCAGTCCAAGGGACTCTCAAGAGTCTTCTCCAACACCACAGTTCAAAAGCATCAATTTTTCGGTGCTCAGCTTTCTTCACTGTCCAACTCTCACATCCATACATGACTACTGGAAAAACCATAGCCTTGACTAGATGGACCTTTGTTGGCAAAGTAATGTCTCTGCTTTTCAATATGCTCTCAAGATTGGTCATAACCTTCCTTCCAAGGAGTAAGCGTCTTTTAATTTCATGGCTGCAATCACCATCTGCAGTGATTTTGGAGCCCCCCAAAATAAAGTCTGACACTATTTCCACTGTTTCCCCGTCTATTTGCCATGAAGTGAATGGGACCAGATGCCATGATCTTAGTTTTCTGAATGTTGAGCTTTAAGCCAACTTTTTCACTCTCCTCTTTCACTTTCATCAAGAGGCTCTTTAGTTCCTCTTCACTTTCTGCCATAAGGGTGGTATCATCTGCATATCTGAGGTTATTGATATTTTTCCTGGCAGTATTGATTCCCTTACGCTTCCTCCAGCCCAGCGTTTCTCATGATGTACTCTGCATATAAGTTAAATAAGCAGGATGACAATATACAGCCTTGACATACTCCTTTCCCTATTTGGAAACAGTCTGTTGTTCCATGTCCAGTTCTAACAGTTGCTTCCTGACGTGCATACAGGTTTCTCAAGAGACAGGTCAGGTGGTCTGATATTCCCATCTCTTTCAGAGAGCCTCTCCATCTTTGGCTATTAGGGTTCACTTTTTGTCTTGTGCATTATATGGGTTTTGACAAGTGTATAATGATATGCATCTTTGTTGTTGTTTGGATGCTAAGTTGTGTCTGACTCTTCACAGCCCCACGGACTGCATGCAGCATGCCAGGCTCCTCTGTCCTTCAGTATCTCCATGAATTTGCTCACTCATGTCCATTGAGTCAGTGATGCTATTTAACCTTCTCATCCTCTGCTGCCCTCTTCTCTTTTTGCCTTCAATCTTTCCCAACATCAGGGTCTTTTCCAGAGAGTCTGCTCTTTGCAACAGATAGCCAAAGTATTGGTGTTTCAACATCAATCCTTCCAGTGAATATTCAGGGTTGGTTTCCTTTAGGATTGATTAGTTTGGTCTCCTTGAAGTCCAGGGGACTCTCAAGAGTCTTCTTCAGCACCACAGCTCAAAGACATCAATTCTTTGGTGCTAAACCTTCTTTATGGTCCAGCTTTTACATCCATACATGACTAATGGAAAAACCATTGTTGCTTTTGAGGCACTCAGTCATGTCTGACTCTTTGTGACCCCATGGACTGCAGCATTCCAGGCTTTCCTGTCCTTCACTATCTCCCAGAGCTTGCTCAAACTCATGTCCATTGAGTTAGTGATGCCACCTAACCATCTCATCCTCTGTCATGTCCTTCCTCTTGCCTTCAGTCTTTTCCAGCATCAGGGTCTTTTCTAATGAGTTGGCTCTTCACATCAGGTGGACAAAATATTGGAGATTTAGCTTTAGCATCAGTTCTCCAATGAAAATTCAGGACTGATTTCCTTTAGGATTGACTGGTTTGATCTCCTTGCAGTCCAAGGGGCTCTCAAGAGTCTTCTTCAGCACCACGGTTCAAAAGCATCACTTCTTTAGCACTCAGCCTTCTTTATGGTCTAATTCTGGGAAAAACCATAGCTTTGACTACACAGACCTTTGTTGGCAAAGTAATGTCTCTGCTTTTTAAGACACTTTGTTTGTCATAGCTTTTCTTCCAAGGAACAAGTGTCTTTTAATTTCATGGCTGAAGTCACCGTCTGAAGTGATTTTTGAGCCCAAGAAAATAAAATCTGTCACTCTTTGCATTGTTTCCTCATCTGTTTGCCTTGAAGTGATGGGACTGGATGCCATTCTCTTAGTTTTTTGAATGTTGAGTTTTAAACCAGTTTTTTCACTCTCTCTTTCACTTTCATGAAGAGGCTCTTTAGTTCCTCTTTTCTTTCTGCCATAAGGGTGGTGTCATCTGTATATCTGAGCTTACTGATATTTTTCCCGGCCATCTTGATTCCAGCTTGTGCTTCATCCAGCCCAGTGTTTCACGTGATGTGCTCTGCATTTAAGTTAAATAAACATAAATAAAAGCCATAGCTTTAACTTTACAGACCTTTGTCGGCAAAGTGATGTTTCTGCTTTTTAGTATGCTGTCTATGTTTGTAATAGCTTTTTGTCCAAGGAGCATGCATATTTTAATTTCATGGCTGCAGTCACCGTCTGCAGTGATTTTGGATACCAAGGAAATAAAATCTGTCAATGCCTCTAATTTTCCCCCTTCTATTTGCCATGAAGTGTTGAGACTGGATGGCATGACCTTGTTTTTTTAATGTTGAGTTTGAAGTCAGCTTTTGCACTCTTCTCTTTCACCTTCATCAAGAGGTTCTTTAGTTTCTCTTCACTTTTTGTCATTTGAATGGTATCATCTGCATATCTGAGGTAGTAGGTATTTCTCCTGGCAATCCTGATGCCATTTTTAGCTTCCCAGGTGGCTCAGTGATAAAGAATCCAGCTGCCAGTGCAGGAGATGATAAAGGAGATATGGGTTTTATCCCTGGGTTGGGAAGATCCCAAAGAGGAGGAAATGGCAACCCACTTCTTTTCCATATTCATGCCTGGAAAATCCAATGGACAGAGGAGCCTGGTGGGCTATAGTTCATAAGGTTGCAGAGAGTCAGACATAACTGAGCATTTGAAAATACTCATAATTTGAGTGTTGTGAGCACACACATATTTCCCAAGGGTGGTTATTCTGGAGAGTGTAGAAAGAGGTCATATTCTGGATAATGATGTGGGTCTACTATTATAATATTTTACAAACTAGTTTTAATGCCCTAATAGTCTATTGTATTCTACTGGTTCATCCCTTTCTATCCCTTGCCGAACCCTTGGCATCCAGTGAACTTTTTACTGTCTCTGTAGTTTTGCCTTCTTTAGAGTGTAATATAGTTGGAATCATATAGTACATAGTTTTTTCATTTTGGCTTTTTGAACTGTTATTTTAGTATGTAAATTTCACGTCTTGTTTGTTTCTCAAGTACACTCCACTTAACAAAGATGATGTCCTCATTTGGTAGTATAACATTAATTTTATGTTTTAAATATGATTTATGAATGAATCTTCCTCTTTGTTGGATAAAAATGAAATATTTAATCTCCTTCCTCCCCTTCTATAGAATAGGGTCTTGTTCATGTTAGTATTGAAATATTATTATCTATAAATCTAGTGTTGTGATGGCACAGAAGTCTTCACTATCTTTGTATAATGATATGCATTTATTATGTAGGGACTCTTAAGGTTTGGACAGTAGTAAAGGCACCCACCATTCTCCGAGCACCTGAACACTATTAAAATGAACTAAATATCAGATCTTTCATTGATTAGTTGCTCATCTATGAGCCTCTTATTGGAGGCTATATTAAGATTTCCAGAGAAATGGTGTCGATATGATATATATACTTGACTTTTGAACAACATGAGTTTGAACTGCAAGAGTACACTTACACTCAGATTTTTGCAATAAATGTGTATTAGGATACAACATGATTGGCAGTTGGTTGAATCTTTTGATATGGAAACTTGTATATGGAGAGCCAGTGGTAAAGTTGCATGTTGATTTTTGACTGTGTGTAAGGAGGGGTGTATTGGCACCCCTAGCCCCCACATTGTTCAAGGATCAGGTGTGTGTGTGTGTGTGTTGTTGTTCAGTTGCTCATTAGTGTCAGGCTCTTTGCAACCCCATGGACTGTAGTACACCTCAGGACAGGCTTTCCTGTCCTTCACTATTTCCCGGAGTTTGCTCAAACTCATGCCCATTGAGTCAGTGATGCCATCCAACCATCTCATCCTTTATTGTCCCCTTTGCCTCCTGCCCTCACTCTTTCCCAGCATCAGGGTCTTTTCTAATGAGTCAGCTCTTCACATCAGGTGACCAAAGTATTAGAGCTTCAGTATCAGTCCTTCCAATGAATATTCAGAGTTGATTTCCTTTCAGATTGACTGGTTTGATCTCCTTGCTTTCCGAGGGACTCTCAAGAGTCTTCTCCAGCACCACAGTTCAAAAGCATCAGTTCTTCAGTACTCTGCCTTCTTTATGGTCCAAATCTCACATCTGCACTAGGAAAACCATAGCTTTGACTATACGGACCTCTGTTGGTAAAGTAATACACTGTCTAGGTTTGTCATAGCTTTTCTTCCCAGGGGCACACTTATTTTAATTTCACGGCTGCAGTCACCATCTTCAGTGATTTGGGAGCCCAAGAAAATAAAGTCTGTTACTGTTTCTGTTGTTTCCTCTTCTATATGCCATGAAGTGATGGGACCAGATGACATGATCTTAGTTTTTTGAATATTGAGTTTTAAGCCAGCTTTTTCACCTTCATCAAGAGGCTCTTCAGTTCCTCTTTGCTTTCTGCCCTTGGGTGGTGTCATCCACATATCTAACATTACTGATATTTTTCTCCAGAATTTTGATTCCAGCTTGTGCTTCATCCTACCTGACATTTTGCATTAGTACTCTGCATATAAGTTAAATAAGCAAGGTGACAATATAATTTTTGATGTACTCCTTTCCCAATTTTGAACTAGTTTGTTGTTCCATGTCCTATCTAGCTATTACTTTTTGACCTGCATACAGGTTTCTCAGGAGGCAGCTAAGGTGATCTGGTATTCCCATCTCTTTAAGAAATTTCCACAGTTTGCTATGATCCACACAGTCAAAGGCTTTAGTGTAGTCAGTGAAACAGAAGTAGATATTTTTTCTGGAATTCCCTTTCTTTTTCTGTGATTCAGTGGATGTTGGCAATTTGATTTCTGGTTCTCCTGCCTTTTGTAAATTCAGCTTGTACATCTGGAAGTTCTCGGTTAACATACTGTTGAAGCTTAGCTTTAAGGATTTTGAACATTATGTATACTAGCATAACATATGTGCTAGCATGTGAAATGAGTACAGTTGTATAGTAGTTTGAGCATTCTTCATCATTGTCTTTCTTTGGGATTGAAAAGAAAGCTGACTTTTTCCAGTCCTTTGGCCACTGCTGAGTTTTCCAACTTTTTGGCATGTTGAATGCAACACTTTCACAGCATCATATTTTAGGCTTTGAAATAGCTCAGCTGGAATTCCATCATCTCTACTGGCTTTTTCTTAGTAATGATTCCTAAGGCACATTTGACTTCACACTCCAGGATGTCTGAGTGATCACACCATTGTGGTTATCTGGGTCATTAAGACCTTTTTTGTATAGTTCTTATGTGTATTCTTGCCACCTCTTCTTAATATCTTCTGCTTTTGTTAGGTCCATACTATTTCTGTCCTTTATTGAGCCCCATGTTTGCATGAATTGTTCCCTTGATATCTCTAATTTCTCTCTAGTATCTCTAGATCTCTAATCTTTCCCATTTGGTTGATTGGTTGATTTCCTCTGTTTCTTGGCATTGTTCACGTAAGAAGGCTTTCTTATCTCTCTTTGCTACTCTTTGGAACTCTGCATTCATATGCGTATATCTTTCCTTTATTCCTTGCCTTTCAGTTCTCTTCTTTTCTCAGCTATTTGTAAGGCCTCGTAAGAAAACCATTTTGCCTTTTTGCATTTCTTTTTCTTGAGGGTGGGTTTGATCACCACCTCCAGTTAGTGTGTGTATGTCTATATGAAAGAATTGACTGCCATGACTGTTGAGGCTGACAAATTCCAAAATCTGTAGTTGGCAAGCTGAACATCCAGGAGAGTCTGTCTATGTTACCTCTAGTCCCAGAACGAAAACCTGAGAACTGGGAGAGTCAGCGTGTTCTGCTCTTGAGTGCTCAAGACCCAAGAAAAGCTGATTTTCTTGTTTGTTTTATTTTATTTTTTTGTATTTTTGAGCTCTGTAGGATTCAGGTTTTAATTTTTAAAGAAAATTTAGCTGAAAACTCAATGGATGTTCATTACACTGTCCTCTTTACATTTTTTGATTTTTAGTTTCTCAAGATTTAAGTTTTGACATCCCACAGTGTTCCTTATTTGTGCTTTTTATTTATTATGATTTTTATATACTGTATATTATTTTTAAAAATTATTTTTATTGTAGTATAGTTGCTTTACAATGTTGTATTAATTTCTGCTGTGTAGCAAAATGAATCAGTTGTATGTATATACATACACACTCTTTTTAAGATTTCCTTCCCATTTAGGTCATCATAGAGCATTGAGTAGAGTTCCCTGTGCTATACAGTAGGTTTTCATTAGTTATCTCTTTTATATATAGTAGTGTATATATGTCAGTCCCAGTCTCCCATTTCATCTGACTCCCTTGCTTCCCTTCTTGATAATGATGTTTGTTCCCTAAATCTTTGACTATTTCTGCTTTACCAGTAAGTTCATTTGTACCATTTTTCTAGATTCCACATGTAAACAATATTATATTTTTTCTTTTTGACTTACTTTACTCTGACAATCTCTGGGTCCATCTAAGTCTGTACAGGTGGCACTATTTTGTTCTTTGTTATGGCTGAGGAATATTCCACTGTATATATGTTCCATATCTATATCTATTCCTTTGTTGATGAACATTTAGGTTGCTTCCATTTCTTGGGTACTGTACATAGTGCTGCTTTGAACGTCATTGTGCATGTATCTTTTCAAGTTACAGTTTCTCTAAGTGTATGCCCAGGAGTGGGATTGCTGAACCATATGGCAGCTCTGTTTTTATTTTTTTAAGGAGCCTCTCTACTGTTTTTCATTAAATGGCTGTGTCAATTTACATTCCTATCAACAGTATAGGAGAATTCGTTTTTCTTCCCATCCTCTCCAGCATTTACTGTTGGTAGTTTTTTTTCATGATGCGTGAGGTGATAACCTCATTGTAGTTTTGATTTGCATTCCTCTAATAATTAGTGATGTTGAGCATCTTTTCATGTGTTTCTTGGCCACCTGTATGTCTTATTTGGAGAAATGTCTATATCTCCCCCTATTATTGATTGAGTTATTGGAGTGTTTTTTTTTTTCTGATATTGAGCTATATGAACTGTTCGTATATTTTGGAAATTAATCCCTTGTCATTTGCTTCGTTTGCAAAGATGTTTTCCCATCTGAGAGTTGTCTTTTTGTTTTGTTTATGATTTTGTTTGTTGTGCAAAAGCTTTTTAGGTTTAATTAGATCCCATTTGTTTATTTTTGTTTTTATTTTCATTACTCTCAGAGGTGGATCAAAAAGTTCTCACTGCAAATTATGTCAGAGAGTGTTAGGCCTATGTTTTCCTACAAGAGTTTCATAGTATCTGGCCTTACAGTTTGGTCTTTAATGCATTTTCAGTTAATTTTTGTGTATGGTGTTAGAGAATGTTCTAATTTCATTCTTTTATATGTAGCTCGTCAGTTTTCCCAACACAACTTATTGTAGACACTGTCTCTTCGCCATTGTATATTCTTGTCTCCTTTGTCACAGATTTGGTGACCATAGGTATAGGACCTTTCTGTTTATCTACACCTTCTTAAATTTCTTTCAACCACATTTCATAGTTTTCAGATTTACAGATTTTATACTTTTTTGGTTAAATTTGTTCCCAACTATTTCACTCATTTTGATGCTATGTAAATTGAATTTTGTTAACTTCACATTTAGATTGTTCATTGCTTGTGTATAGAAATACAGTTGATTTTGTATATTTATCTTGTACCATGTAATATTGTTGAGCTTGTTTATTAGTTCTAATTAGTTTTCAGTGGACTCTTTATTATAGAGTTTTCTATATACAAGGAAACATCTGCGAATAGTAGTAGGTTTACTTCCTTCTTTCCTCTTTGGAGGCCTTTAGTTCATCTTGCCTGTGTGCCCCAGACAGACCCTCCAATACAATTTTTAATAGAAATGATGAGAGCAGATATCCTTGTCTTCTTCCTGGTTTTCAGAGAAAAGTGTTATCTTTCACCATTACATATGAAACTATCTGTTCTTTTATCTTTGCCAGGATGGCATTCATCAGGTTGAGGTTCTCCTTAATTCCTAGTTTATTGAGTATTTTTATCATGAAGAGATGTTGAATTTTGTGAAATATCTTTTCTATATTTATTGGGACAGTTACATGATTTTTGCCCTTTATTCTATTGAAATAGTTTATTCAATCAGTTGGTCACTGTGTATAACCTTTCTTATATGTTAATGGATTTGCTTTGCTGGTATTTTTTTTTGAAGATTTTTGCATCTATACTTACAAGAGATATTTTCATCTCTTGTAAGTATCTCTTTATTTTCATCTTTAGTTTTCTTGTGGTGTCTTTATGATTTTAGTATCACAGAAATACTGGCCTCATAGAATGAACTGGGAGCTGTTCCTTCCTCTTCTGGTTTTTGAAAATATATAAAGTATTATTTATTAAGTATAATGTTAATAATTAATATTATATAATTTTTTTCTTGAAGTAAGTTGATATACATTATTATGTTAACTTTGGGTATACAGCATAGTGGTTTAGTGTTTCTATACATCAAAAATACAAAAACCACAATAAGTCTAGTAACTATCATCATACAAAGTTATTACACTGTTGTTGGCTATATTCCCTATGATGTGCATTATGTCCCCATAATTTATTTACTATATGATTGCAAGTTTGTACCTCTTAATTCTCTTCACCTATTTTGTCCATTTCTGTATTCTCCTCCCCTGTGGGAACTATCCAATTTGTTCCCTGTATCTGTGAATCTATTTCTGTTTTGTTTTGCTTTTTAGATTCTACATATAAATGAAATCATGTAGTATTTGTCTTTCTCAGACAAATACAAAGTCAGATTTATTTCACTTAGCATAATGCCCTCTAGATTCATCTTCTGTATCCATCCATGTTATTTCAAGGAGCAAGATTTAATGCTTTATTTTATGGCTGAGTAATATTCCATTTACACACATGTGTATATTTGTATGTATATATACACACGTAGACACACACACATATACACACACATGCACATACACCACATCTTTATACATTCATCTGTTTATGACCACTTAGGTTTCTTCCATGTATTGGCTCCTGCGATTTTTTTTAATACCTATAAGTGAAATTATTGGATCATATGGCAGTTTTATTTTAATTTATTTTTTAAAGAAACTGCATACTGTTTCCTATAGTGTGCTGCACTATTCTACATTTTCATCAATAATGTAGAAGAGCTTCTTTTTCTCCACAACCTCACCAACACTTGTTATTTGATGTATTTTTGATAATAGCCATTCCAACAGGTATGGATGATACTTCATTGTGATTTTGACTTTCATTTTCCTGATAATTAGTAATGTTGAGCATCATTTCATTTATCTGTTGGCATTTTGTATCTCTTCCTTATAAAAATATCTCTTTAGATTCTCCACCCATTTTTAGTTGGATTTCTTGTTGTTTTGGGTTTTTTTGTTATACTAAGTTGTGTGAGTTCTTTATATAGTTTGGATGCATCATTTACAGATATTTTCTCCCATTCAGAAGGTTGCCTTTTCTTTTTATTGATGGTTTCCTTTGTTGATCAAAAGCCTTTTAGTTTGATGCAGTTCCATTTGTTTATTTTTACTCTTGTTTCCCTTACTTGAGGAGACAGATCCAAAAAGACATTTCTAAAGGCTTATTTTAGGAAGTTTACTGTGTATGTTTTCTTCTATGAGTTACACGGCTTCAAGTCTTACGTTTAATTCTTTAATCTATTTTGTGTTTATTTTTGGAAGTGGTATAAGAGTGTTGGTCCAGTTTCTTTCTTTGTATCTGTTCAGTTTTCCCCATTTTATATTGTTGTCCACTTTGTCATAGATTAATTGGCCATATCAACATGGATTTATTACATGAATTTGTATTATTATTTATAAATAAATATTTATTATTCATCAAAGATATTGGCCTATAGTTTTATTTTTTGTGAGTCTTTTTATAAGTTTGGTGTTAGAGTAATGCTTGTGGAAGGAGTTTGGGGTTGATTCTTCCACTTTAATTTTTTGGAATACATTCAGAAGGATAGATAGTAACTCTTCAGATGTTTTTAGAATTCACCTATTTGCTCTTCATTTACATTGATCTGTGTGTTTGATTTTTTTGTGTTAGTACTATACTGGTTTGATTACTAAAACTTTGTAGTATAGTTTGAAACCAGGGACCATGACGCCTTCAGTTTTGTTCTTCTTTCTCAAGATTGTTTTGACTATTCAGGATCTTTCTTGGATCCACACAAATTTTATGGTGTGTTTTAGGTCTGTAAAATTCCATTGGTATTTTGAGAGAGATTGTACTGAATCTATAGATTGGGAAGTATGGATATTTTTAACAATATTAATTTCTTAAATCCATAAGCATGGTATATCTTTATTTGTTTGTGTCATTTTCAGTTTATTTTATTAGTGTTTTATAGTCTTTAGAATATAGGTCTTTTACCTTTAGTTAAAAAATTTTTTAGGTCTTTTATTTATTTTTTTGATGCAATTGGGAATATATTCTTAATTTCCCTTTCTTATAGTTCATTATTATCAAGTAGAAAAGTAACATGTTTCTGTATATTAGTTGTATCCTGTAACTTTACTAAATTCATTTATTATGTTCCAGTATTTTTTGATGGAGTCTATAGGAGTTTCTGGGCTTCCCTTGGGGCTCAAGTGGTAAAGAATCCGTCTGCAATGTGGGAGACTTTAATTTGATCCTTGGGTTGGAAAGATCCCCTGGAGAAAGGAAAGGCTACCTGTTGTGGTCCTTTAGTTGACCAGACCTGGTGGTCTGGAGTCGACGATAAGAAAGCAACAGAGAGAAAGAGGCTAGTATTCCCTGGATTATGCAGAGAACCAATAAAGCCCTAGGACAGGGCTTGTACCGCTCACGGAGGCACAGGGCATCCTCTTGAAGAGGTCTTGAAAACCAGGGCAGGAAAGTGAGCTTGGCAGGTTTCTATGCTCCAGAGAATTAGCCAGAGGGAGAGAGAGAAAGAGAAAGAAAGAACGACACAGGGACCCAAGTCTCTAGTGGAACAAGTTTATTTTATTAGCAGAAATGCAGACTTAATATATCTTCAGTAAAATGATTACTCAACCATTACAAAGGTTGAAACTCCATTAGTTGCAACAAAATGGATAGTGTAATACATACAAGGTCGCTGACACTGAAAAGAGTCACTGAAGGGAGTTACTGAAAGGAATCCAAGCAGGTACCCTTTCCCATGATCTCAGTCCTGAGAACTGGGTGCAGCTCTACTCATTCCTGGAATAGGAACTAATAAGGAACAGAGAATCCTTGAGAAATGGCACACAAAGAAAGAAAAGTGCAACATATTGGATTCCTTAAAGTTGAACGTCCCCTGACAGCTACCCACTCCAGTATTCTGGCCTGGGGAGTTCATGGACTATGTAGTCCACGGATCTAAAGAGTCAGACACAACTGAATGACTCTCAGTTTTAGGGCTTTCTATACTTAGTATCATGTCATCTGCAAATGATCGCAATTTTACTTCTTTTCTCATTTGTATGTCTTTGTCTTTTTCTCTTGTGATTGTAGTGGCTAGGACTTGTAATATTGTGTTGAATATAGGTGGTGTGAGTATGCATTCTTGTTTTGTTTCTGGTCTTAGAGGAAAAGCTTTCTGGTATTCACTATTCAGTATGATGTTTGTTACGGGTTTCTTATATCAGGCTTTTATTATGTTTAAGTATGCTCTTTCTATACCCATTTTGTTGAGAATTTTCTTCATAAAAAGATACTGGATTTTGTCAAGTATCTTTTTTTTACATCTAATAACATGATAATATTTTTATATTCTGTCTTACTAATGTGATATATCTCACAGATTTATTTGTGATATTGACTCATCCTTGCATTTCTGTGGTAAATCTTATTTGATTATGGTGTATGATCCTCTCAATGTATTGTTGAATTCACTTTGTATTTTATTGAGGATTTTTACATCTCTATTCATCAAGGATATTGGCCTATTGTTTTGTTTTTTGTAGAGTCTTGTATGAATTTAGTATTAGAATAATGCTGGTAGAAGGGATTTGGAGCTGATTCTTCCTCTTTACTCTTTTGGGATACTTTTAGAAGATAGGTATTAACTCTTCTTCAAGAAGTTTTTTTAGAATTCACCTATGAAACCATATGGTCCTGGATTCTGTTGTTGTTGGGTAGTTTTTGATCACTGATTCAGTTTCACTAATCATAAGAAATCTGTTCAGATTTTTTGTTTTGTCCTGATTCAGTCTTGTCATTGTTCAGTTGCTAAGTTGTGTTTGACCCTTTGTGACCCCACGGAATGCATCTCGCCATGCTTCCCTGTCCTTCATGATCTCCTGGAGTTTACCGAAATTGATACGTCTATGAAATAGGTGATGCTGTCTTGGAAGATTGTATATTTGTAGGATTTTGTTGGTTTTTTAAGGTTGTCCAGTTTGTTGGCGTACATTGTTTATAGTAATCCCTTATGATTCATTATCTTTCTCTGGTGTCAGTTGTGCCTTCTCCTTGCACATTTCAGATTTAATTTTCTGCTGTCTCTCTTCTTCTTTATGACCCTACCTGAAGGTTTATCAGTTTTGGTTTTGTTTATCTTTTTAAAGAACCAGCTTTTAGTTTCATTGATGTTTTCTGTTGCTTTATCTATTTATTTATGCTCTGGTTTTGTTTCCCTTTTTCTACTAACTTTGATCTTATTCCTCTTTCTATAGTTCCTTTAAGTGTAATATTAGATTGTCTATGTGAGTTATTATTTCTTTTTTCTTGAGGGAGCCCTGTATCACTACAAACTTTCCTCTTAGAATTCATTTTGCTTTATTGCATGGATTTTGTTATGGTGTATTTCCATTTTCATTGGTCTCAAGTATTTTCAGATTTCTTCTTTGATTTCTTTGTTAACCCATTGGTTTAGTAACATATTATTAATCTCCCATATGTCAGTGTTTTTCTGATTTTCTTTTCACATTTACCTGTAGTTTCATACAGTTGTGGTTGGAAAAGATGTTTGATATACTTTTAGTCTTCTTAAATTCATTGATACTGGCTTTGTGGCCTAGAATGTAATCTGTCTTGGAGAATGTTTTGTGCACAATTGAAAAGAGTGTGTATATTCTTCCACTTTGATATGGAACATTATGTCTGTTTTTAAGTCTATTTGGTCTAATATTTCATTTAGGGCCATTGTTTCCTTATTGATAGTAATTCTGGATGATCTAACAATTGACTTGTTGGGTATTAAAGTCCCCTACTTTATTGTATTACTGTCTGTTTCTTTCTTTATAGCTACTGATACTTGATTTATATATTTAGGTGTTGTGTGCATAGGTATTTAACAGGTATTATTATATTAATCTCTTTATTATTATATAGTGTCCTTCTTTGTGTCTTGTTGAAGTCTTTAAAATCTATTTTGTCTGATGTAAGTATTTATTCCCCATTTTTCCTTTTGTTCTCATTTGCCTGAACAATCTTTACCCATCCCTTCACTTTCAGCCTGTGAGTGTCTTTAGATCTGACATATTATTTATCTTTTGTAGGCAACATGTATATGGATCTTATTTTTTTTTTAATCCATTCAATCATCCTGTGTCTTTTGATTGGAAAGTTTACTCCATTTGCATTTGATTATAAATAGGCATGTACTTGGGCATCCCAGCTGGTGCAGTGGTAAAGAATCCACTTGCCACTGCAGGAGATGCAAGGGATGTAAGTTCAACCCCTGGGTTAGGAAGATCTCCCAGGGTAGGAAATGGCAACATGCTCCAGGATTCTTGCCTGGAAAATTCCATTGGCAGAGGAACCTGGAGGGGTGCAGTACATGGGGCTACAAAGAGTCAGACGACTGGGAGACTGAGCACAGGTACAAACACACAGGCATGTGCTTATTGCCCTTTAAAATTTGTTTTCTAATTATTTTTGTAGCTCTTTTTTATTCTTCTGTTTCCTACTTGCTTTGTGATTTGATTACTATCTTTAGTACATTTGGATTTCTTTAAGGACATTTTTAGTATCTATTATAGAATTTTGGTTTGTTACCATGAGATTCGTATAGAGCAATCTGTATATAGCCTACTTTAAATTAATGAGCTGCTAAATTTGAATGCATTCAGAAAGCCCTACATTTTTACTTCTCTTGCTGCATTTACTGCTTTTGATGTCATATTTTTATCTTTTTCTTTTGTGTATTTCTTAACTATTTACTGTAGTTATATGTGATTTTATACTTTTATGTTTTAACTTTTAGCTTTGTAGATATTTGATCCACTACCTGTAATAGATGTTTGCTTTATTTGTGAAATTTTTTTTCTTTCATGGTTTTTTAAAATCTGATTATGACCTTTTCTGCTTAGAGAAATCTCTTTAACCTTTCTTGTAAATTTTTGTATTTTACTTGTTTAGTGGCAGTGAACTCTTTTTGTTTTTGCTTGTCATAAAATTATTTATCTTTTCTTCACCTCTGAATGATAATGTTGCCAGGTAGAGTATTGCTGGTTGTAGGATTGGTCTGCAAACTTTCTGCCAAAAAATCAGCTTATAGTCTTATAGTAATTCCCTTGTATGTAACTACTTGTTTTTCTCTTACTGCTTTTAATTTAAGTCTTTAGTTTTTGACATTTTAAGTGTGATGTCTCTCTCTTTGAATCTGAGTTCATCTTGTTTGAGTCTGTGCTTCATGGATCTGGATGTCTGTGTTTTTTGTCAGGTTAGGAAAGTTTTTCTTTATTAGTATTATTTATTCAAATAAGTTCTCTGCCCCTTTCTCTTCTATCTTTATGGGACCCCCGTGGGACTTAAAAATGTTAGTACATTTTATTTTGTCCAGAGGTCTCTTTTATTAGCCTTGTTTTTTAAAATTATTTTTTCTGTTCAGTTTCAGTGATTTCTACTGTTCTGTTTTCCAGATTGCAGATCCATTTTTCTGCGTCATCTAATCTATCATGAATTCTCTCTAGTGCATTTTTTATTTTAGCTATTGTATTTTTCAAGTCTAATTTTTTTTCTTTATGTTTCCTAACTCTTGAAATTCTCACAGTATTCATTTTTCTTTCAAGTATGGTATCTTTATAAACATTATATTGAACTGTTTTTCAGGTAGATTGCTTATCTGTTTAACTTAGTTATTTTTTTAGTTTTTTTTTTTTTGTTTGGACAGTATTCCTTTAGGCTTCATTTTGTCTAATTCTTTTATGTTAACGTCTATGGATGCCACCAACATCTCAGTCTTTAGGGGGATATTCCATCTGCTTCTGGCCTCTCTGAGAGGCTTTTGAAGATAACAAAGTAGATTTGACCTATGTGCCTTTCTGATGCTGCATTTGCTGGGATTGGATTGAGTTTTTCATTTGTCTTTTATGGGTGGAGTCTCAGTTTTCTACAACCCTCTGACTCTTGTAAACCCAGCTGGTTTTCAAATATTTTGGGAGCTTATCTTCCTAGTGCAGACTGATGGACTGGGAAGCCTGATGTGGGGCTTAGACCCCTTACTACTAGGTGAGCACCTGAGCAATTGTGATATCCCTCCAGCTTGTTTTTTGCCTTGCCAAGAGTATGCATCCTAATTGGACCATGTCTCTGCCCCTCTTACTCATCTTGTCTCTTTCATTATAGCTTTTGTTGTGGAAGATTTTCTCCTATTTTTTTTAGGCCATTGTCAGAGAGAGTTGTTCTCTTAAGTACTTGTATTTTTTGTGTGCTTCTGAAAGGAAGTGAGGTCAGGTCTTCCTACTTTGCCATCTTGATCTCAACCCTTTATTAATTCCTGTTAAGGTTTTGGTGGAACTCGTCAGTGAAGCCAATTATCCATGGTCTTTTATTTGTGGGAACTTTAAAAATTAATAATTCAGTCTCTAATTTTTATAGGTTTACTCTGGATTTCTATTTTTTCTTGATTCAGTTTTAGTAGTTTTTGTCTTTCTAGGAATTTGCCCATTTCATTTATTAATTTGTTGGTATAAAGTTGCTTATAATATGCTCTTATAATTCTTTTTTATTTTTGTAAGGTCAGTAGTAATTTTTTCTGAGAAGGCTTGATTTAGAAGAGAGAGAGAGACAGCCAATAAAATTTTAAATAAGAAAAGGTCAAGTAATGATCAGTGTTACAGTGCTACTAATGCTGGGTAAAATGAAGAAAGTGGATAGGTGGCTATTTTAGATTGAGTGATAAAGGCCTGGCTGAGAAGTAACATTTTAATTTAAACTGGCATGACAGTAATGAGCCAGCCACAGAAGTACTCATAGCAATTTAGGGAGAGAGAAATCACTAGTACAAAAATGTAAGAGATAAAATTGAGAAATGCAAAGAAAATCAGTATGGCTGAAGTGTACTATGTGAGAGGGAGATTAGGAGATTAGGCTAGAGATACAGATAGATCCAGAACATATGGAAACTGGAAGGCAGCCATGGTAAAGAATTTGGATTCTATTCCAAGTGAAACCATTGGAAAGGTTTAAGCAAGGGACTGACATGATCTGTTTTATGTTTTAAAAGATTACTCTCTCTCGTGTGGAAAACAGATCACATGGAGTCAAGAGGGGAAGACCATTTATGGGAGACAAATTATGTTTTATACTAGCAATCCATATGAGAGAAATTAGTTCTGGACCAGAGTAATAGTGGAAATGAAGAGAAAGGATGCATTCATGATTTGTCTGATGATAGAGCCACTTTGCCAGTGGCCTAGATGTCAGTGTAGAAAATAGAGAATCATAAGAGACATCTGAGGTTTTGGACTTGAGTAGCTTGGTGGATGGCATGATAGTAAGTGGTACTGTTGTGGCTCAGAGCAGGTCACCCCAAGATACACTACAGTGGCATAGTGATTATTTTGAATTTGAGTTACTTGACAAATGCCTGGTGAGGGAAAATCATAATAAAAATCAGTTTCTCTCAGAAAGTAGGAAGTAAATCTCCCATGTGAAGGTATTCTCCCTATACGAGGAGCATAGAAAGCATTCTTATCAACAGCGTAGGTATTTCAAGACAAATAAAGCTGTATAAGCAGACTCTGTTACTTCATCAGTTTTCTACCCCATGCACAAGCCTGTTTGTCTTGTTAAATCTTCACAAGTAATTTTCTTTGTATAAAAATGATGTATAAATAGCCTGCTTTAGTTACTCTGAGTGTCCTATTTTTATGAGACCTCTTTACATACAGATTAAAGTTATTTTCTCCACTTAATTTGTTTTGTGTCAGTTTAATTATTAGACCAGTCTAAAAATGGATGATTTTTTGGGGGGAGGGGTGTGATTTCCCCCTCCCTGACGGAATACATAGTTATTTCTTTGCATGAGTGTCTCCAGTACCAAACTAGGGACTTGATATGGCAAGTATCTAATTTATTCTTGTAACTCAAGCACCTAGCAAATGCTGGGTCAGTTTGGCTTGGAAAAATTATATACCATGATAATAAAATATTATTATCTTTGAAAAGTGAAAGTGTTAGTTGCTCAGTCATGTCCAATTCTTTGTGACCCCATGGCTGTAGCCCACCAGGGTCCTCTGTCCATGAAATTCTCCAGGCACAAATACTGAAGTGGGTTGCCATGCTCTTCTCCAGGGGATCTTCTTGACCCAGGGATCGAACCCAAATCTCCCGCCTTGCAGGCAGATTTTTAACCATTTGAGCTACCCCAGAAGCCCATTATTTTCTTTATCCTAACTAAATTTAGGGCAATGAAAAAATGTTCCTGGGAAAGAATGTTTAAACTGACTCATGATGAAAAGCAGAGACTGTTGGGAAAAGGCAAATTTATAATATAGCACAGGCTACTTTGTTATAGTGTCTAAGATAGTGTTATAAGCAGAAATGAGCTTCTTTCCCTCACAAAATTAAGCCCCTCATTAACGGCCATCTAATTTCTTTCTTTCTTTTTTTAAAAATTTGTTTTTTTTTTTAACGTGGACCAATTTTAAAGTTTTTTTTTGTTGAATTAGTTACAATGTTGGCTCTGTTTTCTGTTTCTTTTTTTTGTCTATGAAGCATGAGGGATCTTAGCTTCCCAACCAGGGATCTAACCCATACCCCCTCCCTTAGAAGGTGAAGTGATAACCACTGGACCACCAGGGAAGTCTCCACTCTGATTTCATGAATGAAAAAGTGATACTAGTTAAACTTTATATATCCTGTGAGCCAGCTGAAGTGATAGAATGTAAATAGAGTTATAAAGGTTGAAATGAGCTTTGCCAAATTTGAGCAGCTTTTCTTTTTGGTGAAGCTAGAAAGGTGGTGAGCCACATGGCTCAGATGGTAAAGAATCTGCCTGTAATGCAGGCGTCCTGGGTTCAACCTCTGGGTTAGGAAGATCCCCCTGGAGAAGGGAATGACTACCTACTCCAGTACTGTTGCATGGAGAATACCATGAACAGAGGAGGTAGGGACTTTGCTTGTAGGTCACTTGATAAAGAATTTGCCAGCAATGCAGGGAACCCAAATTTGATCCCTGGGTTTGGAAAATCCTCTGGAGAAGGAAATGGCCACCCACTCCAGTATTATTGCCTGGAGAATCCCAAGGACAAAGGAGCCTGGCACGCTATAGTCTGTGGGGCTGCAAGAGTTGAACATGACTTAGCAACTAAACCACCACCATAAAAGGAGTGATGATTAGGACATATACTTACTTTATTGTTTGAATTTGTATAGCTATTCCTTTTTGGTTTCAGTGTTGTTTATGTTTATCATCAGTGTTAGTCTTAGATTATATGTTCTTAAAAACCATACAGTGTTTTAGTTTTTTATTAGAATACCTAGTGCAGTATGCCATGTGTATATAGATGGTAAAATTTATTTTTGTGGCGATAGTTTCCTATCTAGTTCTGCTTTGTGTTTCTGTAGAGATTCTATTTTTGGATCACAACAAACTGTGGAAAATTCTTAAAGAGAAAGGAATAACCGACCTGCCTCTTGAGAAGCCTGTATGGAGGTCAAGAAGCAATAGTTAGAACTGGAGGTAGAACAACAGACTGGTTCAAAACTGGGAAAGCAGTACATCAAGACTGTATATTGTCACCTTGCTTTTTTAACTTATATGCAGAGTACATCATACAAAATGCTGGGCTGGATGAAGCACAAGCTGCAATTAAGATTGCCAGGAGAAATATCAATAACCTCAGATAAGCAGATAACACCAGCCTAATGGCAGAAAGCGAAGAGAAACTAAAGAGCCTCTTGTTGAAGATGAAAGAGGAGAATGAAGAAGCTAGCTTGAAACTCACCATTCAAAACACTTAGATCATGGCATCCTGTCTTATCAATTCATGGCAAAGTAAAGGGGAAGCAATGGAAGGAGTGACAGACTTTATTTTCTTGGGCTCTAAAATCACTGCAGACTGTTAATACAGCGATGAAATTAAGACACTTACTCCTTGGAAGAAAACCTATGACAAACCTAGACAGTGAATTAAAAAGCAAATACATCACTTTGCTGACAAAGGTCCATCTAGTCAATGGTATGGTTTTTCCAGTAGTCATATACAGATGTAAGAGTTGGACCCTAGAGAAGGCTGAGTGCTAAAGAATTGATACTTTTGAAATGTGGTGTTGGAGAAGACTCTTGAGGTCCCTTGGAAGGTAAACCAGTAAATCCTAAAGGAAATCAACCCTGAATTCATTGGAAAGACTTGATGCTAAAGCTCCAATCAGGAGGAGAAGGGGGCAACAGAAGATGAGATGGTGGGATGGCATCATCGACTCCATGGATATGACTTGGAGATAGTGAAGGACAGGAAAGCCTTCTGTGTTGCAGTCCATGAGGTCACAATGAGTTGGACAGGATTGAGCGACTGAAGAACAACAACAACAACAAGGTTGGGCTGAGATATATTGATTTCCTTCCCACCTTTTCATTTATCAAATTAAAAACCTAGAAGATTGGTTCAAGATGGCAGAGTACGAGGACAAGTACTCATCTCCTCCTGCAAGAGCGTCACAATTGAAACTAGCTGTTTAACAACCACCCATTAGTAGACAATCAGATTAAAGTTTTACTGAGCATGACCCCGACCACCAGAACAAGACCCAGTTTTTCACGCTGCCAGTCCCTCCCTTTAGCATGCTTACACAACCCTCTTAGCCTCATCCACTAGAGGGCAGACAGAAGAAGCAAGAACTATAATCCAACAGCTCCCAGAATGAAAATCACATCACAGTTAATCAAAATGAAAATACAGAGAATTATGTCCTAGATGAAAGGACAAGATAAAACCCCAGATAAAAACTAAATGAAGTGGATATAGGCAACCTTTCAGATAAAGAATTCAGAATAGATATTGAAGATGATCCAGGATCTTGGAAAAAGAATGGAGAACATGCAAGAAATGTTTACCAAAGACCTAGAAGAAATAAAGAACAAACAGAAATGAACAGTACAGTGGAAGGACTCAGTAGCAGAGTAACTGATACAAAAGAGCACATAAATTATCAGGAAAATAGAATGGTGAAAATCAATGTTGGCAGAACAGAATATAGAAAAAAGAATGAAAATAATTAAGACAGTCTAAGGGACCTCTGGGACAACATTAAATGCACCAACATTCACATTATAGGGGTCCCAAAATGAGAAGAGAAAGAGAAAGGACCTGAGAAAATAGTTGAAGAAAATTTAACTGAAAACTTCCTTACAATGGCAAAGGAAATCATCAACCAAGTCTAGGAAGCTGAGAAAGTCTCAGGTAGGGTAAACTCAAGTAGGAACACACCAAGGGACATACATAGTAATCAAGCTTATGAAAATTAAAGACAAAGATGTAGTATTAAAAGCAACAAGGGAAAAATGATAAATAACATACAAGGGAACTCCCATTAAGGTTATCAGCTGATTTCTCAACAGAAATTCTACAAGCCAGAAGGGAATGGCACAGTATATTTAAAGTGATGAAAGGGAAGAATGCATAACCAACAATACTCTACCCAGCATGACTCTTGTTCAGATTTGATGGAGAAACCAAAAGCTTTCCAGATAAGCAAGAGTTAGGAAAATTCAGCAGCACCAAACTAGCTTTATGAGAAATACTAAAGGAACTTCTCTAGGTAGGAAACACAAGAGAAAGAAAAAGCTTACACAAAACAAACCCCAAACAATTAAGAAAATGATAATAGGATCATGCATGTTGATAATTACTTTATATGTAAATGGATTAAATGCATTAACCAAAAGACAGACTGGCTGGGTAGATGAAAAACGTGTATGTATAAACTTCCACTACCGCGTCATTCTACTTAACCCCTTAGATTGTATGTACTTACTTTATATTGTTAGGCTAATCATGTTTCCATTATGGCTTGAAATTGTAATTATCTTTTATTTTTTATCTGATTATTGGTTGTTAAAACAGATAAACATGTTTTACTATTGTGATTATGTAACTATTACTCTTTTTAATTCCATTGTATCATGATTGGGCAACAGAAAATAATAGAATTCTTTATCCCTAAAACTGACATTTAATAGAAGAAACCTAGAATCACTTTTTAAAATCCAGATGCATATCAGAATTATTTTGTAATTTTTTTTGAAGAATACAAATGCCCATGTATTGCTTGTTTTCCCTCCAGAGCTCCAGATGTCTTTCTAAGGAGCATCTATGTTTAAAAATGACTGGACTGTAGGGTGATTTTTTTTTTTTAACTTTTACCTAGTTTGTTTCACTGTTTCTATTTCATATTCACTGCTCACATTTCATTTAGATTATGTTTTCCAATTTCTCCACTTCTTTTGTTTTGTTGTTCTTTATTAGGTAGAAAATCTAATTTATAATATATGTATTTTTAGAAAAATTATGAATTTTTCCTTAGCTAAAAAATTTATGACATTTTAGATTCACTTGTTTGATTCAGTATGAATAGAATGCTAGGTTTCTAATTTATTTCACTCAAATCTTTGATATAGTTCCATTTATTCTGGCATCTAGTATTGCTGCTCAAAGTTTGGAAAGCTTATTATTTTAGTTATTTAAAAAATTTGGTGAGGCTTGAAACTTCTGATCCAATTCTGAGAATATAAAGAAATACTATATTGTAAAAAAAAAAAAGAACAGGAAATTAGCATGTGATACATTATTATTAATGTACAGATTTTCTTCAAATTTCACAAAATTTTATGCTTGTATCCATTATTCATTACCATATATTATTCAAGATTCCACATTTATTTAGCTGCCGTGAGCAGCTTCAGCTACATGCAACAAATTCTGATAAACTTTCTTTTCATATTTATCCTGTTTCAAATATTTTCTAGTTTTCCTTGTTATGGTTTCTTAGGTACACCCATCATTTAAAATGGACATTTTATTTCCAGATACATGGAATTTTTAAATGTCTTTGATATTAATTTCTCATTTAAATGCTTTCTTCTCTTCAATCACTTTGTGTTTTTTCAGTATTTTAACTTCATTGAGGCTTTCAGTGGCTAAGTCAAAGTTCACTTTAGGTAAATGTCACATTGCTCTTGAAAAATGTGGGTTATTTTCAAATACCTTTTTATAATTGATTTCTAACATAATTCCACAGTGATGAGAGAACAGATTCTGTATGATTTCAATACCTTTAGACTATGAAATTTTTGCACCTTGTTTTACATCCCTGGGTATGTTCCAGTATCTTCTGCTTTATAGTCTATGGGAACTTGAATTTGTATCCTGCTGTTGTGTAAAAATTGTATAAAATTTAATTATGTTAAATTGGCTCATAGTGCTTTTCAGGTCTACTATATCTTCTGCTTTTCTGTCTATTCATTCTGTTAACTTTTGAGAGTTTGATATTGAAACTTCAACTAAAAAAATCTTAATTTATATACTTAAAAAGTAATTGTAATTGTGAAACTATATATAACTTTGTTCTATATTTTCCAAGTCTCCTGTAAATGTGTTATTAAAATCACACTTTCATGATTTAAAAGAAAGAAAATAAAAAGCTCCAGAAAATTTAAATAATGTAGAAAGTGCAGTTAATATCCATATACCTTACATTTACCAAGTTTTGAACATTTTTGATACATTTGCTTTACACACACACACACACACACACACACACACACGCATGCACGCACGCACAGATTACATGCATTTGAAAGTAAGTTACATACATTTTACCCCCAGATGCTTCAGCATGAATATTTAACCAACAAGAACATTCTCCTTCCTAAATATAAAACATTGGTTAAATCTAAGAAATTCAACTTCTAATTAATAATGTTAATTTAGTATAGTTTCAGTATTCAGATTTCTTCAGTTCTAACAGGAAAAATTGACCTATTTATGTTTTTGAATCCAGGAGCCACCCAGTGACCATACATTGCATCTGATTGAGAGGTATCTTTCATTGTGATATGTATTGTGTATTAAATCTATTGTATATCTTGTCTGCTGTTATAGGGTCATTTGCAGTCTTTAAGGGTAATGTATTTTGCTTCTTTCAAGAATAGGGCATGACATTTACTAACTGCATTATAGAATATGCTGCTTTTCCAGCTGCTGCTCAGCCCTGAAGGTTATGAAAATGACTTTTCCAGTAACCGAGTGAGCTGAACTGTTGTTTTAAAAACTCTTTTTAGTGCTTCTTTTCCAGCCTTTGAACTTTTCACTGAGCATTAGTCATTTTTAATAAAAATACATTTTGTTTGTAGATCTTAATAGCATTTTGTCCTCATAAAAATATGGAAAACTTCACCAGATTCAATTCATTGTAGCTCTTAATAAAAGGTAAGTTTTGAAATAAAACACAAAGTTTCCTCCCCCAGCCCCAAGTTAATAAATTACACAATTACTAAATTTTCTCTGACCAACTTTGGAATTTCCTAATTTTAAAAACTGACGTCAGAGAAGAAATGCTGAAATACTATTAAAAACAATAGATTTGTTGAGAAGTACACCCTGCCTAATTTTGCTACTCTAAATCCTATGGTAACATTAGCCACATTTTCTCTGTCAGTGTAGAAAATTTGAATTTCTTTTTTCTTTTGAGTGGCTTATTCTCATTTGTTGCTGCAATTTTTGTTGATGAAACAGTATCATCCAATGTTACCTCCCAAAGGAGTAATTTTAATTTGATTATTTCATGTTCTCCAAATGTGTAGTTTGTTTATAGTTGCAGGATAAATAAGAGAAGGGAGGATTAAACTGCATGTGGCTATAAAGTATTTACATCTTGATGGTATTTATTATTTTAGTAATATTTGTTGATATTATTATTGGAGCCAAGTTAGGTATGATTATTAGTTCTTTCTTGTCTTCCTCAGCTCCATTTTTTTTGTTTCTTTTTTTTACTTTCTGAGTTTTCCAGTGTTCCTTTTTTTTTCTTAATCCCTTTTTTAAAAAAAGTTGTACCTTTTTTTTTTTTAAATCCCTTAAATATGTTTTTTGGGAGTCATATACTTAGCTTTTATAGTTTTTAATTTTTCTTTCCGCTTATCTCCAGGCCATTTTATTGTTTGTATTCGTGGGAATTTTCTCCCTTCAGGTCTCTTAAGACATGTCATCCTCTTTTAAAGCATTCCTTCTTCAGAGAATTTGTCTGTGGAAATATTATTAAAATTTATTCCAAGGTCTCTTATATTGATTTAAATTGCTCCTGTGTTGAAAATTTTTGGCTAATGAAAATGTTTTTCCACTCCTCTGACTTAATGGTCCTGTCTCTTTGAGGACTCCAACTTCTGTGTCTACCCAACCTGAACACTGATCTAGTGTAATATATTCTAGACTTTATCAGTCATCACAATAAACTTCTTCCTCTAAGGTCTCTAAAGTTTGTGAAATTGACATCTTGTTTATTGCCCATTCCATCAAATCTGCATTGGTATTCTCAGTGAAACATTCAGTTTCTCAAGGCTTTTTGATTCCCCTCTGTTCAATTTCTGTGTGCTTAGCTTTCAAAAACTAACCCTGTGATGATTCTTGGCTGCACTTTTTTGAAAACCATGTTTGTGTCTATATATAAGCTTATCTGTTAGGGTTATCCTAGTGACTGAAGCGACTTAGCATGCATGCATGCATTGGAGAAGGAAATGGCAGTCCACTCCGGTGTTCTTGCCTGGAGAATCCCAGGGACGGGGGAACCTGGTGAGCTGCGTCTATGGGGTCGCACAGAGTTGGACACGATTGAAGCGACGTAGCAGCTGCAGTGGCAGCGGTAACTCAGACTCTTTGTGTTCAGAATAGACTCAGCATTAATTGCCCCAGATATGAATGAGAACTATGTTTATTTTGTTTATTGCCATATTCTCTGCATTTGGTACATACAGTGCACAAAGTGTCTTTTTCTTGGATGAATGAACAAATTAAATATATTTCCCTCAACTAAACTGATTCCCCTTCCTAACTTCTGTATCTCATTCTTGAAATTATTTCTTATCAACTAACAGAGAGGAAGTTGAAGTATTTTGTGTTTCAGGGTTTTAGGTCTAATGAAGAGTATGAAGCCTGGAGTTATACTTCCAAAAGGGGGAAAAATGGAAATCAAGCTTGAGTTGAGATAGGTAGAAGGGTTTTAATCTTGAAAGAATAGGAGTGATTTTGGGGCATTTCATCTCAGTTGAGGATGCCAGCAATATTCTAGCAAGTTTTTTGTTTTTCATGTGGCGGACACGTGTCCATTCCCACTCTAAGCCCTAAAGAGGTGACAGTGCCTCTGGTGGCTTGGTAGAGGGGTATGAATGTGTATATGTGATTGAACAGTAGGAGTCTTGGTCTTTAGCTTTTTCTCCTCCATGCTCTTGGAGCTGTGACAGTCGAGCACCACAAATATGGCACAGAAACGTATTTTTGATAATGGAAGATATGCAGTCTCATATTATGGTTTCATTAGATATCAGTAATTTCCATGTTGCTCCACAGATTTTATGATGAAAATTCATGATACTGATTGAGAGTATGTTCTATAACTGAACAGTTCCTGTATTAATATACATTTAAGTTCTTTCCATTTTTTTCTCACCTTAAAATGAAACTGATGAATATATTAATATATAAAATTTTTCTTATGAGTTATTTTCAATGCTTATA
This sequence comes from Antilocapra americana, assembly GCA_007570785.1. Classification (NCBI taxonomy): domain Eukaryota; kingdom Metazoa; phylum Chordata; class Mammalia; order Artiodactyla; family Antilocapridae; genus Antilocapra; species Antilocapra americana. The sequence continues at coordinate 4,477,287 of ML663008.1, read as the reverse complement.
TAACCACGTTCCCTAAAGTTTTGTTTTAAGTCTGATTCATTCTCTCTATCCCTGAGGATTTTCTGTTTGTGTTGTGGTATCAAGGCACAGTAAACTTAATGTTCCTAGGCCTTGTAATGCTTTTTTATCAGCCAGACTGTGAATTCAGTAATTTTAATTTCTTAGATGTTTATTTGAATCCACGTGTTACTAAGGATTTCCTGATACTGAATGAAGAGTCAGATGCTTAAACCAAGTAGAAGACACGATCTTGGGTTTTATTTTTGCTGTGAATAGCTATTTGTGTTTTTTCCTCTGGAGATCCTAATATTTCTTGTCAATGTAAGATTTGAACAAATAATTTTCATAGTGAATCTTTTTTAACTAAGTAGGAAATTCGCATATATGAGGTACATGGCAAATCCTATCATCTTATTCTTGTTGTATGGATTCTTAATCTCTTTACCGTTTAAAAATGTTAAATTTAATATATATTTTATTTTTCAAAAAATAATACTCACATATAACGAGGAATTCAAGCACTACAAAAATATATACCATAAAGTATCCTCTAGTTTTCTTTCTTAGAGGCAACCATTATTATGAGTTTTTTTGTATCCTTTCAGAGTTATTCTATATATATTCTAGCTTTTCTCTGTCATGTTCACTTTAGCTAAAACTGTACTGTTCCTGAAAAAAGGAAACATATGTTTTAATTAGTACATTTTGGTCATTTTACTAGTACATTTATTTACATGATTACTTGCACAAAGTGTAGTTTTGCTTAGTTATTATATTTGGTTTTTCTTTTATCTGTAAATAAAAATTTGAGTATGGTTGATTCAGATAGTCATGAGTGTTTCTTGAAGAATTAAAATTAGGAAAGTAGAAAGGAATTTTGAAAATGTAGAGAAACTGAGTAAGACTAAATGGGAAGTAGCAGAAAGTAGCAGTCAGATTTGTTGCATATAATATTTGAAGAGCATTCTCTGCCTATAAATCCCTCCCCCCCTTTTTTTTGCCTTCTTTAGCACATATATGTACTTCTGTTATCTATATTGCTGGATGATAAATTGTTAAATTCTGTATAATGGATTTCTAAGCTGTGTTCTGGGAATGTTAGTATTTTGCAAGATATTTATGTGATATTATTCATACACATGAAACAATTTTGTGGTAGAAAATGTTTGAGAAAAGTCCTGTGGCATTGATAGTAAACTTTTTTAGTGAAATTTATCATTTGCTTTCAAGATACAAGGTGCTGAATGCATCCATTGAGTTGTTAAGATATTTTATGATATGTTTAGAATCAAAGAAAATCTATTACAGAGCTCATCAGTTTCTTAACTCTTTCACTGAGAGATACTATTTTTGTATTTGGCAGAAGTATTATTTTTCTTCTATTTTAGTGTTTGCAGAATGCAGTTTTGGCAGTTGCTGGGGGGAATCAGATATTCTAAGGCAGTTTATATTGTTAAAATGCAGTAACTTATATTATGTCAGAAGCTACCTAGAAATGCCAGAAGAAAATATTTCCTCTTTCTCTGCCTTTCTTCTGTCATAATTGCCATAAACAATGCAAGTTGTATACATACACTGAGTAGTTATTTCCATGTTTGATGGGCTGGGTTTTAAAAAGTCAGAGATACTGACAAATGGTAAAATAAAGATTTATTTATTTTTCTTTGAATCAAGGGACTGTGGGAGGGCAGCACCAGCCTGGTGTAAAAGACTTTGTTCTGGAAATGAGCAGGAAAACCAATAACCATGCTATTGACATGCATGGTAGCAACCACTTCCACTGTTGTTACGAGCTTTCACTAGTGGGGTCTTACATAGTTTAGAAAGGAATTCTGCCTCAGATCCTTTTTTGAAGTTGGTTGAGTAGGAAGTAAATAAATAAAAATTAAATGAATAAGAACTTACATATATTTTCCTCCATATTCACAGGTTCTTTATGAGTTAGAGATGTACATATATATATATATATTTTCAAACCTGACAGGCCTTTTCCCATGATCAAGACTATGTTATTTCATTATGCTTATCTGTATATCTAGGAATAAATACTATCATTGTCGTATCTAACTTTTTTTCTTTCAAGTTTTAGTTCTGACTTTGGATTGGTTATATCAGCCTATGAAATCCATAAAAGGTAATTATTTTGGTCAGTATTTAGGAGTGAAACTTTCATTTGTAATCCCTTTATTGTCTTCTTGAAAATGAAAAAGTTCATTTTAAACAATGAGAACACCTCAAGGTCATAGAGCTCTGATATTTTTATTTGACCTGATAACAGAGCCAGACTTTATTAGATATGGTGATTCTATTATTGCTAATCTTTCCCTATTCATAATATAAACAAACATAAAAAAATGATTGGAAGAAACATCACTGTGGGCCTGAATAATTTCTCACAAGTTTTGATTAGGGTGATGGTATATATATTTTAGGAAACATTCATATTTATATATAAAATAAATTCTGTATAAAGTATGCTATTTGAAATATATTAATACATTTTATGTAAAATATGCATAAAACATCTTACATATGTGTATGTTACATAATGTTTATTCATAAGGAAACATGTATATACTATATAAGATTAAAAATATAAATAGTACATAGCTATGTATAAATATGTATTTCTAAATATTTGTGGTTATATTTCTATATACAGCTCTCAATATAAATGTGCCTATATATATATTTTAGGGATGTTTCATATGATATCTAGCAATTCCTTAAAACAAAAACCCGAAAGTAACTACATTCTTGGCTTATATAATTTTGTGTGTAAGTGTTCATGGAGGCTTAAGGGGGTAATAATGCCTTATTAATTTTTTTCAGAAGTGTTTATACCAGTTACTGAGTGGGTGAATGGTTTTGTGAACAAATTTTCCTAGTAGGATATCATATCCCTTTTCTCTGCTGGCCCAGGTATCAATACATTAGTATTCTCTACACATCAGGGTGTTGGGAGTGGGTACTTAGTGGTGGACTTAATTGTGTTGGTGAAAGAAGACATTACAAAGCTGGGGGAGATCCCTTGGCACAAGAGAGGTAAAGAGAGTAGAAGGAATAAGCCAGTGATTTGAGCTGTTTATTAACCTCGCCTTTCTATGGAAAAGATCCTTCACTTTGTCATTGGGTATGGTACTGGCAGCTGGAGTGTTCTCCCTGACCGCTCCCACTGAAGACCAGGCAAATGAGGTTGTTGAAGGATGGGGTCGACTGTGCTGCAGCTGATGCATGCCCAGAATAAAAGTCACAAAGAGACTCATACACACCACTGAGCAGGAGTGGAGAGAGGAGCTGGGAACTCTTAACTGCTGGTCTGTTCACTGTTTGCAAAGGACTTACTGTTAAGAAGCACTAAGGACCATAATAATGGAAATGATTACTAGTTAAAGATTTCAAAAAAGATTGCTCAAGATGACGTCAGCTTAGAGTTTTCTTTTAGAGTTATGCCCATTAGCCATAGGCTAACATTGAAATCCACTGCTGTCAAAGGTTTGCTTTCTCCTGAGAGCTGTGTAGCTGTGGGCTTTCTGGGTGTCATCAGGGCACCGTGGCAAAGCTTGAAGTTCTATAATACAGTTGTGGCCTTGATGTGGGAAGGACACAAGACAGAAACTCAGGGTATTTAGCTGGATGTTCCCTGGTGTGTTGCCAGAGTAAGAGCTGGGTGAGTGCTTGCTGAGCAATGTCCAGGCATTGCTCCATCTCCTTTCCCTTTGGATTGGGGCCTTTGGATAGAGGATAGAGAATTACGTTGGAATTTACTTAGTGGTAGTGAAACAACCCAATTTAGTTGTCTTCTAAAACTTCAGCTGACATGGACCTGTGGGGTCGTAAGAAAAGGAAATGGTTTGGAACATGAAAGTAATGGAAGGAACTTTCCCACTTCATCTTAAGATATAAGGTCTTTGGAAGTTAAATGTTTGGATGCTCAAGATTTTGAAGGACAACTCTGATCTTCTTTTGACACTTCTCCATTCTGTCAAAGGTCCAGTTCCCTTAAGAGTTTCTCATCATCATCTTAAAAAACATACTGACTGTTTCTTCATGATGAAGATTCTTCTAGGCTGCCTGAAGCATTGGGTAGTTCACAGTCCTTTTAGGAAATTCTGGGATGACTTAATGTTTAAATAGCAACTTATATATGGGAAATTCATGTCACTTTTGAGGCCTTCCTTGTCTGTTAATTTAAGTCAGCAGTATTAACTACTTTGGTGTGCCCCCATGAAGACTGGATCTCAAGGAACTTAGAAGATCACATGGATTTCACATATATTAGGCAATTAGATAACATTACAAAAATATAAATTTAAGGACTTATTTTTGTGGTCTAAGTTCTTAAGGATGGATTAGCATAGCTGAGTTCGAACCCTGGCTTTACTACTCTGGATCATTACAGTCTCAGGACTTCCCTGGTGGTTAAGAATCTGCCTTGCAATGCAGGGGACATGGGTTCAATCCCTGGTTGGGGAACTATGATCCCACTGCTGTAGGGCGGCTAAGCCTGTGAGCTGCAACTAGAGAGCCTGTGTGCCACAACTACTGAAGCTCATGTGCTCTGGAGTCTAAGCTGTAACTAGAGAGTCCGTGTGCTGCAATGAAAGACCTCACGTGATGCAGCTAAGATCCCACATGCCACAACTAAGACCTGACACAGCCAAATAAAATAAATATTAAAAAATCACAGTCCTTCTAGTCCTCATGTATCTAATAGGGTACCATTAACTATCTTTAGAATTATTTAAAGAATTAAATTTTAGCAAAATGGATGGACCAGTATGGTATCATGCTAAGTGAAATAAATCAGAGAAAGACAAGGACTATATGATATCACTTACGTGTGGAATCTAAAAAATACAACAAAGTGGATATAACAAAAAAGAATATAGAGAGCAAATTACTAATTACCAGTGGGGAGGGGGAAGGAAGGAGGGACAATACAGAGATGGAGAATCAAGAGGTGCAAACGATTATGCATAAAATAAGAATATATTGTACAACATGGGGAATATAGCCAATATTTTATAACTATAAATGAGGTATAACCTTATAAAATTGTGAATCACTGTATTGTACATTGGTAACTTGTAGAATATTGTACATCAACTATACTTCAATTAGAAAGGAAGAAAAAAGGGATTAAATAATATGTAAAAAGTGCCAAGCACATTAAAGATACTCTGCACAATCCAGTTAGATTCACATAGGATGGGGAAGACTTACAGAGAAATAAGGAAATGTGACCTGGAAAATCACATGGGGAAGGCATGAGCAGCAGAGAGGAGTGATGAGTATATTTGTAAGGAGGTAGGAAGGGTAGACGAGTTAAGATAGGCAGTTGGGGATGACTTAGGTATGAATCTGCCCCAACTGAGATGGAGGATTATATGGAGAAATTGTGAGATAAAAAAGAGTGAGTTGCAGAACCAGATAAGAAGTTTGATTAGATCCAATAAGTAGTATAGAATACTATATGAATGCAAGTGGTGTTTCAGAGAGATTTTTGCAGCTATAAAACTAATGTAGTAATTTTATGGGGAAGGTATCATTATTATCTCCATTTTCCAGTTGGGAAATAGTGTTTGGAAGGGGTTTAAGAAAACTTCATGTAAGTATTTACTATGTGAGTAACACTAATGGCAGTCAACATGAAATAAAAAGTTAATTCACGGTTCAGCCATCCATAAAAATCATACTGTTTTCATTTTCTCATATTCCCAGTTGGTTTTAGCTTATCTTCCAAGGGATGGAAATATTTTTATACACATTATTTGAATTAATTTCTGTTGGTGCTTTAAATGGTGCCTGGCACATAGTAAGCACTCACTATGTGTTACCTCTTATTTTTACCTTAATACAGATCAAGAGTTATAAAGTTGGTGAGATAAGTCTTTGTTAACAGACTGCTTAAGTAAAAGGCATTTTGGCTGGTAAGTTCTGTAACCTTCCTGTTTTCACTCACAACTTCATAATTATTTCTTGTGTAATAAGCTGAATACAAAGAGAAGTCCTAATCTTTTCCAGAACAGAATGAGGTATGACTGACATGCAAGATATCTGGTATTTAAAGCCAAATTCTTTGGCCTGTCAGAGGTTTGCTCTCATTAACCTGCAAGCAGTGGGAGGAAATGAACAGAAAGTAAATGTATTACAAAAATTTATGTTCTATTTGATGGGTAATCTGTGGTTGGGATTTGTTGACTTAAAATACATGTCTAATTATTACACTTCTCTTAGAAAAGAGATGAATTTGCGTTTTGATTTATTACATTCTCGACAGTTTTATTTCATAGAATGAATACTCATGATTTTAGTGTGTTTTAAGAGTGAGTTATACAGCGTATGTTCAAACATCTTCATTCTTAAACTTTCCTGGTGGCCTGTGTGAGAGTTAGCAAATAGTTACTCAATTTGTAATAATTTATTTCTGGACTAGTAAAACTGATAACTCTAACTGCTAACCCTGAGTTATTTTTCTAAAGACTTTCATGTTTCTAAAATCTTAGCTGTTACCACCACTTAGATAGGCTCATTATTTTTCAAGTGCTGAAATCTAAGTTGTTGAAATAAGTAAGACTAACCTTTGACATGAAAGAACATTTAGAGGAAAGAGGGATTTCATTTGCTTTTCATTTTCAAGGCCATGTCTTGTAATTAGAATTTATCAAGAATACGAGTCACATTTTTCACACCTCTGTGTCCTTTGGGACATAAACATTTAGGGAGATCCTCAGGTACAAAGACTGCTCTGTGCTGGGGAAAATGATTAAAAAAAATTGAGAAATGGAATTGAAAATAAAACTTCTTTGTACATTTTTTGTTTAAGTTAATACACTATGTGGGCTTTTGGGTCTTCTCAAATCTCCTTGAAGGCATTTGTGGAATAATCATAATGACTGGAGTTGCCATTACATCCTTTCTAGGGAGCCTGGGAGGAAAGAAGGCTCATTTACAGTGTAGTCTGGTAAATGGGTTACACCTCTGCTGAGAGGATTGTATCTATTTCCAGCTATAAGCAATAGCTCAGAACATCAGTTTGTAAAGGGATCTGGGCTTTCAGAATTTACCTATTAGTACATGAAGATCTGCAGACATTAACAAAAATTATTAATAAGTAGATATTCAAGCGCTTAGTTTGCTTTATGTTCCTGTCCCCCTCTTTTTTCTTTCTGTTTCTTTATTTCATTACTTAATTTTTAAAGCAAGCATTTTTTTAAAAATTTAATGGGATTTAATAATCTCTGCATAGAGAGTTTTCAGTTTCTTTTGCATAGAGAGTTTTCAAGTTCTTCTGGAGAAAATACTCAAATAAGAAGGTTAGATAAAGATTAGAGAACTTAAGAGAAACATTTTTTGGTTGCTCTGAATTCACTTGAGATATACTAAAGAGAGATTTTTGAAGCATTATTTGAACAATCTGACTCTACTATCAACTTTCATTTCACTCATAGCTTGTTGAGGAAATGATTTTACCAAAGAGTTACTATGTACAACAAGTCATTTTTTTCTCTTTGCCCATTCCTTTTCATTCTTTCCCTCTGTGGCTTCCTCCTCCCCTCTGTCTATTCCTCTGTCCTTCCCTCTGTTTCCCCTTCTAGCCCTTCTTCCTTTCCTTCTTTCCATCTTCCTTCCAATGTCTACCCATGTTTTAATCACTTCAATATCTACAACTCAGCTAAAATAGTGAATAGAGTACAGACTTTCACGAAAGTTGATTTTGAATTCTGTGGCAGGCTACTACCATCTTGCCTTATTCTGTTTTGCTATGTAAAACTGTTGGAAAGATTGATTTTAGAGGACTGGCTAGAAAAGCACCAGTCACTCGCATTACACTTAGAAGTGTAAGAAAAATATAGCATCTTTATTTATTTTTTTCTTATTGCTGACAGTCCCACTGGGTAGTTAAGAAAAAATAAACTTTATGCTTTTGCAGTTTATAATTCTTTACTCTATTTTGGTTTAGTTTCTTTTTGATGGCTTAGTGTCTTTTATATTAAACTCATGGCCTTTCTGATTTCTGTTCCTTTCCTATGCTTCTCCTCAATGTGGAATCTTGAGAGCGATTTCATGGTGGCAAGGAGAAGTTGGAAACCTCTCTCCTTATGATATCCTCTATATCCTTGCTGTGATTTGGAGTTATAAAGCCCATGATAAAGTTGTGTGTATCTTAGTCTCTCAGTGGGGTCTGACTCTCTTTGATCCTGTGGACATGGTCTGCCAGGTTCCTCTGTCCATGGGATTCTCCAGGCAAGAATAGTGGAGTAGGTTGCCATGTCCTTCTCCAGGGGATATTCCCAACTCAGGCATTGAATCCAGGTCTCCTGCACATGGGTAGGTTCTTTACCATCTGAGTCACCAGGGAAGTTATGATGCTAATGATAAAAGTCTCTGATTGTTAACATGAGGTTTGTTCTCCCCTCTTGCCTTGGTAACCATACACTTAAGGACTTAGCCAGAAGAGGCTATGTAGGGCTTTTTTGACTTAGTTAGTTACTAAGAAGAGTCATTTCTTAGGGTAGCTTAAAGATGGTTGTGAAATGTCAGTGAAGAAGTTTGTCAAGTCACTCTAAAAGCAGATATTCATATTCTGTTTAACTTGAGAAAGCTGTATTTTTCCATCTGCATTCTATGCTTTTGGAGTCCAGTTCTTAGTACCTCAAATACAGAAATTCATTCAACTTGGTCCAAATTACATCATTTGGAAAATTGACATTAACAACTGTGTTTTTATTTTTAGTAATTTTTTCAAGTGGCCTTTCTCTCCATTTCAGGCAGCCTGCATTCTCAATTTCAGGGAAGGAAAACCTGAGAGAACAATTGAAAACAAACCAGTTGACCCCAGGTTCTGAGTTTAAAACTTATTGTGGAAATAGTAGTTTAAAGAAAGGATTGGAAGATTAGCAAGAACTGATAATGTAAGAGAGTGTTATCCTTTTCCTATACTTGATAAAGATTCCGTGGACTGAGGATCAGGTGCCTTTCCTGGTGCCATGACACCATGCTTAAACAGATAAGGAGAGAACCCTAAATTGAGTTTACTCTGGTTTGATTGAGAAGATATCCAGTTCATTAAGTTCAACTTCAGTCAGTGAGTTTGTTTCTGCTACCATGTGAAATAGTAAGTTGAATTTAAGGAATAAAGCATACTTCTTATATTGGTCCCATTGTTTAGAGATCCTAGTAAGTATTAACAATCAAGGTAAAAATAAAAGCAAAGAACATGTGCATATTAAGCATTTTTCCAAATATAACCTGATTTATCTTAGATGATATCTGTTAAGTTGGACCAGAATTGGTTCAGAAAAGCATAAAGATATTGACGTATTAGGTATTCATCAGGAGTGATTTTTACTGTACTTGTGCTCAGTCGCTCAGTTGTGTCTGACTCTGTGACCGCATAGACTGTAGCCCGCCAGCTGCCTCTGTCCATGGGATTTTTCAGGCAAGAATACTGGAGTGGGTCTCCATTTCCTTCTCCGGGGGATCTTCCCCACCCAGGAATCAAATCCACATCTCCTGCATTGCAGGCAGATTCTTTACCTACTAAGCCATCCAGGAAGCAGAACTGGTCCAAAAAGTCATTAAGATATTGCCCTAGTAGGTATTCAGCAGTAGTGGTTTTTACTGTAGGGCACAGAAATCCAGTATGTTCCCTTCTATCAGTATGATCTAGGATCTTTTTAAAGAGTTTCTACCACTTCTTCAGCTAGATCATTTGTAAGGGTGATGAGATTTGTTGGTGGAACCTTAGGGAATGATCTTCTTAAAAAGGAGAGCACACAGACATGGGAGTCAGACACATGTAATTCTAAATTCCATATCTGGTCCATAGAGGCTGTGTACCCTCAGTTTTGTGTGTGTGTGTGTGAAAAAGAGTTAATAATAGCTGTGGGTAGACAATATAGTTTGCTTCAGCCTCTTCTTACCCACTTCAGTATTTTCTAGTGGAGTCTTGGGGCCATTGAGGAGCTTCCTATTTTTTCTCCTTCAAATTTATAACCAAGTGAGTGATAGCAATAAGGGTTAGCTGTGTATAAATCAAAATATCAGTTATAATACTAGTAAAAACTAGATTAGTGAACATAGTTTAGATGTGCAGCCATGGTGGACTTCCTAGTATTCTCTCTGGAGTTGGGTTTGTAAACACAAATCTTACATTGTAAGCTTAGTATATGGTAGAAGCAGACCAGAATGTTCTTTCTATAGTAATGTAGGGTAACCTATACCTGCTGTATAAGCCAGGGAGAAGAGACTGAGCTAAGAAGTACACTCTTGTAAATGCACCAGCCTTCTAAGTCCTCCTCCTCTCACAGAATGAGTGAGTAGGTATGGGGAGAGATCAGGACTGTTGAGGCAAGGCACAGTTCACCACAAAGCCAGGTCCATGAGCTGATAAATCTTTTTGTTTGTTTGTTTGTTTTAGGTTTTTGTCACTTGCAACTGAAAGACTCTTGATTACATCTCATTCTTTCACTTCACTAACTCTGGGTGGGTAATATGCTTTATTATGCTGGAGCTATAACAGTAAGTTCTTATACTCCAGGACTTGAAAGTATAGCTGGGGATGTGGACAGTGTGCTGGCTATCTCTCTACTGTGTGGTAGCACCAGGATAGGGTTAAGAACTGGAAGCTATGGAAGCAAATGCCTCACATTTGGGCAACAGTAGAATACTTCCTGGAAGGTTTCTGTGAGGATTTGTTACACTATTGTTGTTCAGTTGCTCAGTTGTGTGTGACTCTTTGCAACCCCATGGACTGCAGCACGACAAGCTTCTCTGTTCTTCACTATTTCCTAGAGTTTGCTCAAACTCCTGCCCTCAGTCACCAACTCCACGGACACGAGTTTGAACAAAGTCTAGGAGTCTCATCTTCTGTAATCCCCTTCTCCTCCTGCCCTCAATCTTTACTAGCATCAGGGTCTTTTCCTATGGGTCAGCTCTTCACATGAGGTGAGTATTGAAACTTCAGCTTCCGCATCAGTCCTTCCAATGAATATTCAGGACTGATTTCCTTTAGGATTGATTGGTTTAATCTCCTTGCTTTCCAAGGGACTCTCAAGAGTCTTCTCCAGCACCACAATTTGAGAACATCAGTTCTTCGGCACTCGCTTTTATGGTTCAACTCATACATCCATGCATGACTACTGGAAAAGGTGTAACTTTGGCTGTATTGGACCTTTGTCAGCAAAGTGGTGTCTCTGCTTTCTAATATTTCATATAGGTTTGTCATAGCTTTTCTTCCAAGGAGCAAGTGTCTTTTAATTTCATGGCCACAATCACTGTCTGCAGTGATTTTGGAGCCATATGTCACTGTTTCCCCATCTATTTGCCATGAAGTGATGGGACCAGATGCTATAATCTTAGTTTTTTGAATGTTGAGTTTTAAGTCAGGTTTTTCACTCTCCTCTTTCACCTTCAACAAGAGGCTCTTTAGTTTTTCTTCACTTTCTGCCATAAGGGTGGTGGTATCTGCTTATCTGAGGTTATTGTTATTTCTCCTGGCAATCTTGATTCCAGCTTATGCTTCATCCAGCTGGGCATTTTGCATGATGTGCTCTGCATAGAAGTTAAATAAGCAAGTTGACCATATACATCCTTGACATACTCCTTTGATAATTTTGAACTAGTCCATTGTTCCTTGTCTGGTTCTAACTATTGTTTCTTGACTTGCATACAGGTTTCTCAGGAGGCAGGTAAGGTGGTCTGGTATTCCTGTCTCTTGAAGAACTTTCCATAGTTTGTTGTGATCCACGTAGCCAAAGGCTTTCGTATTGTCAATGAAGTAGAAGTAGATTTTTTTCTTTGGAACTCCCTTGCTTTTTCATGATCCAGCAAATGTTGGCAATTTGATCTCTGGTTCCTTTGCCTTTTCTACATTCAGCTTGTACATCTGGAATTTCCTGGTTCACGTACTGTTGAAGCCTAGGTGGAAGGATTTTGAGCATTACCTTGCTAGCATGTGAAATGAACACAGTTATGCAATAGTATAAACATTCTTTGGCATTGCCCTTCTTTGGGATTGGAATGAAAACTAACTTTTTCCAGTCCTGTGGCCACTGCTGAGTTTTCTAAATTTGCTGGCATATTGAGTACAGCACTTTAACATCATCATCTTTAGGATTTGAAATACCTCAGCTGGAATTCCATCACTTCCACTAGTTTTGTTCATAGTAATATTTTCTGAGGCATGTTTGACTTCATATTCCAGGATGTCTGGCTCTAGGTGAATGATCACACCATTGTGGTTATCTTGGTCATTCAGACCTGATTTGTATAGTTCTTCTGTGTATTCTTACCACCTCTTCTTACTCTCTTCTGCTTCTACTACGTCCATACCACTTCTGTCCTTTGTTTTGCCCATCTTTGCATGAAATATTCCCTTGGTATCTCTAATTTCCTTGAAGAAAATTGTTTTACAATAGGCCATCAATAAACACTAGTTTATTTTACTTTTTCTCTGACAGGGTCACCCTTGAAGGCTAGGAACTTGGCTCACCTTTGTGTTCCAGTACATAGGAGAGTACTTGCCGCATGATGGGCACTAAAATAATGATTTGCAGGATGGCTGAGGAATTATTTAGCAGTTGCTGAAATCTATCTGACAAGTAGAACCACTTTCAGAAATTGTATATCTGAAAACTGGTAGTTTCCAAAGAACCAAGATCTTGAATATTTTAGTAGAAATTTGAGACATTTGAGAAAAAGGAGAATCTTTCATTAGTCCACTTTCCAGCTACTGGCAGATTGTCATCAAAATACAACTCTAAGCATTACTACCATCATCACCCTTGTAGTAAGCCATGGTTTACAAAATTTCCCTATGCAGTATGCAGCACTTTATTTCATTAAAAAAATGGTATTTGAAAAATAGTTTTAGATTTACAGAAAAAAAGTAAACACAAAGATTCGCCATACACTCTATAACCACTTGCCTCTATTATTAACATCTTATATTAGTTTGGTATGTTTGTTGCAATTAATGAACCAGCTTCCCTGGTGGCTGGTAAAGAATCCCCTGCCAGTGCAGGTGATGCAAGAGATGCGGGCTTGATCCCTGAGTCAGGTAGATTCCCTTGAGAAGGAAGTGGCAACCAACTCCAGTATTCTTGCCTGGGAAATCCAATGGATAGAGGAGCGTCTATTAGGTAGCAGAGTTGGACACAAGTGAAGGCTCATGCACACACATACATTGATACATTGTTATTAACTATATTTATAATATTTATAACACTGTATATAATATTAAAAATAAATATATAATGTAATATGTATAGATTGTATAAATATATATAATACAAAATATTAAAACATATAATAATTATATATTAATGTAATATATATTATATTAATATGATATATAGTTAATGACAGAATATAATTATATAATTATTAACTGTATATAAAATGAACTATATTATTCTTATTTTCGTATTTTTCACCTAATGCCTTTTTTCTATCCGAGGATTCCATTTGAGATACCACATTACATTTAGTCATTTCAATTATTTTTGCCTGTGACAGTTTTTTAGACTTTGTTTTTAATGATCTTAACAGTTTTGAGGACTATAGGTCAGGGATTTTGTATAATACTTCCTTTGGGATTTGTCTAATATTTTTTCTCATGATGAGACTGAATTCATGAGTTTTCTGGAGGAAAATAACAGATTCAGTGCCATTTTCCATAACTTCAAGAGTTTATAGTATTAACATACCATTGTAGTGTTTGTCAGATTTCTCCCCTGTAAAGTTACTCTTTCTTCTCTTTCCACATTATTCTCCTTACCTTATTTAATTTTCAAATCATCAGAGGCCTGCCTTATTAACTCCCATAAACAGTGGTGGTGACATGAACAGAGATAAGCAAGTTGGATAAATCAAAGATTTGTTATGAAGATCAAATAAGGAATGCTTCTAATGTGCTTTGAAATCTGTTAAGCATATACATTTAACATTTTTACTGATAGTTCAAAGAAATAAATCTTTAAGGAATTTGATGCTTTGGTTCATTAAATTTGAAAGAAACTCTGGACAAGAGTCTTCTGATTCATCTTAAAACCTGGATTTGTTTAAATGACCACCTACTCTCTTGAGTTCAAAGCCAAAATGGTATGCCCTTCTGGTTCATGCTTGTCAATTATGATTTCTGTTGCAGAAATTTTGAACGAGTGCAGAAAAGTCATACTCTTATTTTCTTAGATATTCAGGGCAATGGCAGAGGCAAAACTGGTCTGCTTTTACTCCCATTGTCTTCTCATTCTCTTTAACTGAGACTGGAAATATGAGAGAAGAAAAATATGAAGGGGAAAAAAAAGGGATAGGTAGGGAGTGGACCAGAAGATTTAGCTTGGGAGTGGCAGCTCCAGAGTGATTTATTATGGGCCAGGGATAGCTTAGCATTTCTTCCATATTTTTCAGGAAGGATGTGATGAGTTGCAACAACAATCTGGTGACTATTGCAGACTTGTTTGAATAAATCCTTCTTTATGCCTGCTTCCTTTTAAACTCCAGTTGCGTACCTACCTTAGGTTAAATGGCTAATCAGTTTTCTTTTGCCTCCAAGAAGAAACGTCTCTGAGGAGCTTTACAGTTTTACTAGTTCAAGAACATCAACATTTATATCCAGGTTCAGCTTGAACCAAAGGCAAAGCAATACTAGTAGTTGCTCTTTGTGAAAATAGCTTCTTTCTTTAGGCTTTAAATTATGTCTTTTTCCTTTCCGCCACTGGTTTTCTCCTTTGCAGTGGAATATTTTCTGATTATTTTACCACTGCCCCTCCAGGGGTTTCTGCATTTGCGAGACTTAAGGCAATCAAAATGATACTTCATTTTCTTTCCTTGTATGGTAGAGGAATGTATATTCCAAGCATTTAGTCTCTGTGTTCATTAACAAGATATGTTTGGCGAGATCTGAGGCATCAGATTTGATTTTACTTTGTTGATTTCTTATCCAGAGATTCTGATCTGGAGGTGCTATTATGAAGAAGGGGGGTGTTTGGAGTAGAGTAGGCAGTGAAACAGAGTGTTAAAGGCCAAGAGCTTTGGAGCCAGATCACCTGGGTTCCTATCTGAACTTTACCACTTACTAGCTGTGACTTACTAGTGACCTCGAGCAAGTTGTTTAACCTCCCTGTACCTCAGTTTGTTCATCTGTAAATGGGGATAATAATAGTCTTAACTCAGGTCATTGTGAGGATTAAATGATTTAATATATGTAAGACACTTAGAATACTGTTTCACCTTATAAATGTTTTGTGTTTAATACTTATAATAATAATAATTCATCAACATATATGCTAATATTCTGTATTTGTCTTCCCTCCCACTTTGCTTCCTGTCCTGAGTATAATCAGCATTATCTGGGCTCACTTTTCAGCTGACTTCATTTGGATTCAACCAGAGGAGGCCCTGGGAGGACATAAATGCACAGAAGGAAAGAGAGATGTGGGTATGTTTTCTTTGCTTCCTCCGTGCTTCCATATAGCTATTTCTCCTGCAACAGATGTGCTCCTCCATGATTAAGCTCTTGTTGGACAGCCCCTCCTGTGGCTCAGCCCCTACTGGGCTCCTTTAACACTATTTCTTCCTCTTACCTCTTCAACTCTAGAGGTGGCAGTGCCCTCCCGTAGTTGGGTCTCTGGCTGCCTCATCATGTCTTATATGTTAGCACGGTTCTTCCCACATCTTTTTTGTTAGTCCCTTTCTTAGCTTCTCTTCATTTGAACCATCTTGGCAGAGTTCTGCTTTCTGATGGGACCTTGACTTACAGAAAATTCTATGACTTAATATTTGGATTTGACAGTTTTGTAATGTCCCAACTATAAATCTGTTCTTTTCAATATGCTAGAAAGGTTTCACTAAAAATAGTGATTATTGCTTGTAAACATTTAACTTCTTTATTGTTACATTAAGTTTCTTGAGACAGGAATTACTCTTTTGGGTGCATGCATGTGTATGTATATGTGTTTCTAACACAGTGTCAGATATATAGCAGGTGGTAAAAAATAACTCCATAGTATTGAAAGATATTTCTGTTTAAAACAGTGAACATGATGGTTTGCTCAAGTGACACAATAAAAGCTTTTCAACTATAGCAGCTTTAGTTCCAACCTCTCTACAATTACTTGATAGGCTTTAAAGGATTTATTGCTTGTGAAAGGTGCCAAAATAATAGCACTGAGGAAGAAAATCCCCTAGTCTCACTACAAACTGTGACTGTCCAAGCTTCTTCTGCCTCCTGCCAAAGAGCCCAGTAGAGCTGATGGAAAGATTAGCTCATTTGCAACTGAAGTTTTGATGTTCTGGGAGCGTGGGCAGTTTCCCTTCCCCTCAGGAAATTTTATGAAAGAGCTACATGTTTTCTCTTTCTGAGGATTCTCTTATATAGCCCTCCTGCTGCATCTTTGAATAAACTTGTAATAAGAAACAGTTAATTTTGTGTATGTCTACTTTTTTCCACAAAGGAAAATGCTTATAAAGTGAATAACCTTGTCAGCTGCTGAAATAGTTTGGTTACCTTGCTAATTGTAAACAGGGTCCAAGGTATAATTTGTTAGTACCTAGCATATGAAATCTTAAATGCCAACTATTGATACAGATATTTAATCCTCATGAGGGCAGCAGTGGAAGGTCTCTGTGTGAGTCACTTAATGCAGGTAGCTCTTGGAGCTTCATTTTCTTCATTAGTAAAGCAAATGGTAACAGCACCAATCTTTTAGGTTTATTATGAAATTAGAGATGCTTGCAGAGCACCTAGAATACAAGAAGTGTTCAACAGATGTTAGCAAGGAGTACTGATAAAAGCTAGATTGGATTATTTTTAACTGAACATGAATAGAAATAATTACTATGTTTACTTAATCATTAACATTTTTGTGTTATAGGTTGTTTATTTGAAAGTAGACCAAGGTTGGCTGTTGCCCTAGGAAGGAGTACTTTTAAGAAGGACGTTCTTGGGAAAAGACCACTTAGCCATACACAAGTAGAAAGTTTCTAAATAGGGTTAGATTACCAAAGCATTGGCAAGCTCCACTAGGTGGTAGCGTTGCCATGTGGCCCAACCAGGGAAGCTGCCAGAAACTGGCTGAATATTATGTGAATATTAAAGATGGGCATTTGGAAATGAATATCAAACCTGCTGAGGGCCAAGTAATATGACTTTTAACTTGTATTAATTGAGAACCAGCTGAGGGCTTGTCTGGAAGACTGTCATATCTATCACACGTGTGCTTTCTGATATATTTATAAACACACACACACACACACGCACAGTAGACCTAGGAAATTATGCCATCTGGGATCCAAATTGAAGAGCAAACTTCCCTCAAGGCAGTAAAAAATATAATGTATAATATGATAATTGCATAGTGCACACAGGGTGTGTTTTGAACTTTACAGAAATAAAGCTTTCAAGTTCTGCTGCCAAATAATAACAATAGCCAGGAGAGAGCTGTGTCTTGTGGTTTTCTTATAATCCCTTCTGTCCCTCACATGCACCAAAGTATGCCTAGAAAAGTGGGGACAATACATACTTTTCAGAGGAAGTTCAGTAAATTGAACTCTGGATCAAAACACTAGTAAAACAGCATTGAAAAATCACAATATTTAACTTTCGTTTCAG
This sequence comes from Antilocapra americana, assembly GCA_007570785.1. Lineage (NCBI taxonomy): Eukaryota > Metazoa > Chordata > Mammalia > Artiodactyla > Antilocapridae > Antilocapra > Antilocapra americana. Next base: position 4,459,667 of record ML663008.1, on the reverse strand, counting down.
AGCACATACAGCTATTAGGAAAGAGTGAAATATAGTCACTTAAACACTATTTTAAAAGTTCCATGTTTGAAATAACAATTAGATCTTGATTTTCTCAGTCTCTGAATTTTACTTTCAGATGAAGCTTTTTTAAGGGTTTTTCAATGCTTTAGTGTCTTCTCTATTCTTCACGTATCACGTATTTTTTCTTTTTCTTTCTCATCATTTCTTTCCCCATATTGTATTTATTTTCCCCTTTGTACTGGAAATAAGATAGGTGGAAAGCAATGAAGCTTCTTTATGATTCCATGTATTTCTTCATGATAAGAAGATAACAGTGGAATTCATCCAGCACGTAGCTTAAAATGGAATTAATACATTCAATATATATCCAACTGACATTATATGTTGACATTTAGAAACTGTGTAAGTAGGTAGTGGTTACTGTTAGAATAAATAAGAACCTTTAATTTTCCTCTGCCAGCCCTTTTCCTTGGCTTCTCTTGATGGATGTGCCCCTGAGGTAGGTGCTCCCTGGAATTTGCCCTAATAGTCATGCCTCTTCCCAAGCTGTGAGATGTAGATTTTTTACTTCTTTGGAGTTTGTCTGACTCCTCTGACCCTGGGACATCCTCAGGTCAAAGGATACCCTGGAATACAAGTGATGGAGGTACTGATTCAGATTTCTAGACCTGCTTTGATGAAAAAGGAAAAATGATGTCAAAAACATAGAGATTACTTTGAAAGCAGCCAGTAGCCTGTATATTGTCTTCTATTGAATAGATTAAGACTAGAACAGGTATAAATTGGTCAGCTGTGCCTCTACAATCAGTTTTGGATTATAGGGATGGATTTTTCCAAGAGTGAGCAATACTGGCCCCTACTCTCAGTAAAGTGTGTGTGTGTGTGTGTGTGTGTGTGTGTGTGTGTGTGTGTGTGTG
>ML663008.1:4372902-4445781 GCA_007570785.1 Antilocapra americana | reverse complement strand
TGGAACTGGCGGAATCAACCTACCTGACTTTAGGCTATACTACAAATCCACAGTCATTAAGACAGTATGGTACTGGCACAAAGACAGAAACATAGATCAATGGAACAGAATAGAAAGCCCAGAGATAAATCCACGCATCTATGGACACCTTATCTTTGACAAAGGAGGCAAGAATATACAATGGAGAAAAGACAACCTCTTTAACAAGTGGTGCTGGGAAAACTGGACAGCCACTTGTAAAAGAATGAAACTAGATCACTTTCTAACACCATACACAAAGATAAACTCAAAATGGATCAAAGATCTAAACATAAGACCAGAAACTATAAAACTCCTAGAGGATAACATAGGCAAAACACTCTCTTCCATAACCCAAAGTGGGATCCTCCATGACCCACCTCCCAGAATATGGGAAATAAAAACACGAATAAACAAATGGGACCTAATTAAAATTAAAAGCTTCTGCACAACAAAGGAATCTATAAGCAAGGTGAAAAGACAGCCTTCAGAATGGGAGAAAATAATAGCCAATGAAGCAACGGACAAACAATTAATCTCAAAAATATACAAACAACTCCTGCAGCTACATTCTAGAAAAATAAACAACCCAATTAAAAAGTGGGCCAAAGAACTTAACAGACATTTCTCCAAAGAAGATATAAAAATGGGTAACAAACACATGAAAAGATGTTCAACATCACTCATTATCAGATAAATGAAAATCAAAACCACAATGAGGTACCACTTTACACCAGTCAGAATGGCTGCCATCCAAAAGTCTACAAGCAATAAATGTTGGAGAGGATGTGGAGAAAAGGGAACCCTCTTACACTGTTGGTGGGAATGCAAACTAGTACAGCCACTATGGAAAACAGTGTGGAGGTTCCTTAAAAAGCTGCAAATAGACCTGCCATATGACCCAGCAATCCCACTGCTGGGCATATACACTGAGAAAACCAGAATTGAAAGAGCCACGTGTACCCCAATGTTTATCGCTGCATTGTTTACAATAGCCAGGACATGGAAACAACGCAGATGCCCATCAACTGACGAATGGATAAGAAAGCTGTGGTACATATACACAATGGAATATTGCTCAGCATTAAAAAAAATTCATTTGAAGCAATTCTACTCAGATGGACGAAACTGGAGCCCATTATCCAGAGTGAAGTAAGCCAGAAGCAAAAACAACAATACAGTATATTAATGCATATATATGGAATTTAGAAAGACGGTAATGAAAACCCAACATGCGAAACAGCAAAAGGAACGCAGATGTATAGAATAGACTTGTGGACTTTGTGGATGAGGTTAAGGGTGGTATGATATGGGAGAAGGGCATTGAAGCATGTTAATTATCATATGTCTAATCAATCACCAGCTGAGTATTGATGCTTGGGGCTGGTGCAGGGAGATTTCCCGGGGGGGAGGGAGGAGGGAGGGGGGTTCCGGAGGGGAAGCACATGTAAACCCATGGTGATATCATGACAATGTATGGCAAAAACAATAAAAAAAAAAAAGAACTTGTACCCAAAAAAAAGAAAAATAAAAAAAAATAAAATATGCAAAAAAAACGCAAAAAAACAAAAAACAAACAAAGAAAAAAAAGCTTACCTGCATCTTCTCAATCCTTGCCTGCAGGTTATTGAACTGCAACTCCAATTTATTTTCCATGTTTTTGATCATTTTCACTATCATTATTCGGAGTTCTTTATCAGGTAGACATCCTATCTCTTCGTCTTTTGTTTGGTCTGGAGGACATTTATCCTGTTCCTTTACCTGCTGGGTATTTCTCTGCCTTTTCATCTTGTTTATCTTGTTGTGTTTTCCCTTTATTGTGGGGGTTCCTCACTATGGGTGGGGTTGGATGTGTGGTTTGTCAGAGTTTCCTGGTTGGGCTCCAAAGCGGTTCCCTCTGCTTGTTTTAGAGTCTTCTGTTTGCTGGTCTCTTCAGTGTCTATTCAGCCCTCTGGGGTTTGCCCTGCTCCTGGCGAGTGCGTTTTCCCTGCCCCCTCTGCTCAGGCTCTTGGTTGGGGCTGCTGCTTCTCCCCTCTCCCGGCCCAGCCGCTCGGTTTTCTCGGCGTGCAGCTGGGCGCGTCTTCTCAGGTGTGTGTAGTGCCGATCTCTGGCAGCGACTGTCCAGAATCCCCAGAAGTCTTGGCTAGCACCCAATTCTACCCATGGTTTGGGAGCAGAAGCCTCGCCGGGGCGCTCTCCAGTCGGGGCTGGGCCCCTCGGCAGCCTGCGGCTGCCCAACCCTCCCAGCTGTCTCACGCAGCTGACCGAGTCCCCGCTGCCCTTTGTTCTCTGCGCGAGCCTGGCAGGGGTCTTCCTCGGGAAGGCTACCCAGCAGTCTATCTCCAGTTAGCACCCTCGGTTAGGTCCCTCAGTCTGCCCCAGGCTTCAGTCTCAGTCCTCTCCCTAAGCGCGCTGGCTCGTGGGGGGTGGGGCTCTCGGGCCGCTGCTCCGCTGGGAGTTGCAGTTAGAGAGGTACTCTGGGGGGCTTAATTATTTATCCGCTTTTACTCCCAGCTATTTTGCCCTCTGAGATTCACCTCAGATCCGCCAGGGTGAATGTTTCCTGGTGTTTGGAAACCTTTCTCTCTTTTGAGACTCCCCTTCCGAGATGGATCTCCATCCCTAACTCTTTGCCTCTCTTTTTACTTTTTTTTTTTTTTTTGGTCCTACCTTCTTTCGTCGACAATGGGCTGCCTTTCCAGATGCCTGATGTCCTCTGCTAGCATTCAGATGTTGTTTTATGGAGTTTGCTCAGTTTTTAAATGTTCTTTTGGTGTATTTATTGGGGAGAGTGTGGACTCCCCGTCCTCTTCCTCTGCCATCTTAGTTCCCTCCTCTTTCCTATACCTTATTTTCTTAATGCAAGGGGAAAATATCTTGAAACGATAAGATTTGGAATCTCTGTAAGTTCCTGTTTCTCTCCTTAGTTACATTTTAAACTACCCAGCCTCTGGACTGAAGTCAGAAAACTAGAGCCATTAGCTCAGATTTCATGAGTCCCATAAGGTCCAATTCCGTCATCACTCCAACCCCTGTCAGTAATTTTGTCAGAGAAAATTGTGATGAGCAGAGGTTCACATCCCCATATTTACCACTTTTGCATGCATTGGTCTGGATGCCTTTTTCCTGTTTTAGAGGAAAGGGCAAGTACAATGTAGACCATGTGTTTTGACACCATGCAGACAAAATTTGAAACATCACTCTGAAACTTCCTAGCTGAGGAACAGTGGTTGAGTTATTTATCATCTAAAAAGTGTTCTCGTGAAAATTGAGGATAATAGCCATTGGATGGGTTTGCTTAAATCAAGTAATACATTTATATGCCTAAGAAAGTGCTTGGAATCCAGCAGACTACCAATAATTATGAGCTTCATTCCTTGCTCCTTACCTCTTCCCAACTAAGACTGCTGCATTCTTTTGGGATCTTATTCCAACAATCCTAGATTCTAGGATCCAACCCTTCAACTGTATTCTCTTTCATAGTAGAAATCTCTGTTTCTACCCTGATTTTCCATTTAGCTATTGCTCAAGTTCCCTTTTCTTTATATAGTAGCTTATTGAAAAGTTTATCTAAACCATCAAGTCCAATTTATTATGGATCAGTGATTGTTTGACTTACACCTTCACCTGACTATTGAAATCACTAACACCAAGGTTTCTAGTACTTGCCAAATTGACAAATGGATACTTTTTAGTCCTTGCCTTCCTTGATCTATTAATATTTATAGTGTATTATGACACTTACCCATTCTTTAAAGTTGTTTCTTATTTTAGATTCTTCTGTGCCTCTCTGAGTACTGCCATATTCTTCTTATAAACTTTATTCTGCTGTCCACTACTTTACATTGGTATGCCAGTCTCCTTCCTTTCTTTCCTTTCTCTATGCCTTTAATGCTTGCTCTCTCCCCTTTATCTTTAATTCACTTCATCCTGGGTGTTTTCTTTCTACCCCAAAATGCAGGATACCAACTGAATGTGGAATATCCACTGAGAGACAAAAAGATAAAACAAGTCATGATTGCATAAAATTGCACAAATGAATCTCAAAAACATTGTTTTGAAGGGAAGAAGCCAAAACTACAAAAGACTAAATACTTTATGCTTGCCTTTACATGAAGTTCATGAATGGTCAGAATTAATATATGCTATTAGAAATCAGAACAGTATTTGCCTGTTGGGGGCCTGGGTGGGGATTGACTAGAATGGTTCCTTGCAAACTTCCTGGGGTTGATGGACATGTTTTATATTTTGATTGGAGTGTTCCATTTTTCAAAATTTATTGAACTGTGTACTTGAGATCTGGGCATATCATTGTATGTGATATTAGGTTGGTGCAGAAGTTATTTTTTGGTGGTTTTTGTATTGTTGAAATTTGCCTTTTGATACTGGAATGCATTCTTAAATAAAGGTATTTATGTTATATATCATTTTAATGTGCATTTCTCACTTTATTATTTTTTTTTACTGATAACTTATTACTTGCTGTTTATTTTATATTTATTTTAGACTATGGAAATGATGTTAGATAAAAAGTAAATTCCCAAGCATTTTATTATTCCAGTTCAAAATGGATTGTAAAGCAGTAGACAACTCACAGCATCAACAATGCATTTGGCCCAGGAACTGCTAACAAATGCACAGTGCAGTGGTGGTTCAAGAAGTTTTGCAAAAGAGACAAGAGCCTTGAAGATGAGGAGCATAGTGGCCAGCTCAGTGGTTGGACTTAGAAGAAGCTCCAAAGCACTTCCCAAAACCAAACTTGCACCAAAAAAATGTCGTGGTCACTGTTTGGTGGTCTGCTGCTGTCCTGATTTACTACAGTTTTCTGAATTTCAGCAAAACCATCACATCTGAGAAGTATGCTCAGCAAATCTGTGAGATGCACTACAAACCACAATGCCTGCAGCTGGCGTTGGTCAACAGAAAGAACTCAATTCTTCTCCATGACACTGCTGACTGCATGTCTCACAACCAACACTTTAAATTTGAATGAATTGGGCTACACAGTTTTGCCTCATCTGTTCATTTGAGCTCTTTCCAACCAACTACCACTTTTTCAAGCATCTTGACAAATTCTTGCAGAGAAAATTCTTCCACAACCAGGAGGATGCAGAAAATGCTTTACAAGAGTTCATCAAATCCCGAAACATGGGTTTTTACACTATAAGAATAAACTTATTTCTTGTTGGCAAAAGTGTGTTGATTGTGATGGTTCCTATTTTGATGAATAAAGATGTGTTTGAACCTAGTTATAATGATTTGAAACTTCAATTACTTTGGCACCAACCTAATATTTACTTCAAAAAAGGAAAGAAAATTGAGAGAGGTAGAGATGATTGTGGGCTTTCCAGGTGGCACTATTGGTAAAGCACCTTCCTGCCAATGCTCCAGGAGACATAAGAGATGCAAGCTTGAACCTTGAGTTGAAAAGATCCCCTGGAAGAGGGCACAGCAGCCCACTCCAGTATTCTTGGCTAGAGAATCGTATGGACAGAGGAGCCTGGTGGGCTGCAGTACATAGGGTCACCAGAGGCGGACACGACTGAAGCAACTTGGCATGCACAGAGATGGTCGTAAAAAGCAAAAGTTACCCCCTCTCTTCAGTATTCTTCCCCATCTCCCATTGGAGTTTCAAAGTGTTCTATATTAAGCAGAATTGGTCTGCTTCATTAGAGAGTGCTTTTGACTAGGACATAGATTTTATAGTTGGGGGTTGTCCTAGAACTGAAGAAGTATGAAGGGAAGACACCTCCATATGCTGGTCCTAAGTTGAGGCTGACACTCAAAATGTCAGATATTTAGTTGGGTGAAGGGAAAAATAGTTACCAGCTTTATATACAGTAGAAACACTGAATTAATGGAACTGCTTGAGTACTTGGTTTTTATGTTTCAGATCTGTTCAACATGCTAGGGGTAGAAAGAGGATTAGAACGGGAAATATGTTGCCAAATTCCATATGTGCACAATTATTTGAGGAAATTCTGGTAAAAATGCACTGAAGGCTAAGTACTTTTACTGACATCTGTTATTATGATGCCAGGAGCTCTGATCTAAACCAGGAAATGTAAATGCAGCCCTACCCAACTGGGAAACATTCATTTGCCTGTTTAAGTAATCAAAACATAAAATATAATTTCTAAAACTCAAGATACCTTAAAATATATGCGTTGATTTAGTGTGCTGAGTTCAAGACTGAGGTAATGGAGCAAAGCATCCTGACTGGCTCTGATTGACTTACAGATCTCCAAGTGGTCTGCCATACTGTATAGATCTACTGTATTTTTTTCTGGAGAGAGGAGCCTTTGTTTGGTAACATCTTCCCTTACACTCAGAAACAGCATGTGTTTATGTATAATGACTTGTATCTTTTTAAAGAGGTCGTACTATATATGTTGATTGTGAAAGTTCAGCATATTTCTATTTCGTGATAAAAGATGTTTCATTCTCTTCATATTTCATAGAGCCACTTGGCTCTTACTCTTGGTTATTTTGTTAGTTAAAAGAAACTGGAACCAGGTCCCCCCCCCCCGCCCCCCCTGTCAAGTTACTATAAAGATAGTTCTGGGAAAGCAAGAAGAAGAATAAAGAGTTTTCTGTTTTTTTTTCTTTCAATTTTCCCCATTTATTCTAGTTGTCTTATTGAAAGATTTGTATTTAGGTTGAACTTTCTTCCTTGTTATGCTGTTTTTGTCTCATCATAGTATTTCCATACTTTAATTAAGGCAGCATGTTTTGTTTCCATGGAAATGAATTCAAAGTCACAGATTGGGCATACTGGTTCTGTTTCTTTACCAGGAAAGGTGTATGTGCTGAGAAGTAAATAAGCCTCTGTTTAAGCACAAACCCACATGGTAGTCTCTAACACTAGGAAGGCTAAATATGATAGATACACAGTCCTCAATTAAATGTTTTATTTTTTTTAAAAACTTTTATTTTTATATTGCAGTATAGGTGATTAACAATGTTGTATTAGTTTCAGGTGTACAGCAAAGTGATTCAGTTATACAAATACATGTACTTGTTTTTTTTTTTTAAATTCTTTTCCTATTTAGATTGTTACATAATATTGAGCAGTGTACTTTGTGCTATACAGTAGATTCTTATTGGTTGTCCGTTTTACATATAGCAATAGGTGCATGTCAATTTCGTACTCCAAATTTATCCCTCCCCACACCCTTTCCCCCTGGTAACCGTAAATTCATTTTCTACGTTTATGAATCTGTTTCTGTTTTATGAATAAGTTCCTTTGTATCATAGTTTTTAGATTCCACATATACGTAATATAAAATATTTGTCTTTCTGTCTCTGACTTCATTGAGTGTGACAGTCTCTAAGTCCACTGTTTACAGTAGGCAAGACATGGGAGTAACCTAAATGTCCATTGACAGATGAATGGATAAAGAACATGTGATACATATATACAGTGAACAGTATTACTCAGCCATTAAAAGAATGAAATAATGTCATGTATAGCTAGCAAAAGAAGAAGATACTAAGAAGAAGTGGCAAGAATACACAGAAAAACTATACAAAAAAGATCTTCTTGACCCAGATAATCACAGTGGTGTGATCACTTACCTAGAGCCAGACATCGTGGAATGTGAAGTCAAGTGGGCCTTAGGAAGCATCGTTACGAACAAAGCTAGTGAAGGTGATAGAATTCCAGTTGCGCTATTTCAAATCCTAAAAGATGATGCTGTGAAAGTGCTGTACTCAATATGCCAGCAGATTTGGAAAACTTAGCAGTGGCCAGAGGACTGGAAAAGGTGAGTCTTCGTTCCAATCCCAAAGAAAGGAAATGCCAAAGAATGCTCAAACTACTGCACAATTGCACTCATCTTCCATGCTAGTAAAGTAATGCTCAAAATTCTCCAAGCCAGGCTTCAACAGTATGTGAACCATGAACTTCCAGATGTTCAAGCTGGTTTTAGAAAAGGCAGAGGAACCAGAGATCAAATTGCCAACATCTTTTGGATCATTGAAAAAGCAAGAGAGTCCCGGAAAAACATCTATTTTTGCTTTATTGACTATGCCAAAGCCTTTGACTGTGTGGATCACAATAAACTGTGGGAAATTCTGAAAGAGATGGGAGTACAGACCACCTGACCTGCCTCTTGAGAAACCTGTATGCAGGTCAGGAAGCAACAGTTAGAACTGCACATGGAACAACTGACTGGTTCCAAATAGGGAAAGGAGTACGTCAAGGCTGTATATTGTCACCCTGCCTATTTAACTTATATGCAGAGTACATAATGAGAAACACTGGACTCGATGAAGCCCAAGCTGGAATCAAGACTGATGGGAGAAAATCAATAACCGTAGATATGCAGATGACACCACCCTTATGGCAGAAAGTGAAGAAGAACTAAAAAGCCTCTTGATGAAAGTGAAAGAGGAGAGTGAAAAAGTTGACTTAAAACTCAGCATTCAAGAAACTAAGATCATGGCATCTGGCCCCATCACTTCATGGCAAATAGATGGGGAAACAGTGGCAATGGTGACAGACTTGATTTTTTTGGGCTCCCAAATCACTGCAAATGGTGACTGCAGCCATGAAATTAAAAGATGCTTACTCCTAGGACAAAAATTATAACCAACCTAAATAGCATATTAAAGAGCAGAGACATTACTTTGCCAACAAAGGTCCATCTATTCAAGGCTATGGTTTTTCCAGTAGTCATGCAGGGATGTGAGAGTTGGACTATAAAGAAAGCTGAGCACCAAAGAATTGATGCTTTTGAACTGTGGCGTTGGAGAAGACTCTTGAGAGTCCCTTGGACTGCAAGGAGATCCAGCCAGTCCATCCTAAAAGGCTATCAGTCCTGAAAATTCATTGGAAGGACTAATTTTAAAGCTGAAACTCCAATACTTTGGCCACCTGATTTGAAGAACTGACTCATTGGAAAAGACCCTGATGCTGGCAAAGATTGAAGGCGGGAGGAGAAGGGGACAACAGAAGGTGAGATGATTGGATGGTATCACCGACTCAACGGACATGAGTTTGAGTGAACTCTGGGAGTTGGTGGTCGACAGGGAGGTCTGGCATGCTGCAGTCCATGGGGTCGCAAAGAGTCAAACATGACTGAGTGACTGAACTGAACTGAACAGCAGCATGGATGGACCTAGGGTGGACGTTTTAAATTGCAAGTTTATGCCATGTTAAACCTTTGTATCATATGTGGTTTCTCCTATAATGACTAATATCACATGAATCAATTCATATTAGGACTTTTAATTGTTATTGATTAAATTTAAAAAGTCACTTTTGTTCCACATAATATGTCAACTAGCATACTTAGTGGTGACTTCCAAATATAGGCCATTTGACTCTCACTCTCCATAATCTGCCATGACCATAGATATGTGTACATGAAAATTGATGTTTCATATACAGTTGTTGAGATGGATATCTTTTGTGCATTTTCTCTTGGTGTCTTTCTCTCCATGGATACAAACATATATATTTTTTGTGTATATATGTCTGTTTCAGTATGACCTGAAAAAATAGATTGTGTAACACCCTCAGCATTTTATTGCCTCCTCTCTTTCTCCCTTATCCCTCTCTCCTCTCTTGCTCTCTCTCTGTCACTTTTCTCTCCAACCCCAGCCCTTTCCATGCATCTTTCTGGAAGAAATTTAGTAAGTAAATAGGCAGAATTGATGTGATTATCACCACCTTTTGGCTCAGTGAGCTTTTGGCTTTGTCCTTCAACACTGCTCTTCTGGACTTGACATGGTGCTGTGCATGCAGATGGGCACTTGGCTAACAGAATATATACAGTTTTTACTTCATTTCACATATCTGTGTTTGCACGTTGCACACACAGACATGGTTCACAGTTCCCTGTCATAGGAAATGTCATGCAACATATTAATCATAAACACCCTAAAAATTGGATTTGATCTTTTTAATATCCTATTTGCTGTTGCAATGGAAATATTTCCTAATAAAAGTATCTGAGTCTGCCAAACCAATGTAGTGATCTCCAGTGTAACATACAGCTTTCCAAGTACTCTACAATTTTATGGTACTAATGTCATGTCGCCAAACTTGGCCACCAAGCTTGCTCCAAAATGTTGAACTCTTAGCAAAAATGCTTTTATAATAACTCTTATTCCCTTGTCCAGACTAGCTCTTAAATCTGTGCAAGCATCCAAATTCATTATTAATTTTATTGCTTCTCCTTGAGTACTCTACTACAGAAATATCTATTTGAAATCTCATCATCTTTTTAGTCACTTTGTTTTGATTCATTGTCTTTTGTTTATTTTGTTCTGTGTAAATCAGTTTGAGGCAAAGGAAAGGACACAAATAAGGATTTATGTTTAAAGTCTTTTTTCATACCACTGTTTGTATTTTCTTAGGGTAATGAGTCAGTGTTTATGGGAATGGCATGTTTTTGTGTTTGTTTTCTTCAGTGAATTTTTTGGTCATGCATGTGTAAGACATTGATTTGCAATACTGACGCTCATTAGTTCTTTGTTTTTAATGCTCTGAATTGTAATTTAGATATAATTTTCTCCAGCTTGTTATGGATACAGTTGTCAGTTAAAGCAACCAATAACTCATAGCATCCCTGGAAGCAGAATGGTGGTGTTTGTAGGGAAGAAATGTGTGAATTTCTTAGTGTCTTGCAGACTGAAGTGCAAGAAAAATTAAAGAATGGAGAGAAGGTAAAAGAGTTGAATTTTTTTGTTAGAATTAAAGTTTTATCACTTTTATTCATTACTGAGTTTTATTTTAAATATGAACATAGTATATATAAAAATGTGCTTTTTGCCCACTTAAACAATAGAAGTGCTATTCTGCTTCTAATGCAGAACTGGAAATTCTGACCATTAGGATTGCTCCATCTAATCTTAGAAAGGCTATACTCTTGGGAGAGACTAAGGATGATTATTTTGGTCTCAGACCACTTTAGAATAGATAATTCTTTATGAAAATAGATATTTGCTACGTTTGATTTGAATTATTCTGTCTCTATGAGAATAGATATTTGCTGCATTTACTTGGACTTATTCACTGGACTAGTTCAAGGATAAGAAGTTGATGAAAAAGCGAGACACAGAGGGTTGGCTCATGCAAGTGTGGTAGTCTGTAGCTGGGGATTGACCAAAGTACTCACAACTATAGGAGTCATCAAAGATGAGGAACATAGATTAGGGAATAATGACAAACTGCCTCATTCATGATTTTGTCTCACGCTATTTATTCGTTAAATTTTACACACAAAGACACACACAATAGGATTTGTCCATTTGTCTATGACAGACAGTGTAGTGCTGGGTTTTTCTGACATCATTTTTTAAGGAGTAGAGATATATTGCAAATATCACTAATTGATTTAAACTTCTCTTGAAGTAAACTGTATTTTTGATCTTTATCTTTTGTTTACTACTTACGAAGTGAAAATTTCTCTTACTTATACCCAAATTACTTATTTCTGTGCAAAGGAACACTTTTTCGTTCTCATGTTCAATATAGTCTACATTCAACCTTGCTATGCTTGTTTATAATATTACCATACCAAGTTGGTAAAGTATCAATATTGTACTATTGGTAACTGTGGAAACAAACAAACAAAAAAAACATGTAATCCCCAGATTTGAGAGATTGCAGTTACATTTAGGGAGGCAGCATCTAGGAATAAAATGCTAGCAAGGCATTGTATACTGAGAAGAAATCAGAATTGCTGTTAATAAATTCAGAAAGGGAGAAATCATGGTGGATTAGGTATAAAAGTAAGGAGTCATGGGAAAGTCAATCTTGGATTTGCCTAAAACGTGTTCCTGACAGTATCAGAATCAAAAATAAATGCTTTCATCTAAGCATAGCATTGTATAGTAACTCTTCTCAAGATGAAGTTGAGTTATATACCCCTTCCTCTTGCTTAGGTAACTTCCTTCATTCTAAGAACACATTTAACTCAAATCTCTGTTCATGTTTTATCTTTTTGGACTGGAATTCAACTTCTAAATATTTAGAAGCTATAGCCTCTTAATGTCTTCAGTCATGTCAGTTACCTTTAGTTGGACTTTCTCCCCATTACTATTTCTTGAAGTATGGTGTCAGCAGAAGTGCACAGTAAGTATTGTGTTCTTTTTTTGTAAGAGGGAGCATGATGTGTTCTCTTTTATTTCAAGCGCTCCTCCATGATTATATCTGAAACTTTGATGTCTTTTTTTTTTTTTTAAAGAGAAATAGTTTGTTTTCAGGTTCTTTCCCTGTACTAAAAATTTTGTCTTAGAGTGTGCCATCTTTTAGATGCAGTTTATATTTGGTTTCTTATTTTTCTAAGTTTCAAAGTAGTCCAATGTCATCTGCAATCTTAGAGATTCCTTTGTGCACAGTCTTTTGAGATTATTTTTAAAGTAAGGCCAGTTTGAAAATTTATTATTGTGGACCTTGTTATTTATGCTTTTTTTTAAAATTTTCTTTATTGTGTTGGTTTTGCCATACAATGACATGAAACCGCCATGGGTTTACATATGCTCCCCCTCCAGAACCCCCCTCCCTCCTCCCTCCTGGTTCCCTCCCCCTGGGACATCTCGGTGCACCAGCCCCGAACATCAATCCTGGGCTGGCGATTGATTTCACATATGATAATTAACATATTTCAATGCCATTCTCCCATATCATCCCACCCTTGCCCTCATCCATAGAGTCCATGAGTCTGTTCTATACATCTGCATTCCTTTTGCTGTCTCGCATGCAAGGTTCTCACTGCCATCTTTCTAAATTACATATATATGTGTTAGTATACTGTATTGTTGTTTTTCCTTCTGGCTTACTTCATTCTGGATAATAGGCTCCAGTTCCGTCCACCTGAGTAGAACTGATTCAAATGAATTTTTTTTTGATGCTGAGTAATATTCCATTGTGTATATGTACCTCAGCTTTCTTATCCATTTGTCAGTTGATGGGCATCTAGGTTGCTTCCATGTCCTGGCTATTGTAAACAATGCAGCGATGAACATTGGGGTACACATGTCTCTTTCAATTCTGGTTTCCTCGGTGTGTATGCCCAACAGTGGGATTGCTGGGTCATATGGCAGGTCTATTTGCAGTTTTTTAAGGAATCTCCACACTGTTTTCCATAGTGGCTGTACTAGTTTGCATTCCCTCCAACAGTATGGTACTGGCACAAAGACAGAAATATAGATCAATGGAACAAAATAGAAAGCCCAGAGATAAATCTACGCATCTATGGACACCTTATCTTTGACAAAGTAGGCAAGAATATACAATGGAGAAAAGACAATCTCTTTAACAAGTGGTGCTGGGAAAACTGAACAGCCACTTGTAAAAGAATGAAACTAGAACACTTTCTAACACCATGTACAAAAATAAACTCAAAATGGATCAAAGATCTAAGTATAAGACCAGAATCTATAAAACTCCTAGAGGATAACATAGGCAAAACACTCTCTGACATAAACCAAAGCAGGATCCTCTATGACCCACCTCCCAGAATATCGGAAATAAAAGCACAAATAAACAAATGGGACCTAATTAAAATTAAAAGCTTCTGCACAACAAAGGAAACTATAAGCAAGGTGAAAAGACAGCCTTCAGAATGGGAGAAAATAATAGCCAATGAAGCAACGGACAAACAATTAATCTCAAAAATATGCAAGCAACTCCTGCAGCTCCATTCTAGAAAAATAAACGACCCAATCAAAAAGTGGGCCAAAGAACTTAACAGACATTTCTCCAAAGAAGACATAAAAATGGCTAACAAACACATGAAAAGATGCTCAACATCACTCATTATCAGAGAAATGAAAATCAAAACCACAATGAGGTACCACTGACCACCAGTCAGAATGGCTGCAATCCAAAAATCTACAAGCAATAAATGCTGGAGAGGATGTGGAGGAAAGGGAACCCTCTTATTTATGCTTTTTTATATCCAAAGAAATACCCTTGTCTTTAGTGAAAGCAAGAAAGGTAACCCTTTATCTTCTTGTTAACTTGTCTGTAAGCTGGTTTCCTATCCATGACGAATCAGTCCTCCCCACCACCTTTCACTCAAAATTAATTTAAAATTATCTTTTGTGAAGCTTTGTCAAAGGCATATTTGAAAATATCAGCATTTGATGTAGTACACTGTAATATAATAAAGTTATGATAAATATGATTAGTACTTAAGCTGGTCTAGAGAGAGATCTTTAAGAAGTTTTTAAGCTATGAGATCCCTTTTATTGGGATAACGGCTTGGATAAAGCCAAATAAATCAGTATTCTATCCTGATAATCTATAATAGTTGACTGATCAAGGCAGTTATACTCCATACTTGAATTTGGAAAAAGTAGAAGAAAGGAATGCTGAAAAGGAAAAAAAGTAAGGCAAGAAAGTTGGAAAGCTTTCAGAGACACATGGAAAAATGGTTGTTGAATATTACATGCTTATATCTAAGATAGGACTGAAGATAACAGTGAAAGAGAAGCAGCATTTATAAATATGTGGTATTTAATCTACTATCTCAAAAATAATATTTATCCTTGTTGATTATTTAGCCTGCTAATTTTGAGGCATGTAACAGTGGGTCTGGTTTTTAGAGGGATTAGGTTGATAGTGGAAAATTCAAGTCATAATGTGAACATTTTTTGAATGAAACCTTTTCTCATCCCCTATGCAAAAAGGCCATAAGAAAATGAAGATTAAATAAATAGGAGGACTGAACACTGGAGTGAGGTACTGCCAAACTTGTAAAAAAATCTGTAAGTGTTATTTCTACATGCTTACCCCATATTCATTCTACAGAATTGGTGGCTCTGTAGTCACTACTTCTTTAAAAGAGCTCTTGCTGTGGTTAATGATAAATTGTTAATTTTTAAACCTTATGTGTCTCTTCTCATTCTCATCCTACTTGCTCTCTCTATACCCTGTGTTGATCCAACTTGGCCTGAGAGCATATAGATATGAGGTTAGAATAATGTTGAAGTGACAGTCACAAATTAATATTCTCCCTACTCTTATGGACCCAAGAACATCTAGAATTTCATCAAAGTCATTCTGGGAACAGTGCTTCCTATGCACTTTTGAAACAATTCTTTACTACCTGTGATATCTTCTGTTTTCTTCTTTTATGCTACAGGTCAGAAACAGGCACTTAAATCATAGGTGTTGGAGGAGGATATAACTACTTTGCCTCCTGGCAAAGAGGGCACTGCATCAGCCTGCTGTTTCCCAAGGTCCAGTGTTACTAACACTATGGTAACGTGATGCTGGCAACTGTTGTTGCCAGAGCACTTACTTTTTTTTTTTTATGGTATCTGTGTAAGTTGCTGATATCAGTGCTGTTTAATTATTTAAACTTTCAAGTATTTGTGAAAGTTATCATGAAACAGTGCAAAATCCTTGAAGACTGAATGTAGGAACAACCCTAAATTGTTACTTGTTAAAAAAACAGCTTTGTTGAGATAAAATCCACATACCACACATTTCAACTGTTTAAAATGTATTGTTCAAGGATTTTAAGTATATTCACAGTTGTGTAACTGTTACCATAACTGACTTTAGATAATTTCAACACCCCCAAATGGAATGTTGTACCTATTAGCCATTATGGCCCATTTCTCCTCAACTCCCAACCTTAGGCAAGATTTGTTTGCTTTGGACATTTTGTACAAATTGAGTCATGTAATATGTGTTCTTTTGTGATTGACTTTTTTTCATTTAGGATAATGTTTTAAGATTCATCTGTGTTGTAGTGTTTGTCAGTATTTCATACTTTTTAAAATTGCTGAGTAATATTCCATTGTGTGGATATACCACATCTCATTTTTTTATTCATAAATTGATGAACACTTTGGTAGCTTTCATTTTTTGTTTATTATGAATAATGTTACTAGAAACATTTGTGTATAAGTTTTTGTATGGATATATGTTTGAAATCCCCTTGTTAATATACCTATAAATGGAACTGCTGAGTCATATGGTAGTTCTGGGCTTCTCTAGTGGCTCAGTGATAAAGAATCTGCCTGCCAATGCAAGAAACACGGGTTCAATTCCTAGGCTGAGAAGATCTCCTGGAGAAGGAAATGACAGCCCACTCCAGTATGGGAAATCCCATGGACAGAGGAGTCTGGTGGGCTACAGTCCATGGGGTCGCAAAAGAGTTGGACATGACTCAGTGACTAAACAACAGCAACGACATGGTAGCTCTATATTTAACATTTTGAGGAATTACCAGAGGTTTTACCAAGTGGCTGCTTTACAGTTGCACTAGCAACATATATAAAAGTTTCACTTTTTTACATCCTCATCAATATTTATTATAGTCTGTCTGTATTATAGTGATCTGAGTGGATATGAAGTAGCATGTTGTAAGGTTTTGATTTGCCTTTCACTGATGGTTAATGAAGTTGGGCATCTTTTCATGTGTTTGTTGGACATTTCTATATCTTTTTTTTGTGTGTGGGAAATTCATATTCAGAACCTTTGTTTAGTTCTTAGTTCATTTATTTTGTCTTAATTATTGCATTGTACAGATTCTTTATAAATTCTTAATGCAAGTCTTTTTACCAGATACATGCTTTGCAAATATTTTCTCCTTTTTTTGGGTTCCATTTCCACTTTCTTGATGGTATCCCTTTTGAAGTACAAAAGCTTTTAATTTTTTATGAAGTCCAACATATATATATATATGTATATATACATAAGAAAAGTATGTATATATTTTTCTTTTGTTGCTTGTGCTTTTTGGTGTCATATCCCAGAACACTTTGCCTAACTTAGAGTCATAAAAAGGTTTTCTTCTGCGATTTCTTCTAAGAAGTTTGTAGTTTTAGTCCTTAAGTTTAGGTCTGAACTGTTGTTTTTCAGTCACTAAGTTGTGTCTGACTATTTGCGACCCAGTGGACTGTAGCCTGGCAGTCTCATGTCCATTTTCTAGGCAAGAATACGGGAGTGGGTTGTCATTTCCTTCTCCAGGGGATCGTCTCGAACCAGGGATCAAATCTTGTCTCCTGCAGTGGCAGGCAGATTCTTCACCACTGAGCCACCAGGGAAGCCCAGTATGAAATACTTTGAGTTAATTTTTGTATATGGTATGAGGAAGGAGTTCAGCTTTGGCATTTAAAAATCCAGTTGTTCTAGTGTCTTTTATTGAACTGGGAGGGGGTTCTGGAAGGGAAACACATGTATACCCATGGTAGATTCATGTCAATGTATGGCAAAACCAACACAATAATATAAAGGAAAAAATAAATAAATTAATTAAAAGAAATTAAAAAAAAGAATTTTTTTCCAACAATGAAATGTCTTGGCATCCTTGTTGAAAAATTTTTTTTTTTTTTTTATTATTGCTTTTGCCATACATTGTCATGATATCACCATGGGTTTACATATGCTTCCCCTCCGGGTCCCCCCTCCCTCCTCCCTCCCCCCCAGGAAATCTCGCTGCACCAGTCCCGAGCATCAATCCTGGGCTGGCGATTGATTAGACACATGACAATTAACATGCTTCAATGCCCTTCTCCCATCTCATCCCACCCTTACCCTCATCCACAAAGTCCACAAGTCTATTCTATACATCTGCGTATTATCAGTCCATTTTTCTTAAGCCAAACTTCTGTGCCTCTAGTCTCTTTTTAAAGAATGAAGATATTTCAGCCACTACCCAACCCAATGAGACCTCTCAGCTCCTCCTCTGGAGTTCTAAGCAGTCTACCCTATGAATTCTCCAGATACTTGTATTTCCAAATTATCTTGCAGCAAACAGTTCCAGACACTTTTGGTTAAAAACATTGTTGTTCCTTGCCTCTAAAACACTGATCATTTTTTTCTCCTCATTTTCGAATCTTCTCAGTTTACTTTGGCTTATTTCTCACTATGCATATAATTTCACTTCCTGTTTCTGTGCTGGCTCCCAAGTCTGTAATTTCAGTCCCAACATTTATACTGAGCTCCAGACTCTTATTTCCTGGAGGCCCAAGGTAATGAAATCCAGCACAAACAAAATGGAATTTTTTGTTATCTATTCTCCCCTTGACATGCTCCATTTATGAATTCTCTACTTTAATTAATGTCCCCACTAGTCTATTCAGTAAGTTGGAAATCTTAGAGTTATTGTAAACTCCTCTCTGCCTCACCCCACAAGTCACCAAGTTCTGTTGATTCTGCCCTGAAACTAAATCTGATCCTTCTGTTGGTCTTCTACCTTAGTTATCTCTTGACCGTTTTCATCTTCATGTTGCATTGGTACTTACCCACTGAATAATAATTGTTTGAGCATCCTTAAGCAGTAGAGCATAAATCAACTTTCAGTCAATATCTGTTGCATAAAGAATTGGGTTGGCCAAAAAGTTGTGAAGATGTTATGAAAAGTTCCATAAGATGTTATGGAAAAACCCAAAAGAACATTTTGGCCACCTAATATATGGTCAATAATGATTTATTTAATTATTGAATGAATAATAAATTCATTGTTAGATTTTTTGCTGTTCATGAGAGAACCATTATTTTTATCTTACAATTTTATGGAAACTTACTGAAAATACAAATTTAATAGAATGTTAATAGATTTCTACCCACCAAACAGTGTCCTAGTGGAATTTTCTTTCCCTTAACAGTGTGAGGTTTGGACTTTATATTTCTTTCTTTCAGTGTGAGGAACTCTGTAGAGTTTAAAACAGCTGACCAAAGAAAATTCTTTTAAATCCATGTAGAAATTTAGTTGTTTTCAGAAGGCCACCATGAACTGAGATTGTACCTCAGACATTATATATGGGTGGTTTCATGACTTTTTCCTTTATACTGTTTAAAAATGTCATATGAAGTGGTTCTTATTTTTCTTGATCTAGTCCTGCCCATGGTTTCTGAATGAGTCCCCCATGGTCTGATATGTCTAAAGCTCAGTGGGGTTTGTCGTTCCATGGAAATCTTGACTCATCACATTTGGCACTGAAATGGAAGTAGATTGTAAAGATGGGGCATGGTACTGATAGTAATAAGAATAATATAACTCTTCATGGCAAAATATGCTGAAACATAGTAGAATTTACACAAAATGTATCCACAAATTATTATGTTAATTTTAATACTTTGTTTAACTGTAGTTTATACTTTTTTCTATTGTTGTGGGTTTAGGGCATTTTACAGCTGTGGTGAAATAATAATTTCTTGTTTATGAAGTTTTTGGCAAAATCCAGGCTCTCATTGAGTAATAAAGTTCCTTTGAAGGAGGAGACAATTGTTTAACATCGTCAGTGTTTTAAGAGTAATTTTATTGGATTAATATTCTTTTCCATATTGTATAAAATTTGGCTATGAGCTATGAGTATAGAAGAAAATAAGACAAACGATCCTTAATTTGACATGTGTTAATCATAAATTTTACAATGTCTCTTTATGTGTCAGGCATTACAGTAGGAGTAAGAAAGAGAAAATAACCTTGAAGAAGTCATGCACCAAAGAGTTAGAAGAGAGTATTAAGCAAATGAATTATAGCATAAAAGGGGCAAATACTGTAAAAGTATTGTAAAATAGAACTATTACATAGGATATGACCTGGTAGGTTTAAGGAAGCCTTTACAGATAGGTACCTTTGAGCTGGATCTTGGAGGCTGAATGGGAGTTAACAGGGCAAAGAGGATTCTTACAGATGGAACAGAATGTCCATTAGTTTGGATTTATCACAGAATGATGTCTTCATGAAATAAAGAGATCGTGGTGGAAGAGGCTGCAGAATTTTACAGTGACTCCTTGTTGCTATGGTGACTCCTTGTTGCTTACAGCAAATCTAGATACTTGAATAAGACATGCAAATACATTCTTTTTAATTACTCCAGTAAGTGTACATTCATTATTAATTCTGCCTGTTTCCTACCATAGTCCCTTTGCTTTAATGACTTGGTCTCTCTAATGTATTATATATGTGCCTGAAGACTTCCACAAGTCTAGCACTATTCTAACTCTTCCCTCACTTTGGACACTCCCGTCTCCATCTGCTGTCATCATAGTTCTCTAATTGTAGGTGTACTTTACAGTATGAAATATGTGTACTTTCCAGTATGAACATTTTGGGGGCAGAGACTATGTACCTTTTATTCATGTTATTTTTAGTGCTCAGCAAAGAGCAGCTAACAATAGGAAATTTATAAATTATTGAGAATTGCTACTGTGGCACTAAATAAATTTTTAGACATTTTGCCTCTATATCCTCTGTATTATTTTTATTTAGTTTGATTTTTCAAGGGCATCTGTGTTTTGTGAAAACATATATAGGCAAGTGTGTTTAAGACCTATCTCTGCTGCTCATTTATTATATGAACATACAGTTGTCACGGCATGACATGTAGAAGTGATATATAGATATTCCTTATAGTTCAAAATATTCTTCTGGAATATGGTAAGGGGAACTCTGGATGATTTTGATATGGGTATGTATTTATACTCTCCGTCCCCTAACTGCCATATCTCCAGGTATGGATAATTCCCATATTTACTTTTGTGATTGATTTTCCTATATCTGTGTAATGATCTCAAAGATGGCTGTAAAATTCTCAAATTAAAATTATGATTGATTCATTTATATCTTTTGAAAAATATTCCCCATAGTACACTCTATATAGGTAACATGCAGGAAAAGGGATCCGATAGAGTTACAAGAAGAATTGGGAAATCAGCATTTGGTAGGTGCTTTAAAAAAGAAAATTTCAAAGTAAGATGCCTATGAGCAGTGCCAGTTTTGGTTTTGATTCTGTTTCTTTATTGTTGTATAACAACTCACCCCCCAGCTCAGGTACTTAAAGAACAAGTTATATTTATTTAGATTTCAAATTTGCAGGGGTCAGTGGAGAAAGCTCATGTTTGCTCCACAAAGTATCAACTGAAGTGACCTGATTGGGAGGCTGAAGGATCATTTCCAAGATGACTCACTTTCATGGCTTTAACTCAAGTTGGCGGGGAGCTCAGTTGGGGCTGAAGGCCAGGCACCTTGGTTCCTTTCCATGTGGGCCTCTCTGTTGGGTACTTGAACTTCCTCACAGAATGGTGGCGGTATTCCAAGAAAGTGTGTCCCTAGAGTCAGGAAGTGGAAGCTGCCAATTTTTTTAAA
Source organism: Antilocapra americana (assembly GCA_007570785.1). Classification (NCBI taxonomy): domain Eukaryota; kingdom Metazoa; phylum Chordata; class Mammalia; order Artiodactyla; family Antilocapridae; genus Antilocapra; species Antilocapra americana. The sequence continues at coordinate 4,424,698 of ML663008.1, read as the reverse complement.
GCCTGATGTGGAAACTGGCACTGCATTATACTGATGTATTCTATTGGTCTATCAGTCACAGAGCCCAGATCTGAGATGAGGAGACATTGGCTTCACCTCTGGATGGGACCGTGTCAAGTAATTTGAAGAAATGTTTTTAAGCTGCCACATGTTTCTTCAATGAAAATAGTATCACTGTTTTTATTATGATATTTATTTTCATTGTAAAACAAAGTCAAACAATACAGAAAACTTTCCAGGGCTCATTTGATATGAAGTTTGGAAATATTCTAGGCTTGCTTTAGTGACACTTTTCTGTTGTTTAGTCTTGGTCTAGTTATGTCTACCTTAATGCTGCCTTTAAAGTTGGTTAACCACACGTTTGTGTTTTATAAACATAATATTTACATTTAAGATTTAGTATGTTAATTCTCTTTGCTTTCAATCAAGGCTTTTGTTAATTCCAATTTAGGATTGGAAATTTGTGTGTCTGTGTGTGTGTGTATGCATGTGCACGCATGCATGCTAATCTTTATGGAACACTTTAACTCTGTCATTTTTCAAATTTCTATGACCTTTCACCAGCTTTAAGTCAAGTTCTCTTTTCTAACAGGCTTACGGTAGATTCCTCCAGAAGAACAGTGAGAATTCCCTTTGAAGGAAGATGGTGAAAGCATTGAGAGTATAGCATTTCTGTTTTAGAATTTAGAATCTTAATATTGGAAAAATGCTTTGAAACTCATATACTTCAGGTATTCATCACCCAGTTGCTTGAATTCCCTCTATAACATTTTTGCCAAGTAATTATCCAGCCTGCACAAGAATAGTTCCAGTGGTAGGAGGTCTTCTAGTCCTATGTGGTAGCCAGTTTTATCTTCAGATATTTCTGTATTTTATTCTTCTTATTGAACTTAACTTGTGTGTCTAACTTCTTAACATACACAAAGTTCTAAACTCTCTTACCCATGAAAAACCTTCAAAATTGAAGGTACTTATCATGGCTGTTTATTGTTCTGCTAATTTTTGTTACTCCAAAATAAGAGTCTTATTTCCTTCAGTTCTTCTTGATGTAGTTTCAGGTGACTTTCTATCTAAACCCTTGTTCTTTAGTTGCTAAGTCATGTCCGACTCTTCTGCAAACCCATGGACTGTGGCCTGTTAGGCTCTTCTGTCCATGAAACTTCCCAGGCAAGAATACTGGAATGGGTTGCCATTTCCTTCTCCAGGATATCTTCCCAGTCCAGGGATCGGACCCATGCCTCCTGCATTGCAGGTGAATTCTTTACCATTGAACCATCTATCTAAACACCTCTGAATTATATTCTGGTTTATTAATGTTCTTAAATATCATTTAGTATTTAAGAAGAACATAACACTATTGTTAAATGCTAAGTAGTATTTAAGAACTGAACACAGCTCTCCAGAATAGTGTAATGGGAAACCCTCCCATGATGTTCTTAGCTGTTTATTTTCAATATAGAATAGGTTGCAAGGTGCCTGCTTGGGGTTCTAAAATCTGTGTATTTTCCTCACATTTTGTCTTGGGGTTCTAAAATCTGTGTATTTTCCTCACATTTTGTCTTTGTCAAGACTGTGTTGTGCCTGGGCTATGGATTTTAAATCTGGAAGAAGAAAAGAAGTCTGTGTCATTTATTTCTAGTGCAGTAGACACCTAGTTCCTTTTTCTTCTAGTCTATCCAGAATTTAGCAGTCTTGAAATGTAATGAAGCATTTGGTAGGCTAAATGGCTTTCCAGATTTGTCATTATTTTTTTTGCCAAGTTCTTTGAAAATAATTGTTTTGAGATATATAGACAACATAAAAACAGACATGTAAAAAATTTGAATGAGTGAAGGACTTCTTCATAAACACACATTTTATTAATATATATTTTCAAGTTACCAGGCAACAAAACTACAACTTAAAGACGAAGGAGAGGAGTGATATTTGTATGTTGGTTTCTGTGTTTAATTATGTAAATAATTGTTGAATGACTGGTTGGTCCCATGCTGGAATATTGAATCTGAATTTCCTTGATGTAAGATAGATGAATAACATTCATGCATTCAGGCTACCTTTAACTCCCAAGATTAATTAATTTCTAATTGTTAAAGCTAATGAGTTGAATTCCCTAAGTCAGTTGTGGATATGACCCTTTTTGGAGACAACATGAAGGCAAATTTTTCTTTCATATTTGTAATGCATTGATTTTAATCTATTTTTTTGTAAAGTTTGGTAGCCCATGTATATGATAATAGTATGGTTTATATATTTGTAGGCACAATGGTAAACTTTATTAATTAGTTTTGAAGGATACTTTTAGTTATAAAAATTTTAAAATTGGTAGGAATATGCAAGGAAAAAGAATGGTTAGTTTAGTACTGACATGTTAAGTACTTGCAGTTGCCCATCCACGTCTCTTGCTATAATCATATTTTCTATAGGGTTAGATACATAAATTGGTGATTCCCAGGTGGCGTTCCTTGTATCGAACCAACCTGCCAGTACAGGAGATGTAAGAGACATGGGTTCAGTCCCTGGGTTGGGAAGATTCCCTGGAGGAGGCCATGGATCCCACCCCCATATTCTTTACTGGAAAATCTCATGGACAGAAGGGTCTGGAGGGTTGCAGTTTATAGGGTTGCATGGAGTTGGACATGACTCAAGCAACTTAGCATGCAGGGGTACATAAAATTCACCAGGAGGCCTTTTGTGATATGGATAGAGAAATACTGTGACACTGTAATGAATTATATTGTTATTATAAAACTTTTTAACTATGCCTATACTAGTCATGGAATGCAGAGGTTTATTTTTATTATTTAATCTGCCACTGATACAGAAGTTTCTTCTTAGAATACTTGCATAAAGCATGCACCTACAACTCTTATTAAATACTATAAATGCATAACTAAAATCTTCAATAATGGAAATGATAAATGAAAATTTTGGTTCAGGTGCTAGAGCATGCTCAAACTACTGCACAACTGCACTCATCTCACACACTAGTAAAGTGATGCTCAAAATTCCCCAAGCCAGGCTTCAGCAATACGTGAACCGTGAACTTCCAGATGTTCAAGCTGGTTTTAGAAAAGGCAGAGGAACCAGAGATCAAATTGCCAACATCTGCTGGATCATTGAAAAAGCAAGAGAGTTCCAGAAAAACATCTATTTCTGCTTCATTGAGTAGGCCAAAGCCTTTGACTGTGTGGATCACAATAAACTGTGGAAAATTCTGAAAGAGATGGGCATATCAGACCACCTGACCTGGCTCTTGAGAAGCCTGTATGCAGGTCAGGAAGAAACAGTTAGAACTGGACATGGAACCACAGGCTGGTTCCAAATAGGAAAAGGAGTACGTCAAGGCTGTATATTGTCACCTTGCTTTTTTAACTTATATGCAGAGTACATCATGACAAACACTGGGTTTGAAGAAGCACAAACTGGAATCAAGATTGCTGGGAGAAATATCAGTAACCTCAGATGTGCAGAAGATATCACCCTTATGGCAGAAAGTGAAGAGAAACTAAAAAGCCTCTTGATGAAAGTGAAAGAGGAGAGTGAAAAAGTTGGCTTAAAGCTCAACATTCAGAAAACTAAGATCATGGCATCCGGTCCCATCACTTCATGTCAGATCAATGGGGAGACAGTGGAAACAGTGGCTGACTTTATTTTGGGGGGCCCCAAAATCATTACAGATGGTGATTGCAGCCATAAAATTAAAAGATGCTTTCTCCTTGGAAGGAACCTTATGACCAACTTCGATAGCATATTAAAAAGCAGAGACATTACCTTGTCAACAAAGATCCGTCTAGTCAAGGCTATGGTTTTTCCAGTAGTCATGTATGGATGTGAGAGTTGGACTGTGAAGAAAGCTGAGTGCTGAAGAATTGATGCTTTTGAACCATGCTTTTGGAGAAGACTCTTGAGAGTCCCTTGGACTGCAAGGAGATCCAACCAGTCCATCCTAAAGGAGATCAGTCCTGAGTGTTTACTGGAAGGACTGATGTTGAAGCTGAAACTCCAGTACTTTGGTCACCTCATGCGAAGAGTTGACTCACTGGAAAAGACGCTGATGCTGGGAGTTACTGGGGGCAGGAGGAGAAGGGGACAAAAGAGGATGAGATGGCTGGATGGCATCACCGACTCTATGGACATGAGTTTGGGTAGACTCTGGGAGTTGGTGATGGACAGGGAGGTCTGGCTTGCTGCAGTTACTGGGGTTGCAAAGAGTCAGACACGACTGAGCGACTTAACTGAACTGAACTGAATATGAAAAAACTTTAGCCAATAAACCTGTTCTTGTTTCTCTGAGATAAAGATATTTCGGAATTTGCCAATCCTTGATACAAATACTTCTGCTATGGTTTGTTTTCCTAAGTAGCTTTTTTCTCTTTGAAAATGGTAACTTATTTTGCAAATGATACATGAAAAAATTATTTGTATTTAAAATATGAGGTGTGAATTCAACGAGTTCAATTTTTAAAGGGAAATAAAAACAGGCAGACTGTACAATTTGGTGATAAAGTTCAGGAGTTCATTTATTTCTTTTTATACCTAATTACCCTCTGCATGAAAAATATTTCAGTTGTAATCGATATTAGATAGCACTATTCTGTAAATATGAAGAAGAATAACTGAAATTTTAGTCTAAAGTACATAGAAATATAGCACCTGATAGTTGAATTATTTACCTTTTCATACAAATTTTATTTGTGCCTCTTCATAAACATTTTTAGAGGCAGGAAACTTTCAGTATAAACCTGTAGTTAGTTCCCTTTTTGGGAAATGGTAGTTGAAAGGCAGGTCTCATGTTGAATTAAATATTCACTTCATCGCATTTGCTTTTTATTATGAGTTTTGACCTTTCTACAAGATAGTTCTTTACATATTTGAAGATACCAATGTGCATTCTCAAAACTTCTTTTGCTTAAAACAAACACATTTCCTTCTGTCTTTTCTGATACTTTTGATTTCTGTTTTATCTCTTTTGGTTACTATTCCTCTGAAAGTATTTTTATTAATATTACTATTGGACATTTGGGATATTATCAAAAAGAGTTAGTGATTTTCCTAACAAACTAATTCTCATTTCAGTTAAAATGAGAAAAATCTTAATTTCATATTGCTCTTGCAAAGGTCAGAGGCTAGAAAAAATGTACACCAAGGAGAATTCAGGGTATGTATAATGGATAATTTTAATTGGAAAAATACAGGATTCACGTTTGTTCTGTTTTCCAAAATTTGAAGTAGGGGCAGCCTGCTGCAAAGATGGCACAGATTGTCATCCACGTAGAGTGATCTTAGGCAACCAGTAAGGACAGTTTTGCATCCATGTTTTCTACTTCTGTGAGTTTAACTTTTTAAGTTGCAGCAGCAGCAGCAGTTGTAGTAATCTCTGGCAAATAGCAAAAATGAAATTTATTGGACAGCTATGAGAAGGCAATGGCACCCTACTCCAGTACTCTTGCCTGGAAAACCTCTTGGACGGAGGAGCCTGGTAGGCTGTAGTCCATGGAGTCCCTACGAGTCAGACATGACTGAGCGACTTCACTCTCACTTTTCACTTTCATGCATTGGAGAAGGAAATGGCAACCCACTCCAGTATTCTTGCCTGTAGAATCCCAGGGACGAGGGAGCCTGGTGGGCTGCCATCTGTGGGGTCACACAGAGTTGGACACCACTAAAGCGACTTAACAGCAGCAGCAGCATGGATTCAGAATTGAAGGACAAAACCAGGAACACACAGGATCCGGAGAAGCCTTGGATATCAAGGGCAGGAAAGAAAGCGTATCCATTTTAGGATGCTTCTGTCACTGTTCGGATGGAAACCAAAGGTTATCAGTCCTTGAGACACTCTGTTCTAGACTTCAGATCTAGGGGAGCCAGAGTGATTGTATTAGTCCCACTGTGCCTTTGTTGCATGGCAGAATCTGAATTTTGTGTAGGGAAAAGCAGCATATGATCACTGTACTCCTCTGACTTACTTCTGATATTTCTCATATGTCTAATAGGAAAGAAAGCTTTTTAATAAAACACACTGGTATTGTATTTGAAAATAAAATTCATATAACAAAGATACATTTAGTGACACATTTAGTCTGAGTTTTAAATGGGAGTCAAGAGATCCCCTCGTATGAATTTTATTAGTAAGATGGAAGGAGACATGTAACTACATTGATTGCTTTGCACAAGGTGCTGTAGCCTTTGTGAAAGGGTTCCTCAGAGGGGAACTGGGTTCTTTGGGGGAGAAAAAACCCAATTGTTCTCAAATTTTTCCTTGTCCAATCCCTTCCACATCAAGCTTTTGCTGTGATATTTGTATTAAAGGGTAGACATGTATTTTAAAAAATTATTGTTGGAGTAAAGTTGATTTACAGTGTTTTTACTTTTACAATGTCTTTGCTTTATGCTGTACAGCAAAGTGAATCAGTTATACATATATTCATTGTTTTTTAGATTCTTTTCCCATAAAGGTCATTACAGGGTATAGGGTAGAGTTCTCTATGCTATACAGTGGGGCCTTATTAGTTATCTGTTTGAATGTTTCAGTCCAGTTCAATTCAGTCACTCAGTCAGGTCTAGACTCTTTGCAACCCCAGGAATTGTAGCACGCCAGGCCTCCCTATCCATCACCAACTCCCAGAGTTTACCCAAACTCATGTCCATCGAGTCAGTGATGCCATACAGCCATCTCATCTTCTGTTGTCCCCTTCTCCTCCTGCCCCCAATCCTTCCCAGCATCAGGGTGTTTTCCAGTGAGTCAACTCTTCACATGAGGTGACCAAGGTATTGGAGTTTCAGCTTCACTTTCTGCCATAAGGATGGTATCATCTGCATATCTGAAGTTATTGATATTTCTCCCAGCAATCTTGACTCCCGCTTGTGCTTCTTCCAGCCCAGCATTTCTCATGATGTACTCTGCATATAAGTTAAATAAACAGGGTGACAATATACAGCCTTGACGTACTCCTTTTCCTATTTGGAACCAGTCTGTGGTTACATGTCCAGTTCTAACTGTTTCTTCCTGACCTGCATACAGGTTTCTCAAGAGCCAGGTCAGGTGGTCTGATATGTCCATCTCTTTCAGAATTTTCCACAGTTTATTGTGATCCACACAGTCAAAGGCTTTGGCCTACTCAATGAAGCAGAAATAGATGTTTTTCTGGAACTCTCTTGCTTTTTCAATGATCCAGCAGATGTTGGCAATTTGATCTCTGGTTCCTCTGCCTTTTCTAAAACCAGCTTGAACATCTGGAAGTTCACGGTTCACGTATTGCTGAAGCCTGGCTTGGGGAATTTTGAGCATCACTTTACTAGTGTGTGAGATGAGTGCAGTTGTGCGGTAGTTTGAGCATTCTTTGGCATTGCCTTTCTTTGGGATTGGAATGAAAACTGACCTTTTCCAGTCCTGTGGCCACTCCTGAGTTTCCAGATTTGCTGGCATGTTGAATTCTGCACTTTCACAGCATCGTCTTACAGGATTTGAAATAGCCCAAATGGAATTCTGTCATCTCCACTAGCTTTGTTCGTAATGATGCTTTATAAGGCCCACTTGACTTCACATTTGAAGATGTATGGCTCTAGGTGAGTGATCACACCATCGTGATTATCTGGGTCGTGAAGATCTTTTTTTGTACAGTTCTTCTGTGTATCCTTTCCACCTCTTCTTAATATCTTCTGCTTCTGTTAGGTCCCTACCATTTCTGTCCTTTATTGAGCCCATCTTTGCATGAAATGTTCCCTTGGTATGTATAATTTTCTTGAAGATTATATCTAGTCTTTCCCATTCTGTTGTTTTCCTCTATTTTTTTTGCATTGATTGTTGAGGAGGGCTTTCTTATCTCTCCTTGCTATTCTTTGAAACTCTGCTTTCAAATGGGAATATCTTTCCTTTTCTCCTTTGCTTTTGGCTTCTCTTCTTTTCACAGCTAGTTTTAAGGCCTCATCGGACAACCATTTTACCTCTTCACATTCTTTTTCTTGGGGATGGTCTTGATCCCTGTCTCCTGTACAGTGTCATGAACCTTCATCCATAGTTCATCAAGCACTCTGCCTATCAGATCTAGTCCCTTAAATCTATTTCTCATTTCCACTGTATAATCATAAGGGATTTGATTTACGTCATACCTTAATGGTCTAGTGGTTTCCCCTACTTTCTGAATATGTCAATTCCTGTCTCCCAATTTATCCCTCTGGAGAATCCCATGGACAGAGGACTCTGGCAGGCTGCAGTCCATAGGGTTGCATAGAATCGGACTGAAGCAACTTAGCACGAAACACCTTTTCCCCTCTGGTAACCATAAGAGTATTTTCTGCATTTGTTTAACGGGTAGACATTTAAAGCCAGTTTTAAGGAATTTATCATAGCCACTGTCTTGATAGCGGTTCCAGATTATACTATTTGCCTGTTCATTTTGTCTTCCTCAGGAGTCTCTGTTGACTTTACCCTGCAGTAATAATTGTGGTTGATTTGGAACAGAGAGGAAACTATGGAACAGATGATGGATCTTGGATTCTTACTGTGGAATAGCTGTTAGAATAGCATCAAAGAGACCAAAAGGATGGTCTAGGAGACTATTTCCTGTTTAAAATAATTGTTAAGTTATAATAATTATCAAATACTGATGATCATAGAAGCTGGCATGTGGAAAGATTTGAATTTATTATAGTTTAAAAGGGCTATTTTTTAAAAATGAAGTATAGTTGATTTATAATATTAGTTTTAGGTATACTGCAAAGTGATTCAGTTATATATATATATTTCAAATTATATTCCATTATAGATAATTATAATAGTTTATTGAATATAATTCCCTGTGCTGTACAGTGAATCCTTGTTGTCTATCTGTTTTCATATATTTATCTCTGTTAATCCCATACCCCTAACTTGTCCCTTCTTCCTTCCTTCTCCCCTTGGTAACCATGTTTGTTTTCTTTGTCTCTAAATCTGTCTCTGTTTTGTATATAGATTCAATTTGTATTATTTTTAGATTCCACACGTAAGGGATACAATATAGTATCTGTCTTTGATGCATTTCACTAAGTATAGTATTTTGTAGGTCATCTATGTTGCAACAAATGACAGTGTTTGATTAATTCTTATGGCTGAGTAATAGTCCATGTATGTGTACACACACACACACACACACGCACACGCACGCACGCACGCACGCGCACACACACACACACACACACACATGCACACACACACACACGCACACACACACACACACACACACACACACGCACACACACCACCTTCTTAAGCCAGTTGTCTGTTGATAGGCCCTTGGGTTTTTTTCATGTCTTGGCTGTTGTAGCGATACATAATGCTTCAAGGAATATTGGGTTGCATGTATCTTTTTTGAATTAGAGTTTTCATATTTTTGAGACATATTCCCAGGAATTGAGATTACTGAATCATATGGTAGCTCAATTCTTAGTATTTTTAAAGAAACCTCTATACTATTTTCCATTTTCCATAATAGCTGCCCCAATTTACATTCCCACTAACAATGCACAAGGATTCTTTTCCCCACATCCTCTCCAGTATTTATTATTTATAGATTTTTTGATGATAACCATTCTGACCTGTATGAGGTAATACCTCATTGTGGTTTTGATTTGCATTTCCCTCCTAAGTAAAAGTGTTGAGCATCTCCTCATTTGCTTTTTGGACATCTGTATGTCTTCTTTGGAAAAAAATGCTTTGGTCATCTGCCTATTTTTTTTTTAAAGCATCATCAACTAATTTTACATTAGTTTCTGGTGTATAATATAGTGGTTCATCATTTATATATGTATATATGTAATACATATATTTTATGTATATAAAAATGATGATCATGACAATAGATCTAGTTACTGTCACTAAAGATATTATAATATTAGTTACTATACTCCCTATTCTGTAACTTATTTATTTTATTACTATTGTAATTGGAGGATAGTTACCTTACAGTATTGTGATGGTTTTTGCCATCCATCGACATAAATCAGACAAGGGTGCACATGTGTCTCCCCATCCTGAACTCCCTTCCTACCTCCCTCCCCACTCTATCCCTCTGGGTTGTCCCAGAGCACCAGCTTTGAGTACCCTGCTTCAAGCTTCGAACTTGGACTGGTCATCTGTTTTACATATGGTAACATAGATGTTTCAGTGCTGTTCTCTCAAATCACCCTTGCCTTCTCCCACCTAGTCCAAAAGTGTGTTCTTTACATCTGTGTCTCTTTTGCTGCCTTGCATGTAGGATCACCATTGCCATCTTTCAATTCCATATAAATATCTTAATATACTTTATTGGTATTTCTGTTTCTGACTTACTTCACACTGTATAATAAGCTCCAGTTTCATCCACCTCATTAGAACTGACTCCAATGCATTCTTTTTTATAGCTGAGTAATATTCCAATATTCCATGACAAAGATTGTTCAAACTACCACACACTAGCAAAGTGATGCTCATAATTCTCCCAAGCCATGCTTCAATAGTATGTGAACCATGAATTTCCAGATGTTCAAGCTGGATTTAGAAAAGGCAGAGGAACCAGAGATCAAATTGCCATATATGACAAACCCATAGCAAACATTATCCTCAGTGGCAACATCCACTGGATCATCAGAAAAGCAAGAGAGTTCCAGAAAAACATCTACTTGTGCTTTATTGACTATGCCAAAGCCTTTGACTGTGTGGATCACAACAAACTGTGGAAAATTCTTAAAGAGATGGAAATACCAGACCTCCTTACCTGCCTCCTGAGAAATCTGCATTCAGGTCAAGAAGCAACAGTTAGAACTGAACATGGAACAACAGACTAGTTCCAAATTGAAAAGGAATATGTCAAGGCTCTGTTCTCACACTGCTTATTTAACTTATATGCAGAGTACCTCATGAGAAATGCTGGGCTTTATGAAGCCCGAGTTGGAATCAAGATTGCTGGGAGAAATATCAATAACCTCAGATATGCACGTGACACCACCCTTATGGAACAATGCTAATAAGAACTAAAGAGCTTCTGGATGAAAGTGAAAGAGGAGAGTGAAAAAGTTAGCTTAAAACTCAACATTCTAAAACTAAGATATTTATTCTTAGGTATTTTATTATTTTTTGAAGTGTTTTAAACAGGATTGCTTTTTTACTCTTTCTGATATTTCATTATTAGTGTAAAAATGCAATAGATTTCTCTCTATTAATATTGTATTCTGTATTTGCTGAATTCAATTAGTGCTAACAGTTTTTGTGTGAAGACTTTAGGTTTCTCTATATAGAGTATCATATCATCTGCAAATAGTGACAGTTTTACCTCTCTTCTTCCAGTTTGGATTCCTTTTATTTCTTTTTCTTGTTTGATTGTTTTGACTAGGATTTCCAATACTATGTTGAATAGAAGTGCTGAGAGTGTGCATCTTTGTTCCTGAATTTAGAAAGAAGATTTCATTTTTTTTACCAAGAAATATTATGTTGCTGTGGTTTTTCATAAATAGCTTTTATTATGTTGAGATATGTTCCCTTTATACCCACTTTGTCAGAGTTTTTGTAATGAATATATGTTGAATTTTGGTGAATGCTTTTCTGTGTGTTTATTAAGATGATCATATTAATTTTGTCCTTTTTTGATGTGATCTATCTTACTGATTGATTTCTTATGGTGAACCATTCTTGTGATTCTGGAATTAATCCATCTTAAGCACATTGTATGACCCTTTTAATATAGTCTTTGATTCGGTTTTCTAATATTTTGATGAGGATTTTTCCATCTATATTCATCAAAGATATTGGCCTGTAATTTTCTTTTTTTGTGGTGTCTTTTTCTGGTTTTGGTATCAGGGTGATGATAGCTTCATAATATGAATTGGGTATGAGTGTTTCTTCCTCTTCAAATTTTTTGACTAGTTTGAGGAAGATAGCTGTAAGTCTTTCTTGGTGTAGTTGGTAGAATTTGCCTATGAAGCCATCCAGTCATGGACTTTACAGGAAGTTTATTTATTACAGGTTGTGTTTCACTTCCAGTGATCAGTCTGTTCAAATTATTTATTTCTTCTTGACTCAGTTTTATCAGATTAAACTTTTCTAGAAACCGTATCATTTCTTCTAGTTTGCCCAATTTATTAACCTATAATTCACTTCATATAATTCTCTTAGGATTTTTTTATTTTTCTGTAGTATCAATTGTTATTTCTTATCTTTCATTTCTTATTTTATTAGGATCCTCTGTCTTTTCTTCTTAAAGAGCTTGACTGGCAATTTTGGTTATCTTTTCAAAAAACCAATTTTTCCCCTTTTTTTTAAAAAAAACTTTTTTAATTGAAGGATAATTACTCTACAGAATTTTGTTGTTTTCTTTCAAACACCAGCATAAGTCATCCCTAGGTATACATATGTCCTCTTCCTCTTGAACCTCCCTCCCATCTCCCTCCCCATTCCACCTGTCTAGGTTGATATAGAGCCCCAGTTTGAGTTCCCTGAGTCATACAGCAAATTCCCATTGGCTATCTATTTTACATATGATAATGTGAGTTTCCATGTTACTCTCTCCATACATCTCACCCTCTCCTCTCCCATTCCCTGTGTCCCTAAGTCTGTTCTCCATTGTGAAAGGTTGTTGCTGAGCCACAAAAGAGGCTAGGATCCTTGGCATCTGGAGGAGAAGAATTCAGTCTGGGGCCAGTGACAAGGGTTGATTACTCAGGTTTTAAATAAATAGTTATTTATTTTACTTTATTACACAAAGTTTATTGTGTAATAAAGTTTTAATAAAGTTGTGAAATAAATTTTTGTGTAATAAAGTATAAAAGGGATAGAGAAAGTTTCTGACATAGCCATCAGAAGGGGGCAGAAAGAGTGCCCCCCTGCTAGTCTTTAGCCGGATGTTATGTAGCTTCTAGCAGTCTGCTAATTAGAGAAAAGAAATGTCTCAAAACTCAGAGACTGGCATGAGGCCCCTCACCCACAACATGCATTTTTAAGTAACACTGGCGCAAGGTGAGTTGTCCCAGGTCATAAAATAATTGACATGAATCTTGAAGAAATGCAGGTTTCCAGGCAAATACAGTCTCATTAACATAGCTTAAGAGAACATTTGCATGAGTAAAACATACTGGTTTGTTGGTTCTGAGCCTTCCGCAGAAGGACTTGAAGGCAGAGTCTAGCTAAATACATAGTTCAATAGCATAGCTTAAGACAAACATTTCCAAAGAAAAATGCATTGGTTAGGTTAGCTCAAGGTTTGAAAAAAGTTCAGGTAGAACCAGGTGTTGTCATGACAACACAGAATTTTAAACCTCTTTTTAAATTTGTATAGAGAAGGGGAAAAAATATAATGCTGGTAGTTTGTTTCCTCTTTCCACTTAACAGAGAGAGAAAATGTCTGACACTTGCAGCCTATTTCCTCCATTTGGAGACCCCTGGCCTTCCTACCTGTTACCCTCTCTATTGCTGTCTGCAAATAACTTCATTGGTACCATCTTTCTAGATTCTGTATATTGTGTTAGTACACAATATTTATCTTTCTCTTTCTGACTTACTTCACTCTGTATAATAGGCTCTAGGTTCATCAACATCAGTAGAACTGACTCAAATACATTTCTTTTTATGGCTGATGTAATATTCCATTGTATGTATGTACCACAGCTTCTTTATCCATTCATCTGTTGATGGACATCTAAGTTGCTTCCATGTTCTAGCTATTGTAAATAGTGCTGCAAAATATTGGTTTCCTCAGGGTATATGCCTAGGAATGGGATTGCTGGGTCATACGGTGGTTTTATTCCTGGTTTTTAAAAGAATCTCCATACTGTCTTCCATAGTATGGAATATATATAAGTATAATATTAATTTATATTCCCACCAGCAGTGCGAGAAGGTTCCCTTTTCTCCACATTCTCTCCAGTATTTATTTGTAGATGTTTTGATGATGGCCATTCTTACTGGTGTGAGGTGATGTCTCATTGTAGTTTTGATTTGCATTTCTCTAGTAATGAGTGATGTTGAGCATCTTTTCATGTGTTTGTTAGCCATCTGTATGTCTTCTTTGGAGAAATGTCTGTTTAGGCCTTTTTCCCAATTCTTGGTTTTACTGAGCTTTTCAGTTGTTTTTCTGTTCTCCATTTTACTTATCTGGTCTTTATTATCTCCTTCTTTCTGCTACCTTTGGGTTTTGTTTGTTCTTTTTCTAATTCATTTAAGTGGTAGGTTAGATTGTTTATTTGAGATTTTTCTTATTTCTTGAGGAGGGCTATATATCTGTGTACTTTTCTTTTAGAACAGACTGTTTTTTCTGCATTCTGTAATATGCAATATTTTCGTTGTTGTTTGCCTTGAGATATTTTCTAATTTTTTTCTTTGATTTGATTATTGCCCCATTGGGTTTTTTTTTTAGTAGCTTTATAGTCTGCATATATTTGTGCTTTCCGTCTGTTTCTTCCTAGGGTTTTGATATCTAGTTTTATACTGTTGTGGTCAGAAATGTTACTTGAAGTAACTTCTCTCCTCAGATTTTTTGAGGACTTCCCTTGTGGCTCAGTGGTAAAGAATCTGTCTGCTGATGTAGGAAACCCATGTTCAGTCCCTGGGTTGGGAAGATCCCCTGGAGAAAGAAATGGCAGCCCACTCCAGTATTCTTCCCTGGGAGATAGTATGGACAGAGGAACCTGGTGGGCTACCGTCCATGGGGTTGCAAAGAGTCAGACAGGACTGAGTGACTGAACAACAAAATTTATTGAGGCTTGTTTTGTGTCCTATATTCTAGAGAATGTTCTCTGTACCCTTGAAAGGACTGTATTCTGGGTTTTTTGGATGCCATGTACTGTGGATATTGATTAAGTCCAGCTGGTCTATTGTGTAATTTAGGACTTCTGTTGCCTTTTTATCCAGTCTGCCACTCTGTGTCTTTTAATTGGAGCATTTAGTCCATTGATATTTAAAGTAGTTATGAATAGGCATGTACTTATTGCCATTTTTTCCTCTGTGGTCACAGAAGATCTCAATGCCATTTGTGTAGGCATCCTTGGTTCTTCTCAGGAGCAACTCATGGCTGCATCTCATTCTCATCTCTAATGCATGGCTGTGGCGTAGAGTAGACTTAGGCTGGGAATTGGGGTATTGCGGCTGTCGGAATTGAGGTGACTGTGCTGTTGCCTGATATCTGGAATGCCTCTGGCAGACTTCTCCCAGGACCTACCTGCCTCAGAGCTAACACTGAGCTCTGGTGTTGAATGGGGAGAACAGGGTCTTCTTGTTGGGAAACAAACTGCTGTGTACTTATGCCCTGGGGCCTGTTTGGCCAAGATTCAATGCTTGACTTTTGTGCATTCTTGTGACACCACCATGTATGCATGCTGACAGTGTCTACCATGGCTGGACCTGCCACCACTGTACATGTACTGACAGTAGATTCCATGACTCCATCTAGATCACATCTCAGACCCTCAGGGTTGTGTTTGCCTGGCTGGATGGAGTCCACTCCCAGTGATTCAGCACTCAGCCTGTTTTCTTGTGACACTGACCTGTGCCTGGGACGACAGTGTCTGCCTCAGCTTGACCCACTGTCCCTGTGCACAGGCTGAGAGTGGTCTCTGTGACTCCACTCTGATCACACTCCGGGAGCCCTAGTCTGTCTCTTTGTACTATACCAACCCTATGCTCTCATCTAGTCTCTTTGTACTAGACCAATCTATGCCCTCTTGCACCAGGCTTTAGTAGGAGTGAGGAGGGACAGTACACTTGCCCCTTTGGATTGGTAAGTGCAGCAGGAAGTGTGAGCTGCCAATGGGAGACTTTCTCCGGCCTGATCAATAGCAAGCCAGCATGGGGGCACTCCTTACAGGTAGAGTCTAGACCTCTCTAGCCTTTCTATCTGTTTCAGTGGATTTCCCAGCAGGCAAGGGGGCGTTCTCCTCTGCATAGGACCCTAGGACTGGGATGTCCAGATTGTAGGCTGACCCACTTACTCCCTAGGGGCAAAATCCACCCTGTACACCTTCTCTTCCTTACAGACACCTTTTGGTCGTTGGTCTCTACCTCATGCCTTTTTTCCCCACCCTACCCAGTTATGTATACATCTTTCTTGCTACTTTGGTTGTGTAGGAGTTCTTCTGCCAGTTTCCAGTTAGTTTCTGGTAGAGTTGCTCCATATGTAAGTGTATTTTTGATACATTTTTGTCCATGCTTTCTTATTCTTCTGTCTTGATCCCCCTCTCAAAAAAGACTACTCTCTTTAAGGGAGAAAGAACTATGAACAAAGGATAATGCAGTGTTTCAAGTAGATTGAAGGTTAAAAAGTAATTTTAGTTTAGTAAGTAGTTTTGAAAATTAGGCTAAGTGTAATAATGAAAAAAAATTGTGATGAATGAATCATAGAAAGTAATCATTATACACCTTCTGAATCTAGGGTAGAGTTTTATAGGAGAACATGAAGTTTTAATTCATGTGAGTTCAAGTAACTGTAGGGTAACCTAGTAGCCACATAGGAAGCTTATAGCTAGACATGGTAAAGACACAAAAGATAAATGTTCATTTGATAGTGACAGGAAACTGGAAAAGTGTACTTTTATACTTTCCTAGTAGCAAATAACTGTCATGGGAACAGATTGGTTATGTTCTGTGTCTTATCAGCGTATTTCTTCTACTGTATTGGGCCCCAGTAGGTCATTATACTTGAGATATTCTTTGTTCTTGGGAAAGGAATCAGCTTCATTTTGAGGACATGTATGCATATAGTCTCTCCTTGTGTTCTCTTGAAATAAAAAAAAAAGCTTATTCAGGAAAATTTCTGTTATCCAGCATTTAATCATTGTAAGTCACTGTTAATTGTCACTCATATGCTTTCTTAAGACCTTGATAGATGATATTTATTGTTTATAGATGTTCATAGGTAATAATTAGTCAGTGTAATATCCCACAATGTTTTCCTAATAATAAAGAATGATTAAATTATATGTATCATAGTATTAAAGTCTGAATAAGTAACTGTTATGTTCTGATTGCTTTATTGTTATTTCACATGAAAGATAGATGTTAAATGTCTCTTAAATGGGGCAACTAATGTAAATTTCACATTTCTTATTTATTTTAATAATATATCTTTCTTGAAGTACAGGAAACTGAATTGTGAGCATTTCAATTTCTGGGAGCTGGACTTAGCAGAAATAGTATATAACTTTTATCTGATACAGATCCACATGTACTTTCCCATGATATTTAGCTCCCACTTTATAATATAATGTCTCTATTTTGAGGAAAACATGATGTTTTATTTATCCTTTCAAAGAACGATACAGTTTCAGTCAGTGTCTGTTTTCAAAGCAATGGCCACGTGCCATTATCTAAAAATCTTGAGTCAAGATGATTAGTGAAATAAACTATTTAGTCCTTGCTACTGAAACTGTTCTTAAGGACATAGTTGATAGTCATAATTTCTCACCTTTATGATCCAGTTTAAATTTCCCCTCACTTTTGTCTAAAACTTCAGCTAGTCTGAGTTGTTTTCCTGGTTGGGTAACTTATATCTTCATCCTTAAGTGGTCTAAGAAGCTTCCCAGGTGGTGCTAGTGGTCAATAACCTGTCTGCCAATACGGGAGTCATAAAAGATGTGGATTCGATCCCTGAGTCTGGAAGATACTGATCCACTCCAGTATTCTTGCCTGGAGAATCCCATGGACAGAGGAGCCTGGCGGGCTATAGTTCATGGGGTCACAAAGAGTTGAAAATGACTGAGGTGACTTAGCAAGCACACAAGCGTGGAAGTCTAGTCTAAGCCCTTAGTTTCTTAGCATCCCTTCAGTTAGTGTTACTATAACAGTCATTGGATATAGATGCATTCAGAGATGCAGCATACACAAAATACACCTGGTAAAACTGTATAATACTCATCAGTTAATCAGAATAAGCAGTATAAATGTAATTTGGCTACACAATTGTGTAGCATAGTGTGATACAGCAACACTTTAAATATTTATTAGAATTAACTCTGAATTTCAGATTTATTTTGTAATGTTTAGAACAATGGTCATTTCAAATGCAAAATGTCTTAGCTGGGAGGAAGGATACTGATTTCAGGAACATACTGTGGAGTAAAGAATAAAGGAACACTGTGGTGGTCTCATTATTCATGCCACCATTCCCTCACTATGCAGGTTAGTGGAATTGACTCCAGCTTTGAGTTTGTTTCTCATTGTCCTAAGCTTATCAGTGTAGTTCCACCTGTTTTGCTCCATGATAAACTCAGATTTAGCCTAGTCTTCCCCAAGGCATTCCTTGTATTTGTTTTAGTGATGGTTTAATCAGAGTTTAGGATTTTTTTTTTAACGATGCTGTAAAAGTGACTCAGTCTCACTCCCGGTATGTGAATGAGAAAGCATGCTGCAGATAGCACTCTTTCAGCTGAGGGAAGGCAGTGCAGCTTGAGGATTTAACTTGAACATGGAAAAGGGCAGAATAGAGAAAATTAAAAGAACTGGATCTTTGCCTTTTTGTGCCGAAAGCCCAGTTACTTCTAGAATTCTCATTTATGTAAGTCAGTTAATTTCTTTTATGGCATAAACCAACTTGGGAGTCTTCCCAGGTGGCATTTCACCTATCTGCCAATGTAGGAGATGTAAGAGATGTGGGTTCGATCCCTAGGTTGGGAAGATCCCCTGGAGAAGGCAATAGCAACCCACTCCAGTACTCTTGCCATGGACATAGGGACAGAGGAGCCTGGCAGGCTATGGTCCAAAGTGTCACAAAGAGTCAGACATGACTGAAATGACACAGCACATAAAGAAACTTGAGTTTACTTTTGCTCATAACTGACAGCTTTCTCCATTAAAGTATAGAGATAGTTTGAGTGACAGAGGAACCAAGAATATAAATGACAACCATCCTCTATCTTTTCTGTAAGATTAAAGAAAATGTTTATCTACAGAGATTTAGGGGACTTTATATAGGACTGAAGATATGATAAAGGTAAAAAGGAATTGACAGAATCACTAAAGGGAATGTGTTATGAAAACAATTTTAGATAGAAATTCAAACGAATTTAAATTTAGTGTTGCTTTTTAATAACATTTATCATTACTTGATTTTATATACTTTTAGTGTGTCTTTTTTAAAAACTGTAAGCATCATGACGGTGAAGATTTTGTCTGGCTCACTTATTCTTCGTATTTGAAGTGCCTGGAATTAGGCTTGGCTTGATGCTTTTGAACTGTGGTGTTGGAGAAGACTCTTGAAAGTCCCTTGGACTGCAAGGAGATCCAACCAGTCCATCATAAAGGAGATAAGTCTTGTGTGTTCATTGGAGGGACTGATGTTGAAACTGAAACTCCAATACTTTGGCCACTTCATGTGAAGAGTTGGCTCATTGGAAAAGACCCTGATGCTAGGAAGGATTGGGGGCAGGAGGAGAAGGGGGCAACAGAGGATGGCATCACCAACTCGATAGGCATAGATTTGGGTAGACTCCGGGAGTTGGTGATGGACAGGGGGGCCTGGTTTGCTGCGATTCCTGGGGTTGCAAAGAGTCGGACACGACTGAGCGACTGAACTGAACTGATGGCAAAGACTGAACACATATTTATACATTTGGATAATGGAATGAAGTTCTGAATAAACTTATTAATAAGAGCCCAGCTCAGACTGGGTAGTATGAATAAATGGTAGAAAAAATTGACCTAGTATCTTAACTCTTTGGATTGGGGATATCAGAGGAGAAAAAAGATTATGAAATTTGTCCCTGACTGTGGAGTGGCCCCTTGTCCAGTGCCTGGAACTTAGTGAAGGGTAAATCCAACTTTAGTGCTGCACGGTGTGATCCAGTGGTCGCAGCAGAGGAGAGGTGGTGAGGGAATCTAGTATGGCAGCCAGGGTAGTGCTGTTGACATGATACACCGCTTGATACAAGCTTCATAGGGAAGCAGTTAATTAAAGTGATTTGAAAGTAAAAAGTAAGACTGCATCTTGGTTTTGGAGTTCATAGCAGAGTTGTGTATAATTTTACTGGTGATAACATAAGTATAACTAGATGAATCAATTAAATCTACACTTCTTAAGGTAAAGGTAGTAATAACAGGAAAGGATAAAGTCATAAAGAGATCACCAGAAAAAAACTGTCCAAAGACCCTTAGACACACAGGTGGACATGCGTCGGCATTGTGAGTCTTGGTCACGCAGGGGTCTGAGAGAATGTTATTAGGACTTACTTGAAACATAGAGAAAAGGAACAGAGAATGTTCCAGTTTCAACCTACATTAAAAAAACAGAGGTAAAATAGTGGAAAGAATTTATGAAACTGGCTGTTGTGTTTAAATTTAGTAAGTAGGCTAAGGAAGGTTCAAAACAATGGGCTGTACTGTTGTAACTGCTTATTTTTACTGAGTCTATTGGCAAAAATCTCTCATTTTTTCACACTTTTCAAAGACCCTGGAGTACCAGGTTTCATTTAGCAGAGTAACAGCTTTCAAATAATAATCTGGTGTCTGTCTCAGCCTCTGTTTCCCCCTTTCCCTCTGTACCCTTGTCCTCTTGTTTTTCTTACTTCCTTCCCTCACCTACTTGCCCTTCTCCCCATACTTTTTTTTCTTTTCTCCTATTCAGTTTTGCTCCGGATCACTAAAGATGTCAATTAGCTCTAAAAGTCATCTCATGAATGTGAAATGTGTTCCAGACTTCACAAAGTCTGGAAGTGTCACAAGGAATTCTGTTCCAGGGTGGTCATAATGACCCTGCTGCAGCAAATTGGTTTTGAGGGTTAGGATCAACTTGAAAGGATTGAATGTAATTAGTCTGTTAGAATCTCCAGAAGCTAGGAGCAACTCTTATCATTCCAGATG
Organism: Antilocapra americana; assembly: GCA_007570785.1. Taxonomy (NCBI): domain Eukaryota; kingdom Metazoa; phylum Chordata; class Mammalia; order Artiodactyla; family Antilocapridae; genus Antilocapra; species Antilocapra americana. Next base: position 4,403,907 of record ML663008.1, on the reverse strand, counting down.
GTGTTATAATAGAAAAAAGTCTTTGTGATTAGACAACCCTTGTTCAGATTTTTAAGATCAGCTGTGTGCTGTTGAGTATGCTGTTAGCTTCAGCTCTGTGGGTCTCAGTTTCCTCATCTGTAAAATGAGAATAATAATAAACACCTCAAAGTATTTTGTGAAGAGTAAATGAGTAAAGCCTGGAAAGTGGTTGCGCTTCCCTTGTGGCTCCGCTGGTAAAGAATCTGCCTGCAATGCAGGAGACCTGGGTTCAATCCCTGGGTTGGGAAGATCCCCTAGAGAAGGGAAAGGCTACCCACTCCAGTATTCTGGCCTGGAAGAATTCCAGGGACTGTACAGTTCATGGGGTCTCAAAGAGTTGGATACTATTGAGCGACTTTCACTTTCAAATGAGTAAAGCCTGGAAAATGGTTAGTACAGTATCTGTCACGTGGTAACATTCACTCAGTGGTAGCTACTCTTAGTGTTCTCTTGTTCTTGTGAGTTGGTGTTAGCTTCATCCATTCTCCTACCATTGAACAGCTTCGACCATGTAAGTGGCTCTACTCTTCTGGGATCTGAACCAGGACTGAAGTACTCAAGGTGTGTGCTGCTTGGGCTTCTGGTCAGCAATATGCACTTTTCTGTTAGAGAGGATTTTGGGGTCTGAACAAGTACTCTTCAAGTTGAGTTACAGGGTAGGCTTGCTGTTTAGATTGTTCCCTTTCACATTGTATTTCATTTCTTCTCAGAGCCTGATCTATTCATTTTTGCATTAATTCATTTTCTCAGTACAAATTTATTGAGCATTTACTTGATGTCAGGATTGGTTTTGTAGTAGTGAGTAAGATCTCATTCCTATTCTTATGAATTATAAAACACCCTTTTTGGGTAATAGGGATCTTAGGTATGGCTTCATGGAGTGAATTACATTGTAGATGTACCTGCACTGCAACATGCTTTTTGGCCAGTGCCAATGTTAATCAATTTCTTTCTGTTTTTTTTAATATAATTTAAAAAAAAATTTTCTTTACTTTATCGTGTTTTTTTAATATAATTTTTATTGGAGGAGAATTGCTTTACAATGTTGTGTTGATTTCTGCTGTACAGCAATACAGATCAACTGTAATTATACATATATCTTCCCCCACCTTCCCCTTTGCCCATCCCACCTCTGTAAGTCATCACAAAATGCCAGGCTGGGCTTCCTGTGTTACACAGCAACTTCTCACCAGCTATCTGTTTTATACCTGGTAATGTATATATGTTGATCTTCCTTTCTCCATTTGTCAACTCTCTCCCTCTCCCACTGTGTCCAGAAGTCCATTTTTTACATCTGTGTTTCCATTCCTTCCCTGCAGATAAATTCATCAGTACCATTTTTCTAGATTCCATATATATATATATATGTATGTTAATATATAGTATTTGTTTTCCTTTTTCTGACTTACTTCACTCTGTATAACAGGCTCTAGATTAACCTACTTCACTAGAATCGACTCAAATTTGTTTTATATGGCTGAGTAATATTCCATTGTGGGGTATCTCCTCACAGCTGCCCTAGTGCCTACTGTCTTACTGGGGTTTCTCTGACCTTGGACATGGGGTATCTCCACATGCCTGGTCCAGCGAAGCACAGCCACCTCTCCTGACCTTGGACGTGGGGTATCTCCTCTTGGCCACTCGCCGCTCCAGCGCTGCACAGCCCAAGGGCAAAGGGGAAGCCCTAGCAAGATGGTAGGAGGGATGAATTCGCACTTAAAATCAAACCCAATTTCCACCAGAGACACTCAGAGAGCTCAAACAAACCTTGTGAGCACCAGGACCCAGGAACCCCACAGAGACTGAGCCAGAACCATGTTTGAGCGTGTCCTGTGGAGGCACAGGTCGGCGGTGGTCTGCCACAGGGACGGGGGCTTTGGGTGCAGACTTGGGTATGGCATAAGCCCTCTTGGAGGAGGTCGCCGCTGAATGAAGTTCAGTTCAATCGCTCAGTCATGTCTGACTCTTTGCGACCCCATGGACTGCAGCGCACCAGGCCTCCCTGTCCATCACCAACTCCTGGAGTTTACTCAAACTCATGTCCATTGAGTCAGTGATGCCATCTAACCATCTCAATCACTGTTGGCCCCTTCTCCTCTCACCTTCAGTCTTTCTAAACATCAGGGTCTTTTCAAATGAGTCGGCTCTTTGCATCAGGTGGCCAAAGTATTGCCAAAGTAAGGTCAAGACACAGTTAATTCAGTTATTGTGCATAAGTTTTTAAAAGGAACTTTTTTCAAACTCTCCAGCAAATGGTTTGAGACATGTATTTCAGACTCTTAAAATCCAGATATGCTGGGAGTATGGTTTGCCAATAAAAGTAAAGGGAAGATGGTTGAAAAAAACTGTATGAGGTATGGAATTGTGGAAACTAGTTACCAAAGAACTTACTTCCTATTGCTCAACATGCTGGATTTAGTAGACCACAGAGAGGACTGAGTAGAGTTATAGAATTAGATTTATTTGAAATATATTTACAAATGGTTAAAGGACAAATGTGATTTTACTTTTTAGATACACTGTTACTTGTATCTTAAAATTTAGAGACTATTTGTATTGCTGTTTCAATTGTAACTTTACTTTTACTTCTGTAAACTTTCTGTAAACCCAAGTTAAATTAGGGTCAGAAGTTTATTACAGTCAGTGATGATGTTTTAAGGGAATACTTGTTTTGTGGAAATGTGAATGTTAAAGCACTCTGATTTAAAGCATATCTTTTATGGCCCTTCACTGTAACCCCTGTTCCTAATTTAGGTATTTTACTGGTGGTTAAAGGTCTGCATACTTGAAGTCCTCTGTGTCTGGTTAGAAATTGTTCTTTTATACCTGGTTGTCAGAGAATGGTAGAGCACTTTAGAGATCTTTAAGTAGATTTCTTCCAGCCTAACCCTGTTGCTACTGCTTTATTTCTGTTAAGGATGATTAAACATTTATATGTTACTTTGACACTGTCCCTGTTGAATTCATGAAGATGTTATTTCCTCAGTTATTTTTTTTTCTTTAAATTTCTGCAGAAGTTTGTAATATTAAAACTCCAGTTTGTAATATTAAAAGGTTAATTACTCTTCTATTAACTTTTATGACTTTAAGCTATGTCATATTCCCTTTTATCTCTTGAGCTATCCCTTTGCTTCTTTTGATTTTTATATTTGCATCTGTGCTTCTCTATATATGATTATAGTCCCTTGGCCTACTATGCTTTTCTCATTATATAATTTCTTACATAGATAACTATTGATCCTTCTTTTGGTTAAATTATTCTAATTATGATTGAATGTAAGTATTAGGGTTGACTTTTCACCTGAACCTCACTTATTTATACCCAATTTCTTTTTTTAAATATAAATTTATTTATTTTAATTGGAGGCTAATTACTTTACAATATTGTATTGGTTTTGCCATACATTGACATAAATCTGCCATGGGTGTACATGTGTCCCCCATTCTGAACCCCTGTCCCACCTCCCTCTCCATCCCATCCTGCTGGGACATCCCAGTGCACCAGCCCTGAGCACCCTGTATCATGCATTGAACCTGGACTGGTGACTTGTTTCACATATGATAATGTACATGTTTCAATGCCGTTCTCCCAAACCATCCCAACCTCACCCTCTCCCACAGAGTCCAAAAGACTGTTCTATACATCTGTGTCTCTTTTGCTGTCTCTCATACGGGGTTATTGTTACCATCTTTCGAAATTCCATATATATGCATCAGTATACTGTATTGGTGTTTTTCTTTCTGGCTTACTTCACTCTGTATAATAGGCTCCATCGTCCACCTCATTAGAACTGAGTCAAATGTATTCTTTTTAATGGCTGAGTAATATTCCATTGTGTATATGTACCACAACTTTCTTATCCATTTGTCTGCTGATGGACATCTAGGTGTTCTCCATAGTGGCTGTACTAGTTTGCATTCTCACCAAGAGTGTAAGAGGGTTCCCTTTTCTCCCCACCCTCTCCACAATTTATTGCTTGTAGACTTTTGGATAGCAGCCATTCTGATTGGCGTGAAATGGCACCTCATGTGGTTTTGATTTGCATTTCTCTAATAATGAGTGATGGATGTTGAGCATCTTTTCATGTGTTTGTTAGCCATTTTTATGTCTTCTTTGGAGAAATGTCTGTTTAGATCTTTGGCCCATTTTTTGATTGGGTCATTTATTTTTCTGGAATTGAGCTGCAGGAGTTGCTTGTATATTTTTCAGATTAATTCTTTGTCAGTTGTTCGTTTGCTATTATTTTTTCCTATTCTGAAGGCTGTCTTTTCACCTTGCTTATAGTTTCCTTTGTTGTGCAGAAGCTTTTAATTTTAATTAGGTCCCATTTGTTTATGTTTGCTTTTATTTCCAGTATTCTGGGAGGTGGGTCATAGAGGATCCTGCTGCGATTTATGTTGTAGTGTGTTTTGCCTGTGTTTTCCTCTAGGAGTTATATAGTTTCCTGTCTTATGTTTAGATCTTTAATCCATTTTGAGTTTATTTTTGTATATGGTGTTAGGAAGTGTTCTAGCTTCATTCTTTTACATGTGGTTGACCAGTTTTCCCAGTACCAGTTGTTAAAGAGATTGTTTTTTCTCCATTGTATATTCTTGCCTCCTTTGTTGAAGATAATGTGTCTATAGGTGCATGGATTTATCTCTGGCTTTCTGTTTTGTTCCATTGATCTATATTTCTGTCTTTGTGCCAGTACCATATTGTCTTGATGACTGTGACTTTGTAGCAGAGCCTGAAGTTAGGCAGGGTGATTCCCCCAGTTGCATTCTTCTTTCTCAAGATTGCTTTGGCTTTTCGAAGTTTTTTGTATTTCCATACAAATTGTGAAATTATTTGTTCTAGTTCTGTGAAAAATACCATTGGTAGCTTGATAGGGATTGCATTGAATCTATAGATTGCTTTGGGTAGTATACTCATTTTCACTATATTGATTCTTCTGATCCATGAACACGGTATATTTCTCCATCTATTTGTGTCCTCTTTGATTTCTTTCACCAGTGTTTTATAGTTTTCTATATATAGATCTCCTGTTTCTTTAGGTAGATATATTCCTAAGTATTTTATTCTTTTCATTGCAATGGGGAATGGAATTGTTTCCTTAATTTCTCTTTCTGTTTTCTCATTGTTAGTGTATAGGAATGCAAGGGATTTTTGTGTGTTGAATTTATATCCTGCAGCTTTGCTATATTCATTGATTAGCTCTAGTAATTTTCTGGTGGAGTCTTTAAGGTTTTCTATGTAGAGGATCATGTCATCTGCAACCAGTGAGAGTTACTTCTTTTCCAATCTGAATTCCTTTTATTTCTTTTTCTACTCTGATTTCTGTGGCCAAAACTTCCAAAACTATGTTGAATAGTAGTGATGAGAGTGGGCACCCTTGTCTTGTTCCTGACTTTAGGGGAAATGCTTTCAATTTTTTGCCATTGAGGATAATGTTTGCTGTGGGTTTGTCATATATAGCTTTTATTATGTTGAGGTATGTTACTTCTGTGCCTGCTTTCTGGAGGGTTTTTATTATAAATGGATGTTGAATTTTGTCAAAGGCTTTCTCTGCATCTGTTGAGATAATCATATAGCTTTTATTTTTCAATTTGTTAATGTGGTGTATTACCACCATTAATTAATTGATTGATCAATCATTAATTGGTTGATTAATTTGCAGATATTGAAGAATCCTTGCATCCCTGGGATAAAGCCCACTTGGTCATGATGTATGATCTTTTCAATATGTTTTTGGATTCTGTTTGCTAGAATTTTGTTGAGGATTTTTGCATCTATGTTTATCAGTGATATTGGCCTGTAGTTTTCTTTTTTTGTGGCATCTTTGTCAGATTTTGGTATTAGGGTGATGGTGGTCTCATAAAATAAGTTGGAAAGTTTCCCTTCCTCTGAAATTTTCTGGAAGAGTTTGAGTAGAATAGGTGTTAGCTCTTCTCTAAATTTTTGGTAGAATTCAGCTGTGAAGCCATCTGGTCATGGGCTTTTGTTTGCTGGAAGATTTCTCATTACAGTTTCAATTTCAGTGCTTGTGATGAGTCTTAGGATTTTCTATTATTTCCTGGTTCAGTTTTGGAAAGTTATACTTTTTAAAGAATTCACTCATTTCTTCCAAGTTGTCCATTTTATTGGCATATAGGTACTGATAGTAGTCTCTTATGATCCTTTGTATTTCTGTGTTGCCTGTTGTAATCTCTCCATTTTCATTTCTAATTTTGTTGATTTGATTTTTCTCTCCTTTGTTTCTTGATGAGTCTGGCTAATGGTTTGTCAATTTTATTTATCTTCTCAAAGAACCAGCCTTTGGCTTTGTTGATTTTTGCTGTGGTCTCTCTTGTTTCTTCTGCATTTATTTCTGTCCTGATTTTTAAGATTTCTTTCCTTCTACCAACCCTAGGGTTCTTCATTTCTTCCTTTTCTTGTTGCTTTAGGTATAGAATTAGGTTATTTATTTGACTTTTTTCTTATTTCTTGAGGTAAGCCTGTATTGCTATGAACCTTCCCCTTAGCACTGCTTTTACAGTGTCCCATAGGTTTTGGGTTGTGTTTTTATTTTCATTCATTTCTATGCATATTTTGATTTTTTTTGATTTCTTCTTTGATTTCTTCTGTGATTTGTCTGTTATTCAGCCTCCATATGTTGTTCAGTCTCCATATGTTGGAATTTTTAATAGTTTTTCTCCTGTAATTGACATCTAATATTACTGCATTGTGGTCAGAGAAGATACTTGGAATGATTTCTGTTTTTTTTAATTTACCAAGGCTAGATTTATGGTCCAGGATGTGATCTATTCTGGAGAAGGTCCCGTGTGCGCTTGAGAAAAAGGTGAAACTCCTTGTTTTGGGGTGGAATGACCTATAGATATCAATTAGGTCTAGTTGGTCTATTGTATCATTTAAAGTTTGAATTTCCTTGTTACTTTTCTGTTTAGTTGATCTATCCATTGGTGTGAGTGGTGTATTAAAGTCTCCCACTATTATTGTGTTGTTGTTAATTTCCCCTTTCATACTTGTTAGCATTTGCCTTACATATTGTGGTGCTCCTACGTTGGGTGCATAAATATTTATAATTGTTATTTCTTCTTCTTGGATTGATCCTTTGATCATTATGTAATGTCCATCTTTATCTCTTTTCACTGCCTTTATTTTAAAGTCTACTTTATCTGATATGAGTATTGCCACTCCTGCTTTCTTTTGGCTTCTATTTGCATGGAATATTTTTTCCAGCCCTTCACTTTCAGTCTGTATATGTCCCTTGTTTCAAGGTGTGTCTCTTGTAGACAGCATATATAGGGGTCTTGTTTTTGTATCCCTTCAACCAGTCTTTGTCTTTTGGTTGGGGCATTCAACCCATTTACATTTAAGGTAATTATCAATAAGAATGATCCCATTGCCATTTACTTTGTTGTTTTGGGTTCGAGTTTATACATCCTTTCTGTGTTTCCTGTCTAGAAACGATCCTTTAGCATTTGTTGGAGAGCTGGTTTGCTGGTATTGAATTCTGTCAGCTTTTGCTTGTCTGTAAAGCTTTTGATTTCTCCTTCATATTTGAATGAGACCCTGCTGGGTACAGTAATCTGGGTTGTAGATTATTTTGTTTCATCACTTTAAGTATGTCCTGCCATTCCCTTCTGTCCTGATGAGTTTCTATTGAAAGATCAGCTGTTATGCTTATGGGATTCCCCTTGTGTGTTATTTGTTGTTTTTCCCTTGCTGCTTTTAATATTTATTCTTTGTGTTTGATCTTTGTTAATTTGATAAATATGTGTCTTTGGGTGTTTTGCCTAGGGTCTATCCTGTTTGGGACTCTCTGGGTTTCTTGGACTTGGGTGATTATTTCCTTTCCCATTTTAGGGAAGTTCAACTATTATCTCCTCAAGTATTTTCTCATGGTCTTTCTTTTTGTCTTCTTTTTCTGAGACTCCTATGATTTGAATGTTGGGGCATTTAACATTGCCTCCGAGGTCTCTGAGGTTGTCCTCATTTCTTTTCATTCTTTTTTCTTTTTTCCTCTCTGTTTCATTTATTTCTACCATTCTGTCTTCTACATCACTTATCCTGTCTTCTGCCTCTGTTATTCTACTGTTGGTTCCCTCCAGAGTGTTTTTGATGTCATTTATTGCATTATTCATTATATATTGACTCTTTTTTTATTTCTTCTAGGTCCTTGTTAAACCTTTCTTGCATCTTCTTGATTTTTGTCTCCAGGCTGTTTATCTGTAACTCCGTTTTGTTTTCAAGATTTTGGGTCATTTTCATTATCATTATTCAGAATTCTTTGTTGGGTAGATTCTCTCTCTCTTCCTCTTTTGTTTGGTTTTGTGGGCATTTATCCTGTTCCTTTACCTGCTGTGTATTTCTCTGCCTTTTCATCTTGTTTATATTGCTGTGTTTGGGGTGGACTTCTGTATTCTGCCAGTTTGTGGTTCCTCTTTGTTGTGGAGCTTCCTTGCTGTGGGTGGCGTTGGGTGGGTGACTTGTCAAGGTTTCCTGGTTAGGGAAGCTTGTGTCAGTGTTCTGGTGGGTGGAGCTGGATTTCTTCTCTCTGGAGTGCAATGAAGTGTCCAGTAGTGAGTTTTGAGATGTCAGTGAGTTTGGTGTGACTTTAGGCAGCCTGTATATTGGAGCTCAGGACTATGTTCCTGTGTTGCTGGAGAATTTGTGTGGTATGTCTTTCTCTGGAACTTGTTGCCTCTTGGGTGATGCGTGGGTTCAGTGTAGGTATGGAGGCTTTTGATGAGCTCCTACTGATTAATGTTCCCTGGAGTCAGGAGTTCTCTGATGTTCTCAGGATTTGAACTTAAGCCTCCCGCCTCTGGTTTTCAGTCTTATTCTTACAGGAGCCTCAAGACTTCTCCATCTCCTTTTGTAGACAGTGGGCTGCTTTTCTCGTTGCCTGATGTCCTCTGCCAGCATTCAGAAGTTGTTTTGTGCAATTTGCTCGGCGTTCAAATGTTCTTTCAATGAATGTATAGGGGAGAAAATAGTCTCCCCGTCCTATTCCTCTGCCATCTTAGGACCATGCCCTCCCCAGTTTCTTCCATGATACTTACACTTTTATAGTCCCCTGTAAATGTTGTTGTTCAGTCACTCAGTTATGTCTGATTCTTTGTGCCCCATGGACTGCAGCACACCAGGCTTCCCTGTCTTTTACTATATCCCAGAGTTTGCTGAAACTCGCATCCATTGAGTCAGTGATGCTATCCAACCATCTCATCTTCTGCTGCTCCCTTCTCTTGCCTTCAGTCTTTCTCAGCATCAGGGACTTCTCCAATGAGTTGGCTCTTAGCATCAGGTGGCCAAAGTATTGGAGCTTCTTCAGCTTCACCATCAGTTCTTCCAGTGAATATTGAGGGTTGATTTCCTTTTGGAGTGACTAGTATGACCTCCTTGCTGTCCAGGGGAGTCTCAAGAGTCTTCTCCAGCACCAGAGTTCAAAGGCATCAGTTTTGATGCTCAGCTTCCTTTATGGTCTGTAAACTCTCACATCTGTACATGACTACTGGAAAAACCATAGCTTTAACTATATGAACCTTTGTTAGCAAAGTGATGTCTCTGCTTTTTAATATGCTATCTAGGTTGTCATAGCTCTTCTTCCAAGGAGCAAGCATGTTTTAATTTCATGGTTTCAGCCACCATCTGCAGTGACTTTGGAACCCAAGAAAATGAAGTCTGTCACTGTTGCCATTTTCCCCCCATTTGTTTGCAATAAAGTTATGGGACCTGATGCCATGATTTTAGTTTTTTGAATGTTGAGTTTTAAGCCAGCCTTTTCACTCTCCTTTCACCTTCATTAAGTTGGCTCTTTAGTTCCTTTTCACTTTCTGTCATTAGGGTGGTGTCATGTGTATATCTGAGGTTAGTCTAAAATTAATTTTTATTGCTTTTCTTACGTAAGCTATATGTACGTCTCCTATATGATATCATTTTTATGGTCACTAAGACTTCAAACAATTTAATCTTGATGTATCCCTCTTGATATTTTTATATACTCTAATACATTTTATAAATTTCCCTTTAAAATGCCTGCTTCACACTTCTTATTTCAGTTCTCTGTGCAGCAGTCCTATGTAACCTTTGATCTCTTTGTATTTGAATTTCTGTATTGATCTCTTGGATTTTTCTTGAGTCATTCTTTCAGAAAAAATTCTGTACATTCTGATTATGTTAATCACAATGTAAAAATGCATTCTGTATGTTATTCTCCTACTCAGTACTTTCTTTACAAAATACATTCAAATATCTGACCTTGGGAATAAAGATCAGTGAGTTTGATTATGTAACAGTGATCCAAAAGGAAAATTAGAGAAATATAATGTACAGAGCTTCAGTGAGCTGTAGATAATAATGGTTTCACATATGTATAATTGGAGTCCAAGGAAGAAAGGAGAGACAGGAATCAAAAAGGACATTTTAAGAAATGTGGCCTAAAATTTCATGGCCATATTAATATTAATATAGATTCAGAGCAAGGAGTAGTACCAGGGATAATGTAGATTTTCATTTCAAAATAACAAAAGGATCAACTCATCAAGGGAACTGTACAGCTCAAAGTAAATATCTATATACCTAATAATAGACTTTGAAAATAAATGAAGAAACAAATAATAATTGATTAAAAAAGAAAAAGACAAATCCACAGTTATAATCAAATATGTTGATGATTCTTACTCTACCAGTGTATAGAACAAGTAGATAGAAAACCAATAAAGATACAGAAACCTTGAAAAATATTAGCCAATTTGACTTAATTGAGATTATAAAAAAGTCTTAGCTAATGACAACAGAATATTTATTTTTTCCATATACATATTTATAAGACAGATCATATTCTGGGCTACAAACGATATCTCACATTTTAAATATGTTCTCTCATCATAATAGATTAAACTAGAGATGAATACCAGAAAAATATCTAGAATACTCCAATTAATCAGTCAAATGTTACAGAGCCAAATAACTCATGAGCCCAGAAAGAAAAGACATGATGTATGAGAAAAAGTTTTGAAACGAATTAAATTGCAACCTCCCAAATCAGTGATTCAAACTTCCATTAAAAAAAAAACAAACTTAAAGAACACGAGCAAATTGCCCAAAGTAAGGAGTAAAATAATTATGAAAAGAGCAAAACTCAGTGAAATACAAAACAAACTCTATTAGAGAATGTTAAAAACCATATGTTACTAAAATATTAATGTAATAAAATAGATAATTTTCAAGTCAGACTGATTAGTGAAAAAAAGAAAAGAGAGAGGCACAATTTACCAATGTCAGGAATGTAACCAGAGGCATCCTTACCAATACTATAGGCATTAGATGGATAAGACGTATTTTCCATCCAGCTTTATACCATGTGTTCTATAATGTAGAGATGAACTAGGCAAATTTCTTAAAAGATATAAGCTACTAGATTTATTTTAAAAATAGTTACTATGAGAATGTTTACACATACGTGCACACACACACATATTTGAATTAGTAGTTAAGATCTTCTTTTAAAGAAAATTACCTACCCAGATGCCTTCTCTCGTGAATTCTACCAAGCTTTTTGAGGGATAAATAAGACTAATGTATACAAACTCTTCCAGTAAATAAGTGAAGGGGCTTCACAGTTTATTTTAGGAGGCCTGCATTATTCTGATCATAATATCAGCTAAAGATATTGTAATAAAAGGAAATGATAGACCATTATGCTTTATGAAGATTGATGTAAAACTCCTTGAAAGACCAAATGCTTTCCTCTGGGATTGTGAAGGAGGCAAGTATGTTTTCTTTTACTATTACTATTCCTCAGTTGCTAGAAATCCACACTGTTAATAGTATATTGGAAAGGAAGACATTCAACTGTTTTTCTTTGGAGACAATTTGGTTGTTTATGGAGAAAACAATTTACTAAAAAGCTTAAGAAAAATAAATAAATTAAAAAAAAACAAAAACAAAACTAATACATGTGTTGAAAAAGATCACAAGATTCCAATTTATAAATATCATTTATATCTCTGCATTAGCAAGGAATAATTAGAAATAGAAATAGTACCATTTAAAATAGCATAAAACATGAAATATTTAGAAATAAATATATAAAAATATGTACAATGTCTGTATGTCCCAAATTGCAAAATGCTATGAAGTCTAAAGAACACTTAAAGAAAACTTAAATAAAGAGAGATTCTGCTCATGTATCAGAAGATTATAATATAAATTGTTATCTCTTCTCAAATTGATCTATTATTCAATGTGATCTCAAAAAAGGGACTGCCATGGTGGTTCAGTGTAAAAATCTGCCTGAAATGCAAAAGACATAGAGATGTGGATTTGATCCTTGTATTGGGAAGATCCCCTGGAGAAATAAATGGCAACCCACTCCAAGAATTCTTGGCTGGGAGATCCCGTGGACCAAGGAGCCTGGTAGACTACAGTCCATGGAGTCACAAAGAGTCGGAGAAAACTAATTGACTAAACAACTCCACTAAAAATTCTGGAAGAAGGTTATTTTTTTTAATAAAATATGGCAACCTGTAAAATATAAAAATATATAATTATAAAATATATATGGAAATATAGAATCTTAAGTAGCCGAAACAGTTTGGAAATGAAGACCAAAATTAGAGGATTTATACAACCTGATTTAAGGACAACAGTAAAACTGTAGTAATTTAAACAGTGTGTTATTGCTTTAAGGACAGACCTGTGGATAAATGGAACAGAAGAGACAATCTAGAAATAGACCCAGATTTATATGGCTAATTGGTTTTCAACAAATATGCCAAGGTAATTTATTAAGGGAAAGAATATTATATCCAAAAATGGTGCTAAAATAATTTGGTATTCATTTGCAAACATCAAACCTTTATATGACTTTTACTTCAAAATTAAAAAAAGATTATTCAACTGGATCAGAGATCTAAATAGAAGAAAGAAAACTGTAAAATTTCTTGAAGGGACTATAGGAGAAAGTCCTTGTGACTTAATGTTAGGCAAAGATTTTTCTTGGGAGGTCACAAAATGCTACTTTGGCAAGTTAGACTTCATTAAAAAAAGAAAAAGCAACTTATTCATAAGACACTGTTAAGAAATTGCAAATATAAGCCATAGACATGGGAGAAAGTAGTCCCAATAGGTATATCTCTGAATGGACTTGAAACATATTAAAACTTTTTCAATTCAAGAAGACAAAAAGCTTTTATAAATAAATGGGTAAATATTTCTATAGACACTTTACCAGCAAGCTATGTCAGTGGCAGTAATGCCATGGAAATATGCTCACCATAATTAATTATAAGAGAAATAAGAGACTGCAATTAGATGCCATTACCCATTCCCTGTGCTTCCCTGATGGCTCAGCAGGTAAAGAATCTGCCTGCAGTGCAGGAGACACAGGATACTCAAGTTTTATCTCTGCGTTGGGAAGATCACCTGGAGTAGGAAATGCAACCCACTTTTCTTTCAGACAAGAAAAGTCCCATGGACAGAGGAGCCAGGTGGGCTACAGTCCAAAGTGTTGCAGAGAGTCCGATATGACTGAGTGATTAAGCACACACATCCACCTCTCCCTCCCTGAATGACTAAAATTAGAATGGCTATAGTTACATGATCTGCTAATTCTTTTCCTAGATATTTACCTCCGAGAAATAAAAATACATGTCAATGCAAAAGCTCTTCTGTGAACATCTATAGGGACTTTTTTTTTTTATAATATCCCTAGACTGGAAATAATCTAAATATCAATGAGGTGGTGAATGGATATACAAATTGTGATATTTCTACACAGTGGAATACTGCTCAACAACAAAATGAAAAAAACAGCAACAAAATTTCAAACACATCATCTGTGGTAGAAGACAGGTGCAAAAGGCTAGGCAATGTGTGGTTTTATTTATATGACATTTTATAAAAGAATAACTCTGGTGACATTATAAAGATTGGGGGTAACCAGTGATGAGCCAGTGAGAAGGGGATCTGATAGCAAAAAGACATGAAGGAATGTTTTTGAGATGGTAGAAGTGTTCTGTTTGATTTTGGGGGCTAGTATATGACTGTATACATTAGTCAAAACACTGAATTATGCCCTTAAATTTAGTGAACTTTATTGTATTGAAATTATACTTCAATAAAGTCCATTAAAAATACTGAATAGAAGGTATTCTCTTAGTGTGTTTCTTTGAGACACTATTTTTGAAGATGTGTACTAGAGTATTAAAATGCTTGTTTATGTAAAGGTTGAAATCTTATGATCCTGATCCAGTAAATATATTTAATTGGCTTATGGCAGTGATATGATTTCTATAGAGGCTATATAACACTCTTAATTAGCTAGATTGTTTTATTTAGGCAGCACAAAGTCCCAGGCCAGAGAAAGCTTGAAGAGTGACAAAAATGAAGGCATTTTATGAATCATCTCAAATGAGAGACAGTGGGTCACTATTTAGATAAGACAACGAGGAAAAAGATTGTTGTATCAAAGATATGAAACAGTTTTTGGAATATCTGTGCCAAATCTCAAATAAATATTATGAAATACAAGCATAATGAAGGTCATGGAGCCTCTATAAGATACGAAACCCCAATATGAGTTGATCATCTAGTCTTGAGAGGAAATTCTTGAGATGGTTTGACAAGGTAAGGAACCTGGAGAGAAGGCTGTCATGAGAAAGAGAACTGACATGTTTCTTTATTTCACACCACCAACTACATCCAAGTTTCCAGCCACACTGTCTTAGGCTAAAACAATTGCTGGAAGCTCCATGTTTCTTTGCTGATGTGTAATCACTTATAGTTTATTTGTGTGGATATATTTTTCCCCTCTCCTTTGGCATTTTTAAGCTTTATATTATTAGACTGTATTTCTCATTGTGAACTGCTTAGTGGTTTATTAGGGACAAGTGTGGCCACTGCCTCTGGAAGATGCCAGAGTGGTGTATGTAAACGATGATGAGGTTTTAGCAGACAGGGGATGGTATGTTAGCTTTGGCCTTGAGTTCTTGAGGGATCGTGATTAAAAGTTGTTCAGGGAGACAGATTGCTCTTTTTAGGTTGCCAGCTTTGTGGCTTTCCTGTGGAGTTGGACTAGTTTTCATCAACAGCTGTGGTTAATTTTCAGGAGCTAGGAGTAGCCGTTTTAAAGGTGAATCTTTCCCTTTCTTTGAATGGTGAATGAAGTTTTTGACTCTTTGCTGTTGTGTGTGCTTTTTTAATTTTTTTAATTGAGGACTGATTAGAAGTGATTGGCTTGGATTTTGTGTAGGCTAAGCAGAGGCCTAGGGGATGTTCAGTGGCACTTTGTGTAACCAGTGAGGATTCTCACATCAGTGGTTGGGAAGAGGCAATTTGGGTGAGATGCAGAGACAAGAAAGTCTTCCTGGTGGTGCTAGTGATAAAGAGCCCACCTGCCAACTCAGGAGACATAAGAGATGCAGAGACATGGGTGGGTTCAGTCCCTGGATTGGGAAGATCCCCTGGAGGACAGCATGGCAGTCCTCTCCAGTGTTCATGCCTGAAGAATGTCATGGACAGAGGAGCCTGGCCAGCCATAATCCATAGGATTGCAATGAGTCGGACATGAGTGAAGCACCTTCGCACACACTCGTCCAGAGACAAGGATAATAATTAGTTGATGTTTAGTATTTGTCTGTAGCCGTTGTTTACCATAGCTGTGGATGTGGGTTTTAAGGAGTATGCAATACAGTTCCTTATATATGAAGAATAAAGTGATTGATTTGATTTTTCATTTATTTTATGTTTAATTTACATTCAGTAAATTATGTCTGTAAATTTTCGTGAATGCACAGTTGTGTGAATTTTGACAAACACAGTCATATTAGCACTAGTGTAATGAAGATACAGAACTGTTCCAGTGCCTCTCAGAATTTTCCTGTTCCCCAAGTAGTTAACACTTCCTCTGATTTTAACATATGCCTTTTCCAGAAAGTCATATAAATTCAATTACATAGTATATAGGTTTTTTAGTTGGCTTCTTTCATTTAGCATAATGCATTTGAGATACATTCACATTGTTGTATATGTCAGTAATCATTGGTGAATGGTATCCCATTGTATAAACATGCCATGGTTTAATTATTTACCAGTTGAAGAATATTCGGGTTATTTCTAGATTTTAGAGATCATGAATAAAGTTTCTGTAACTACAATGT
The DNA here is from genome assembly GCA_007570785.1 of Antilocapra americana. Lineage (NCBI taxonomy): Eukaryota > Metazoa > Chordata > Mammalia > Artiodactyla > Antilocapridae > Antilocapra > Antilocapra americana. The sequence continues at coordinate 4,387,740 of ML663008.1, read as the reverse complement.
GGTAGTTAATTTTGGTTATCAGTTTATCCAGGTAACAAAGTGCCCAGATATTTGGTTAAACATTATCCTGGCTGTTTCTGTGAGGGTGGTTTTGGATGAGATTAACACGGAAAATCAGTAGGTTTTGAGTAAAACAGATCACTCTCCATATAAGTGGGCCTCATTCCACACTTGAAAGTCTGAATAGAACAAAAAGGGTGGTCTTCAACTTTATCTCTTCTCCCTCCCCCACCCCCCTCGGGAGAGAATTCTCTTGTTGAAGCTTATCTGCAACATTGGCTTTTCCCTGGTTCTAAATCAGATGACCTCTGGACTCCAACTGGAATATCATCTCTAACCTGCTGGCCTACACTGCAGATTTTGGACTTGTTAACTTCTATAATCACAAGACCAACTCCTTATAATAAATCTCTTCACGTATATGTTTGTATGTGTGGACACACACACACATTTTCTTGATTCTGTTTCTCTGGAGAACTCTGAATAACAACCCACATCCGAGTTTTCATGTGACCGTAAATTTTCATTTCACTTGGGGAAGTATCTAGGAGTAACACTGTTGGGTCACACGGTAAAGATACGTTTAACTTTATAAGAAACCACCAGACTGTTTTCATAAATGACTGTACTATTTTGTGTTCCTACAGTCAATACCTGAGAGTTACCATTGCTTTGGATCCTTTCAAACACTTGATATTTTCAGTGTTTTATTTAAAAAGATTTAGTCATTCTAAATTGGGTTGTAGTAATATCTTACTGTGGTTTTAGGTAATGGTATGTTGAACTTAGAGCTGATCTGAGAGAGTTCTGTCTTTATTTTCTGGTTGTTTTGATAACTGAATCCTTGGTCAAGATAAGGATGAAATCACTAAATAATGGTTTATAAGTTTCTGTTCTAAACCTACTACTTCCCTGGAGTGGTTTTAAAGTATGTTCACAGGTAATTTAATATACCTCTCTTCAAGAGAGAAAGCTTAATTCTTCACACTACCTCCCCACTAAAAGAGTAGGCTGTCCTTAGTGATTTACTTTTAATGAATAGCATATAATAGAATTGATGGTACGTAACTTTCAGCACTAAAAGGCTCTGTCCTTGCTTCCCTTTCTCTGGGATTACTCTCTCTAGGGAAAGCTAGTCAGCTGTCATACTGTGAAGACACTCAAGAAGCCCTATATGGCAGCCCATGTAGGGAATAGATGAGCCCTCTTTCTGAAAACTGGTAAGGACCTGACTTAGTCATGGCCTCTTGCTAAGACTCATGCTTATGAGTCATCTTGGAGGTGGATCCTTCAGCCCAGTTAAGGCTTCATTCAGATCACTGCATGTTCAGCCAACATCTGGAGTGCAAACTTGTTAGAGACCCCGGGCCAAATCTACCAGCCAAGCTGCTCCTGAATAACTGATCCATAGAGACTATGAGATAATAAATGTTTGCTGTTTAAGCTACTAAGTAATGTGGTAATTTGTTACACAGCAATAGATAACTAATACAGATTTTGGTACTGGATTTGGGGTACTATTATAACATATCTAAAAATCAGAATATGATTTTAGAATCAGGCAGTGAGCAGAAGTTGAAGGGACCTTGTTATTAATTATTCTGGCAGAGTCTGGGGGCACTCCCCCAAATTATTGCTCTTGCATTTTAGCTCTGGTATAAATATAGGCTCTACCTGATTTTAGTTTCTTTTAAATAGATTTTACAATGACTGACTCAGATTATGTACAGAAGACCATTTGTTTTAGGACTTTAAAAATGTCATACAGTTAACAAGTAAAACCATAAATCATGAAACACCCTTATCCAGTTTCTTAAATATCTCCCTCTTTAGTGATTACTGTAACAGTAGGAAGTCCTTGTCTCAATTTTTGTTTTAAATTTTAATCTCAGTATGAGGTTTTAAAGTAAAAAGTTTGGATGGAAATAACTGATTATCTGGTTCCAAAGGACATTTCCAAAAGAGATCTCTTGGGTATGATCCATGCACCCAAGTCTCACAAAGTAGGAGATTTACCACTTAAGGAGTTTAGTATCATTGGTGGATATTTTACATAAACATTCTTTAAGCCTCAAATTTAATTTCTTTGGCAATCCAAGCTATTCTTTGTACAGGAGAAGCCAGATTCTCTGCTATACTAATATATCCTACCTGCCTTCTGTCAATTCCACAGTGCTGCATAAATTCCTGTGTTCTGCTTTTTTGGCTTTTTTCTGGCCAAGGTGTGAAGAGGCCCAAGAGAGACAAGAAAGTAAATCAGAATGTGTATACTGTCTTTTCCTCTCAGTAACCATGTCTGACTTAATCCTTGGCAGAGCTGAAGCACCCTCTTTCCCATGGTCAAGTCTCATTTCTTTCTGTCCTGGGGGCTGTGATGCATATATTTAAACATATATTGAGTCATTAATATCCAGAATTCATAGGAAAGGGAGAAACACTATTAAACAGCTATAAGAAACCATTTATATCACACAATAGCTTAAGTGTGTATTGGATTGGATGGCACGATTTGAGCAAATGTGTTAAGTATTTATTAAGATCAGTCCAGCTATAACTATTAGCATGTTTCAGCTCAACTTGGAGGGGAAGAAATCACTGAAGGTCATTTTCATGGAGTATATGAAAGTGATCCTTAATATTTGTGTAGAAAATCTGGCTTGCTTCTTATACATTTTCTGACAGGTCATGATATATGATATTCAGTACAATTTGAATGTTAGCTCTGGACCCCTGGCAATCCATTGAGGTCAGCATCCAAGGCATATTTGCTATACCCGGACTGTCTTTTGTGGAAAGTCAGTTACAGTGTTCATTTATTGTCATAAACTCACTGTCACTTAATGACTTTTTCCTGTGATGGGTTCATTGGTGAGAATACCTGGCACAAATTAAGCTAGCATGTATATGTGCGTGGAGTATCCTCTGTTAGTTGTGTGTGTATATGGTGTGCTGGTTTGGTTTTCCAGAAAGTATGCTTCAAGATGGAGTTTGGAGTGCAAAAGACACCTGTGAAAGGAAAAGGAACAGAGCAGGACTGGTCAAGGGGAGTCATCAGACTGTGGTATGGACCTGTGAAGTTTCTGCCAGCTCACTGGGAAGCTCTCTCACAAAAGTCATCATCTGGAGTAATTCTGTGTTAGGCTAAAATGCCTAGGCCCTTTACCACAGTCTTTATCAGCTATTAGCTAGGGTACAGCTTGAATGTGATCTTGGTTCTGAAACTGAGGTAGACCCTAAAGGGCTAAGCTGACGTTTTTTCTCTTTGCTCCTAGACCTGGAGTGCTTTCATGATGAGGGATCTGAGCAGCATGTCTCCATGTCTGCTACATGTGGCTAAAGGCAGATCTTGTTTTGGATGCTTACTGTGCCATTCTTATGTCAGTTAGGTCCCAGAGATATAGCTATAAATTTCTGCATAGAGATACCGTAAAGTCTTCTTTTTTGAAATAGTTTATTAATAAAAAGTAGAAAATGATAAAATGTTAAGAATAATGCATATATATTTTAACTTAATGTTATCTTATCTGCCAGTCTTTTATGTAGGGACAAAGCCTTTTCTTTGAGTGTGAGTCTACTAGTTAGAATTGCACTTTATCTTCTATGCATAAGGAATACTGATAAAACATGATATGGAATTTGCAGTTTTGTTTTCTTAAAGCAGAGCACAACTTTATACACCATGAAATAATCTGAGTATAAGATTCCTTAGATTTTTATGATTTTTCTTAAATATTTTTGTACCAGTTTAATTCTATAGTATTTTTAAATGATTCACCTTAGTTTAGACTTTTCAAGCCATCTGACCTAATTTATATTTTAATTTCCTCTCCTTTTGCACTAATCTTTACTCAACTTAGATTATATTTAATGAAATTCATTGCATAAGATAAAAATAGGTTAGAGAATAAATAGGTTAGACTTTGGTGTGTGTATGACTTTATAGATGAGAACAGAAGTATTCAGGCTTCTTAGAGAGGGGAATAGTAGCTCTAAGACTTCAGATAGTGGTGAACATTAATCAATATCTCGTGCAGAGGGGATGGAGAGTGTCATTTAATCAAGCAAATAAAAACAGCCTTTTATATTTATAGCTTTATTTCCAGCTGCATCTAGAATTGTAATGTATCTGTTAAAGAACATTTAAACAATAAACATTTTATTAGTAAAGAAGGATATTAGTCCAAATCACTGCTTCCTGTCTTAGCTGGCTGGGTTCTGAGAGAATCTTTTGACCTATTAGTGTGAAGCCGGGACCAGGGAAGCAGTAATTAGACCATTAGATTCTTTTTCCCTCTAGGCCCTATTCTGTTTCCATTGACCATCCAAGGGCCTCTCTTGAGGTCATTGTCTTTCCTAGAAAGGTCTCACAATACCAACTGCCTGACTTAAAGAAGCCAAGAGAGAACTTTAGAAAAGGGATAAGAGTTCTTAGAGAAGAAGGCCTTTGTCCCAGATCAGTTCTATTTATAATCACTTTACGCCTTTACCTAAAAGCTCCATCCTCAACTTCCTGTCCTTGAAAGAGTTCTTCTTTCTCTGACTTTTGGAATTGAAGAGAGGAGGCCTTGAGAGCCCCTGAAGATTAACATGTATTACGAACATCATTTTTTTTTTTTTTGTGGATTGCAAAAAGTTTTTTTTTTTTATTATTGTTTTTGCCATACGTTGTCATGATATCACCATGGGTTTACACATGCTTCCCCTCCGGATCCCCCCTCCCTCCTCCCTCCCCCCCGGGAAATCTCGCTGCACCAGTCCCGAGCATCAATCCTGGGCTGGCGATTGATTAGACACATGACAATTAACATGCTTCAATGCCCTTCTCCCATATCATCCCACCCTTACCCTCATCCACAAAGTCCACGAGTCTATTCTATACATCTGCGTTCCTTTTGTTGTCTCCCATGTTGGGTTCTCGTTACTGTCTTTCTAAAATCCATATATATGTGTTAATATACTGTATTGTTGTTTTTGCTTCTGGCTTACTTCACTCTGGATAATGGGCTCCAGTTTCGTCCATCTGAGTAGAATTGCTTCAAATGAATTTTTTTTTAATGCTGAGTAATATTCCATTGTGTATATGTACCACAGCTTTCTTATCCATTCATCAGTATACTCATTATTAAATGGTTAATAGAAACAGACCTTTCTTCCATTAATTTTTGTGGATGACTTGGCTCTGGGCTTTTTGGATAGTGTTTGCAAACATCTAGGCTGAAACATCCCTTCATCCCTTCAGCCTCCACCTACCATCCTGGTTTTTATGCTTAGGGGAAAGAAATACAGAAAGCAGGTAGCTAATCATATCATTCAGGGTCTCTGGATGATGATTGGTTAAGTTGAAAACCCTAATAAGAGTCCATAAAGCCCTGCTTCAGTTAAAGATAGAGCAAACATAAATGCTACTATGGCCTGGTACCCCTTATCTAGCACAGAATTGACTTTTGGGAAGAGATGCAGTCTCACTGCCAAGATATTTCAACAGCTTTCACTGTTTCTTCTCATTTCATGGGCACTGCAATTTACATTTTCTCTTAATTTAGAAATATTCATGTCAATGTATGGCAAAACCAACACAATAAAGTAAAGAAAACTTAAAAAAAAAAAGAAATATGTGATGGCACAGGGAGTCTGTTGGTATCAGATAGAATATTGTCAGCAGGAAAAGGAGAGTAGTTGATGTTTTTAAAAAGGAAATTTTCCTCACTGACTTCTTCATCCTTAATCTTTAAACTGATACTTAAATAAAGCATGGTGATAGTGATGCTTAGGTGTAAATATTTAAGGTTAAGGTTTTTACATTGTCAAAAGGATCACCTGTTGTGCAAAGCTCCTGTTCTCCTGTGTAGCTGTAGCAGTTTGAAGACATTTAAGTAAGAATGCAGTTACATAGTCCGAGCAGTTCCTAGGGTCTACAAGTGTGTGCCTGATGGACCTGTATAGGGGTTCTTTGGGTAGGGAAAAGAAAAATGGTGAGTTTACTAAGGTCATTGTTGTGTTAATCATGGTCTTGCTGTAGTTTCTTTTGAAAGAGGTTAAGGAAATTGATCTGCAGTTAAAACCAATCCATAGCTTGGGGCGTTTTGATAAGATTCACTCTAGAGAGGGGAAGTTTTTTTTTTTCTTTTTTCTATGCACTAAGAGATAATTTTACATAAACCAAAGTTAATCCATATGTGGGTTTTGCTTTGTCAGAGATAAAAAACTGTTGTTACCAAGGAAAGCAAAAGCTTATGTTTGGAGGCCTGGCTGTCACTATGGCCTGCATCTAAGTGGCAGCAGGACTCCATTCCTCACTTGAGCCACAGACTTGGATGTTCAGCTCCTAGCAAATGCCCTTGGAAGGCCTTTTAGTCTTTACTTTGGTCTCAAGACATGATAGCATCTTCAGTGGACCTCTTTCGTTTTCCCATGTAATATTTTTGTTTTCTGCCTTATTTTATTAGTAGTATCTCCTTTTTTACTTTGGGTTGCTGCATTAATTACATATACCTGCTTAAGGGCAGGTACATAACAAAAGTTTAAAGGCTGAGTGTAGTTGAAATGAAATAATCTTTACGCCTTATGAAAATATACAAGTGAGTCATTCTTTATTGAAACTAAATGCTCAAGTTAAAAAATTTTTCCCCCATAATCTTTTAAACATATGTTCAGCAGGGATTAAAAAAATCTGTTTAGGCTGGAATCTTCTACTAAGTTAATAAAATGTTAATGTTTTCCCATGTTATGAATTTAGACATTTCTAGGATACTAAAGTCGTAGTGGTTAAACCTTTCAGACAATGCTAACAGTGGAGTGAGGAGTATGGAAAAAGGAGAGGCACTTAAAGATTCCTTTTTATCTCTGCTGTTCTCACTTTCTCACATGTGCTGGACTAGGTAGTTCCAGTTGTATAATTAGAGTCTCCTCTCTATAAAGTCTGCTTTACTCATTACACAGAAGTAGATTAAACATATTGGTGTGTGGTATGTGGAAATTGTGTATATGGGTCTGTGAATAAAAGAATCTTGCAGATTTTTGAGTAAGAGATGATTAATTTTATATTTATTTTCTAAACATACATAAGAATATAAGAGTGACCCCAGAGATAAAATCCTGTAAGTTTTAGAAAAAGTAAAAATTTGGAATTTAAAGAAATGTAGTAACATGTCATTTCTTATGTTTCCTTTCTTTGGTGACATTTTTTTATGCTTGTGGTGGAACTTTTTCCTCTCTTTGAATGAGAGTGCTTTTTGTATTTATTGATAACTGAGAACATTCATCTTTCATCCGTAGTAGATGAGATTGACACCTTTGAGGTCCCCGGCATACTTGTATCCCCAAATCTGCACAAATAGCTTTTGGGGCTACTCTGTCATCGGGGCACCTACTTTCAGGAGAAATAGATGAGGTAATGTCTGTAGGAACTTTGAGAAGGCTAAGCACAAAAAATAAAATATTTTTAGAAGAAGTTATTACTCTGGACAGGCAAGACTAAATGGGTAATGTAAAGCCAAGTGAGGAGAACACAGAATTTTGGTGTTAGTCAAAAGCAGCACTGTGATCCTGGGTGGCTGCTGATACCTGATGAATAAAAAGTTTACATGCAAGGCATAGAAGGAGAACAAAGCAGAACCAGGGACTGGATTAAATAACCAAATATAGATCAAAAAACCTCATCAGCTTAACATTTTTTAATCAAGCTTTTCTTTATTTTTAAAAGTATTTTCTCTCTTTTCCTTTCCCACTTTTTTTTTAATATTCTCCATTTCAATTTATTGCTTATATTTACTTTCTTATTTATATCCTGAAACAACGCTGAGGAGTAATCCTCAAACATTACTTTTCTCATCAGCAGTATACAGTGAAAGGCTTTGTCTATTATAGCAAAATTCTCAGCATTTCAAAGATACCTTTCAAGTGGAAGAATACTTAGAGGAGCAGTTGTAAAATAGTTGAAATTATAGTTATTGAAGCTGGAGTTGGAGAAAAGTGGCCTAGAGTATTTTCTGCTCAGATTTCCCACTCCTTGGCATCTAGTTTAGATAAAATCTAAACTCCACAGTTGACATTCAGAGTTTTTCTATAATTCTCATTTCTATAATTCTTGATTACTCATTCCTATAATGCTCATTCCTCTTTCCTGTAATACTTGATTAACCTCATTTCTTATTAGTTCTAAGTGCGTCTTTGCTTTTCCACTTGGCCTCTTGCCACATTGTTCTTACATCTCTCTCTCTATTTTACACGCTCTTCTTGCCTATAATGTTCTTTAGCTGAACTGTGTACAACCCCTTTGGACTTGGCTAAATCCAAAGAGGCTCAGCCACTCTTGACCTCTGCCACCCTACTCTGCTTTTCCTTTTACTCCACTCACACCTTTATTATTCCTCCTCATCTACAACATCTTAAGACCTTCAGCTTAAAAGCCCAGCACTACTCAATGTCTAAAGCCATCTGGACCAAAATACAAAACCTTTATTATAAGAGCTATTCTCTGTGATGGGTAGAATTATTCCTGCTGCCGCAAACCAAGGATTTTATATGAATAGTGTAGGCTGGTAGGTACCATAGCACCTGGTCTGTATGGTTGCTCGTTTGTCTCAGTGCTGTATTTGCGCTTTAAATTAGGGCAGACTCTGTAGTGTTTGAATCTACCTAACTTTGATGTTTCCCTCTCTTCTGGATTAGATCCCATTCTGTCAATGAAGATTCTAGTTGATAACATGCTTTATCAGGGTCAATAATGGTGTCATCATTCCCTGGACAGTAAGTTTCTTTGGATCAGTACTGGGAATGTTTTCTGTACAGTTGGTTTATATAAGCTGGTTTTGGCTTCCTTAAATCCAATTCCTCAGAGCAATTGGATTGCTTGTACAATGGCTTAGTGCTCCAGCAAGACTACTAGCAAACGGGATGGACGTTGCAATGCCTTTATTGACCTCGCCTTAGAAGTTAGGCAGCATCACTACCACAACATTTTATTTATTGAAAGGCAGTTGTAAACTCTTCCAGATTCAAGGGTAGGGGAATTAGGCCTCACTTTGTGGTCACATGTTGCAAGATTCTAGAAAAACTGTTAGACAGGAATATTGTTGCAGCTGTCTCTGGAAAATGCAATCTGCCACAGCCTGTATGTATAGTTACAGTCAGCATTTATGAAGATAGCATAGATAGAAACAAATGTGACCTCTTGCTTGAACAATAGTGTGGCATGTTCACATATAGCCTGTTCTAATTAGATACTTAAAGGTTATTGATGATGGTGGTTATAGCCTTTTTTAAATAAGAATTGATTTATATTCATGGTTAATTGATACATATTAATTACACACTGGATGTTGAAGGTTGTGGTAAGGATCAGTATTTATTTTAGTGCTTTAAAGATAATCCAGGAATAGATGACCAGGATCTGTCTTGTTTCTAGAGATAGAGTTGCCCAGGAGAGTAGTTGAGAAGTATAATGAAGCAGGGGCTCTCATAGTGGGCTGAGGGTCAAAGTCAGAGAGACAAAGGAGAAAGGTTAGAATGCTGACTGAACAATTTGTCAGAGAAATCTTGGAGAGTAATAGAAGTGAAAAAGACATCACGACCATATCCAAATAGGTATATATTGTGTTAATAGTCACACCAGGAACTAGTTCCACAAATGTGGCTCATGTATTAGTTTGAAGGTAAGTTCTTAAAGTAGCAGAACATTGTTGGATGCAATCCATACTCAAGTTGGCATAAAAATTAATCTCAGTAAATTAGTCTTTGAAAGAGAATTACAAAAACTCATTTTGCCTAGTCAATTTTCTAAGAGCTGCTTTGTTTACAAGCAATCATGTGAGGTTTTTAATAATATTTCTTGTTGATAACCGTAGCAAATTATAGGCATACCTCAGTTTATTGCACTTTGTAAATAATTGTGTATTTTTTACAAATTGAAGGTTTTTGGGAACCCAATGTTGAGCAAGTCTGTTGACACCATTTTTCTAACAGCATTATTTCTTAAATTATGTTGTTTTTAAAAAAGATAATGATCTAGTATTCTGGCCTGGAGAATTCCATGGACAGAGGAGTCTGGCAGGCTGCCGTTGGGTTGCAAAGAGTCAGATACAATCTAGTGACTTTCACTCACTGTATACTTAATAGACTACAGTATAGTGTAAAGGTAACTTTTTATATACTGGGAAACCAGAAAAAAAGTGTAACTCACTTTGTTGCAGTATTTGCTTTATTGTGGCCATCTGAACCAAATCCTAAATGTCTCAAAAGTATGCCTGCATTCAGAGATCTCTGTCTTTGTGTTTATCTGTGTGTAAGTATCTTTCTGTATTTTTGTCTGTGTATCGGTCCAGGCCCATGTGTGTGTTCCATGTCCTTACCCATAACCATATCTCTGTCCCAATATTCATATATACGTCTGTATCTCTGCAAAGTTTCAACTGGAGATTCACTGTGTCTTGAAAACTAGAGAAGTTTGGCCTAAACCTCTGTTTCCCTTCTGTTTCCTTCTCAAGATTTTTACAGCTTTTTTAGGAACAGAGAAAGGTTTATGATCTCATGATAGCCTTGGACTTTGAGCTCCTGCTCCTACTACAAGTAGTTTAATTTATGGACTGTCCCCAAACCTTTCAGGTTTCCAGCTTATTTTCCTAAGTAAGGTTGATTCCTTCCTTTAATGGTTAGTTTTTGTTGCATAACAAATTGTCTTTTAAATGAGTGGCATGAAACAAAAGCTGTTTTATTCAGTTCATTTTTCTGTGGCTCAGCTACGTTGTTCTAAGTGGGCTGCCTTGGCTGACCTCTTGTGGGCTCTCTCGTTTATCTGTGTCAGATGGAGATTGGATGGTGGCTGAGTCGTGTGGATGGTCTCACTCATATATCAAGAGTGGGTAGACTAGTTGGTTTTGTCGAGTAAATGGCACACAGCTGAAACTAGTTAAATATGCTGTGTTCAACTGATCCCATAAGTAGCTAACCTGAGCTTCTTCACGTGATGGTTTAAGAGTTCCAAAGAGTCACAGTGCATAAGTGACTTTTCAGTCCTCTGCTTGTGTCACATTTGCTAATATCTCATTAGTGGAAAATTACTCACATAGTCAAGGCCAAAGCCATTGTGGAAGGGATAACCCAAATGCCTGCGACACCGAGGGAAATTATTACAGTAATTTTTTGCAAACACTTTACCACATCTTCCAAATAGGAATTTAGTGTCAGCTTTTAAATTCATGTATTTTAAACTCTGATCCTTATGTTAGACTCAATTTTCCATTAGATTAGGAAAACATTTTCTACTTTTTGTGCTTCTCTTTCAAAACAATAACAAATAAAAGTATAGTAACACTGGGCTTTGGGAAATGTAAGGGGAATTATTTTTTTTAGTGCACTGCACTGACTGTGGGGAGCTCTCTAATGGCATTTAGTGGGCAAGGACCAGGAATGCTGGGGACCTTTGAACCTCACAGTTAAGGCTTGTCCTACCCTTGTTGAGAAACACTGAGCTACATGTACCAAGGCGATATTTTTTCTCTTGAATTACTTCCTTCCTCCTTCACTGGTTAGGGAGGTAATTTTATGATAGAGGAGAAGGAGCACTAGACTGAGCTAGAGGAAACTGTATAATCTTTTCTGTGCCACACAGTGACTGCATGATCTGAGCAAATCACTAAAGTATTCTGGAATTCAGTTTCCCACCTTAAAGTAACAGGGTTGGTAAGATGATGTATACTTATTTACACACTTATTTTCCTCATCAGTCCACAAAGAATTTGAGGTAGGATGAAAAATGCATAGAGTAAAATAGATATTTGAGGTTCAGTTCAGTTCAGTTGCTCAGTCATGTTTGACTCTTTGCAACCCCATGAATCGCAGCACACCAGGCCTCCCTGTCCATCACCAGCTCCCAGAGCCCACTCAAACTTGTGTTCATTGAGTTGGTGATGCCATCCAACCATCTTATCCTCTGTTGTCCCCTTCTCTTCCTGTCTTCAATCATTCCCAGCATCAGAATCTTTTCAGACGAGTCAGTTCTTCGCATCAGGTGGCCGAAGTATTGGAGCTTCAGCTTCAGCATCAGTCCTTCAAATGAATATTCAGGACTGATTTCCCTTAGGATAGACTGGTTGGATCTCCTTGCAGTCCAGGAGACTCTCAAGAGTCTTCTCCAACACCACGGTTCAAAAGCATCAGTTCTTCACCTCTCAGCTTTCTTTGTAGTCCACTCTCACATCCATACCATGTGAAAAACCATGTATGCTTTTTACTGGAAAAACCAAAGCTTTGACCTTTATTTGAGAAAATCTATATAAAAGAAAGGGTTTCCCTGGTGGCTTAGTGGTAAAGAATTCACCTGCCAGTCTGGAGTCATGGGATTGATCCCTGGGTGGATAAGGTCCCCGGGAGAAGGACATGGCAACCCACTTCAGTATTCTTGCCTGGGAAATGCCATGGACAGAGAAGCCTGGTGGGCTATAGTCCATGGGGTCACAGAGTCAGACATGACTGAGAGACTATAAACAACAACAACAACAAGTTATAAAAGGAAAATAAGAGGGAGCAGAAATAAAACATAAGGAAAACTGGTTCAGAGAAAACATACTTTGATGATCTATATGATTGCTGGAAACAGACTTCAAATTTGACTCTTAAGTACAAAAGGACACATGATCATTCAACTTTACAGCTACTATAAAATGAGAATAGAAGTTGTTCGGGTGAAAGAAGCTTTTTTGTTACTGAGACTCAAGGTAGCATTACTCCTTAAGATAACATAATGGTGTGTAGAAGACCGATTCTTGAAAATATACAATAGATATGTTAAACAATTTTCTCATAGTGATTTCTTATCATTTCCCTTAGTATAAACTGATATCATAACAAAAAGAGACTAAATGTCTAAATATACACCCCTGTGGATTTTACTTGTCTCAGTGGTAAATACTTGGACTGTTTTCTAGAGTAACATTTTAAAGGAAGTCCTTCAAGATGCCCTCACGGAATAGTGTTTTTAACTACTAGGTCTCAGTGATCTTAAGATCTTTTCTGTCTCTATGGTTATGATTTATGTTTTGGGAAGAAAAAAGACTTTTAGTTTGTGTTAGTCTGGGTGGCTTAAAGAGCAGAAATTTATTTTGTCATTGTTCTGGGGATTAGAAGTCCAAGATGAAGGGGCTATCAGGGTCAGTTTCTACTGATGCCTCTCTTCCTGGCTTGTTAGAAATTGCCTTCTCACTGTGTTTTCATATGAGATTTACCCTGTGTACCTGTGGGAAGACAGAAGGATCTCTGATCTCTCTCCTTTTTCTGATAAGAGTACCTGTTGTATCAGATCAGGTCCACGCTCATGACAGCATTCACCATTAGTTATAGCATTAAAGGCCTCATCTCCACATACAGTCACTCTGAAGGTTAGGGCTTCATGATGGCAGTTACCCTTAGTTACAGCCTTAAAGGTCTCATCTCCACATACAGTCACACTGAAGTTTAGGACTTCCATATAGGAATTTTGAGAGATGTGAATTCAGTCCATACATGGCTTTTTATTTTTTATTTATTTATTTTTTTGCTTTTTTTTTTTTAATTGTTTTTGCCATACATTGTCATGATATCACCATGGGTTTACATATGCTTCCCCTCCGGAACCCCCCTCCCTCCTCCCTCCCCCCCGGGAAATCTCGCTGCACCAGTCCCGAGCATCAATCCTGGGCTGGTGATTGATTAGACACATGACAATTAACATGCTTCAATGCCCTTCTCCCATATCATCCCACCCTTACCCTCATCCACAAAGTCCACGAGTGTATTCTATACATCTGCGTTCCTTTTGTTGTCTCTCATGTTGGGTTCTCGTTACTGTCTTTCTAAATTCCATATATATGCGTTAATATACTGTATTGTTGTTTTTGCTTCTGGCTTACTTCACTCTGGATAATGGGCTCCAGTTTCGTCCATCTGAGTAGGATTGCTTCAAATGAATTTTTTTTTAATGCTGAGTAATATTCCATTGTGTATATGTACCACAGCTTTCTTATCCATTCGTCAGTTGATGGGCATCTAGGTTGCTTCCATGTCCTGGCTATTGTAAACAATGCAGCGATGAACATTGGGGTACACGTGGCTCTTTCAATTCTGGTTTCCTCGGTGTATATGCCCAGCAGTGGGATTGCTGGGTCATATGGCAGGTGTATTTGCAGCTTTTTAAGGAACCTCCACACTGTTTTCCATAGTGGCTGTACTAGTTTGCATTCCCACCAACAGTGTAAGAGGGTTCCCTTTTCTCCACATCCTCTCCAGCATTTATTGCTTGTAGACTTTTGGATGGCAGCCATTCTGACTGGTGTAAAGTGGTACCTCATTGTGGTTTTGATTTGCATTACTGTGATAATGAGTGATGTTGAGCATCTTTTCATGTGTTTGTTAGCCATTTTTATATCTTCTTTGGAGAAGTGTCTGTTAAGTTCTTTGGCCCACTTTTTAATTGGGTTGTTTATTTTTCTAGAATGGAGCTGCAGGAGTTGTTTGTATATTTTTGAGATTAATTGTTTGTCTGTTGCTTCATTGGCTATTATTTTCTCCCATTCTGAAGGCTGTCTTTTCACCTTGCTTATAGTTTCCTTTGTTGTGCAAAAGCTTTTAATTTTAATTAGGTCCCATTTGTTTATTCGTGTTTTTATTTCCAATATTCTGGGAGGTGGGTCATGGAGTATCCCACTTTGGGTTATGGCAGAGAGTGTTTTGCCTATGTTATCCTCTAGGAGTTTTATAGTTTCTGGTCTTATGCTTAGATCTTTGATCCATTTTGAGTTTATCTTTGTGTATGGTGTTAGAAAGTGATCTAGTTTCATTCTTTTACAAGTGGCTGTCCAGTTTTCC
>ML663008.1:4332991-4367902 GCA_007570785.1 Antilocapra americana | reverse complement strand
TTTTTCATTTCTTCTAAGTCCTTGTTAAAGCTTACCTGCATCTTCTCAATCCTTGCCTGCAGGTTATTGAGCTGCAACTCCAACTTATTTTCCAGGTTTTGGATCATTTTCACTCTCATTATTCGGAATTCTTTGTCAGGTAGACTTCCTATCTCTTCGTCTTTTGTTTGGTCTAGGGGATATTTATCCTGTTCCTTTACTTGCTGGGTATTTCTCTGCCTTTTCATCTTGTTTATCTTGCTGTGTTGTCCCTTTATTGTGGGGATTCCTCTCTATGGGAGGGGTTGGATGTGTGGTTTGTCGAAGTTTCCTGGATGGGAAGGCTTGTGTGGTTTTCTGGTGGGTGAGTCTAGGTTTCCTCACTGTTACTAGCAAGAGATAAGAATGGGGAGAAAGCAGTCAAGCCAATGATCTCGCTCCCAGGTAGCAGTGGGTACTGGACCTTGGATCTTAAAAGGTACAAAGTTGATACCAAGTACTAATGAGCAAAGATTAAAAATCTAGAGTAAAGACTGGGTTCTCAAAAATACTTTAAAAAAAACAAACGGAAAATAAAAATAAAGGAAAAAAAAGAGAAAAGGAAAAAAAATAGCAAGGTCATAGGGGACTAAAAAATCCAAAAAAAAAAAAAGAAAAAAAAGAAAAAAAGGTAGAAAGAAAAAAAAATATATATATATAAAAGTTTTAAAAATTTAAAAGATGTTCCTAGTACAGTTATAATGAAGGCTTTCTTTGGTGCTGGTGCATTCGGTGAAGGGAAGGGTCTGTAGATTTTCAGATGATTCCCTGGTCCGGCTTCTCCTTCTCACAGTCTATAGACTCCTTTCTGTGCAGTCAGCGCCACCTGCAGGGCTTTAATTTGCTACTCCTGTCAGTTTCAAAGCTGTTCGCTCCGCTGGCCTCAGCGTCTTCTGTCTGCTGGTCTTTTAAGTGTCTATTCAGCGCTTTGGACTTTGCCGTGCTCCTGGTGAAAGGGCTTCCCCCGCCCCCTCTGCTCAGGCTCTCTGTCATCCGCCCAGCACAGTTGGCGAGTGGGGCTTCTCCCCTCCCCTGGCCCAGCCGCTCGGTTTTCTCAGCGTGCAGCTAAGCAGGCCTTCTTGGTCGGGCTTGTCCTTCTCACAGTCTACAGTCTCCTTTCTATGCAGTCTGTGCTACAGGCAGGGATTTAATCTGCTACTCCTGTCAGTTCCAAAGCTGTTGGCTCTGCTAGCTTAAGCGTCTTCTGTCTGCTGGTCTTTTAAGTGTCTATTCAGCGCTTTGGAGTTTGCCCTGCTCCTGGTGAGAGGGCTTCCCCCGCCCCCTCTGCTCAGGCTCTCTGTCGTCCGCCCAGCACAGTTGGGGAGTGGGGCTTCTCCGCTCCCCCGGCCCGGCCGCTCGGTGTTTTCTCGGTGTGCAGCTGAGCACTTCTTCTAAGGTGTGTACAGCACTGATCCGTCCAGAATCCCCAGAAGTCTTGGTTAGCCTCCCCGGGGCTGGGTTATGCCCACTGCTCTCGGGCGGGGGCTGGGCCGGTCCGCAGCCCACAGCTGCCCAACCTCTCTGTTGACTCCTCACCGCCCTTTGTTTTGTGCTCGGGCCTGGGGGGAGGGGGGTGCTTTTCCTGGGAGGTTAGGTCCCTTGGGCTGCTCCGTTCCCTGAGCCCACGGCCCGCCCCTCCCTGAGCGGGAGCAGTCCGCTTCGGCCAGTGGGGGTTGGGGCGCCCTGCTGCTGGCTGTGCCTTGTAGGCAGAGACAACCTTGCAGGGCTTAGCTATTAATCTGCTTTTGCTCTCAGCTATATTGCTCTCCAAGATCCACCGCAGATCTGCCAGAGAGAATGCTCCCTGGTATTCGGAAACCTTTCTCCTCTTTTTTTTTTTTTTCCTCTTTATTCCAGACTCCCCTTCCGGGACAGAACCCGTCCCCAGCTCTTTGTCTCTCCCTCTACTTTTTTTTTTCTTTTCTTTCTTTTGTCCTACCTCCTCACGTCGGCAATGGGTCGCCCCTCCAGATGCCCGATGTCCTCTGCCAGCATTCAGTTCCTGTTTTTTGGAGTTTGCTCGGCCTTTAAAAGTTCTTTTAGTATATTTATTGGGGAGAGAGTGTTCTCCCCGTCCTATTCCTCCGCCATCTTAGTTCCCCCTCGGCTTTTTAAATTTGGAGTAATCAACTGACTTAATGGGGACAAGTATACATTTAATGTTAAATGTTATTTCTAATACTAATGTTATTAGAATGTTATTAGATTCCATGTTATTTCTTTGGTTTTCTTACAATTTTCAGTTTGAAACCGACAGAACCATTTCATTTTTTTTTACCCCCAACATACTTAATTTGCATACACATGAAAGAATTCCAAAGGTTTGACATCTTTATTTAAAATAATAAATGTAAACTATTGTCATCCGATGCCATCTTTCCTCTCCAGTTGTCAGTCAAGTTAATTTCACCAGTTACAGATGAAAATGGCTGTTTGACATGTCTTTAGAGGGCTTCTTGGTGATACATGACTTTTGGAATTCAAAGAAGAGATTCCAATCTTGAAAAGCATATATGAGTGGGTGTACATGTGTGTGCATATATATAGACACCAAAAATAACAACTAAAGTGAAAAAGGAGACATAAATCATTTATTGAAGGGTGATATACACTTCTTTTGCAGTACTGCTTTGCAAAGGGTAGAAAATAGTCCATGGTATCATCTTTATTTAATAACAGGAAATATGTTATAAGGCAGCTAACATTCTTTCTAGTTTATTCCAGTGGCAATTTATTTCTTTAGTCCCCCAGCAACAGCTGTGTTGCATAAACCTAAGTAAAGACAAAGAAAGACAGGGGGAGAGTTGAAGAGGGTGGAGCTTGAGGTAGGAGTAGCAGCAAAGAAAAAAACAAAGAGTTGCAAAGAAGATTGAATTAGGGTGGTATTTTTCTGAATCTTTATTATATTTGTGTTAGAATATGTTTTATAGGCTCATAAAATTCCGTCACATGAGTAGATTCAAAAGTAAAGCAGTGAGCCTTAGTCTATTTGTTATCATTTTAATAGTGTGAAAACCATTTCCATTGCAGGTGTTTCAAAGACCCATAGAGGTTACATGACTTACACATTAACATATTATTATAATAACATGAAGCTTCTACCCTTTGACCCATAAGCTCTTGACTTTAATAATTTCCAGGTTATTCCTTAGCCGAAATATGTTTTCCCTTCAATTTTCACACTGGTGCACTTTCTTTAATATAACTAATATAATAAATAAATTATATCCAGATGAAAGCCTGTCATCCAATACCTCATCCCAGCACAGTGCCTGCAAATGCTATCGCAAGCATTTCTCTGCCTATGTTTTAGGGATAGAGACCTGGGAATCTGGCTCAGGTGGTATTTGACAAGAGGCAGTATGAAGTGAATGAGGAAGGTCAAGGACAGATCATCTTGGATGAAAGTCTAAGTCCGTACTTGCTTTTTTATTTTCACATAAAGTGAAGGAGGGGATTGGGATAAAGAGAAAAAAATGAGTTCATTGCAGATTGAAAAACTTTGAAAGATGTGGAAGAACCCACCAAAGTGAAGAGTTTATCATGAAGCGCACCAAACACAAAAGAATGAACACATGAGTTTGAGTCATCTTGGAGTGACTGGGAGTCTTATTATTTAGCTTGTCATACACTAGATGCTGTTTGTTTTAGTCACTAAGTTGTGTGACACTTTTGTGACCCCTTGGGCTGTAGCCTGCCAGCCACCTCTGTCCGTGGGATTTCCCAGACAAGAATATTGGAGTGAGTTGCCATTTCCTTCTCCAGGGGATCTTCCCCAACCAAAGATTGAACCTGTGTTTCCTGCATTGGCCAGGTGGATTCTTTACCACTGAGCCACCTGGAAGCCTAGATGGCTGTAGTCAGGATTTCTGTTGTGTTAACCAGTGACTTCTTAGAGCTGTTCCTTTATCTAAGGGAGTTTGCATGCTTTATTTTCCACATAGCATATCTGTCTGAAAAACACAATGCATGTCTAAGCACAAACTATTAATTACTCAGATTCAGTAATCTTGCAATCAGTGATTGCAAAGAAAAATGATAATATTTGAACATTATATACTCTGAATGGGTATTGAATTAATATCCAATAGTTATTGTATCCTTTCCTCTTTTCTAGTGGGACAATCAGATTCTTCTGTTTTCTCTGGTCTCCTCCCTCCCTCCTGGTGTTTCTTCTTCCCCTTTTTTCCTACTTATCTTCCTCCCTTCATTTCTGCTGCCTCTACTTTTCTCTTTTTTTGTCAGATAGCCAACATGGGCGCTAAGGGAGGAAGAGAAGGATCATAATGGCAAGTGAAAAAAGCTATAGAGGGAAATACAGTTAGTTCTTTGGTGGTAATATCTTTTCAGTGGATTAGGCTTTCTACGCGCACACACATACACATGCATGCATACACGCACACACACATTTGTGATACACTGTCAAGGAGGAAGAAGAAAAGTAAGATTTCAATTTGTTGAATTTCTGTGTATCAGACTCTATTAGACTGATTTATTCAGTTCTTAAAATAACACAAGGAACTCTTGATAAGCAAGTAGAATATCTCTCATATCTGGTATTGGTGTCTGTTATCATCATTTGGATAGTACAGTGTCTAAAAACTACATGTTATTCACCATACAATACTTCTCAGTGTGTATAATCAAAAATATGTATAAACATAGTGATGCCAGCAATTCAGTGTTCAGTAACTTATTTATGAAGCCAATACTTATGGATTGCCTACTCTGTCCAGACAATGTTTTAGGAGTTCAAAATAATGTAACAAAGAGGATAGTTGAGGTTATTTTAATAAATACTTATTAAGTATTTGTGTGTGTTCTTTTGTTGTACGTTTACTTGGATTATGAACACTGGTGCTTTGACATTCAGTGCATACTTATGTAATAATAATGATAACAACTGATATTTGCAGGGCATTTTCTGTTTGTGGGAGGCTCTAGTCTGCTGAATGGTGACTGCATATTAGGTTCCTTAGAAACAGGCTTCCCTTATGGCTCAGACTGTAAAGAATCTGCCTGCAATGCAGGAGACCTGGGTCCTATCCCTGGGTCAGAAACATCCCCTGGAGAAGGGAAAGGCAACCTGCTCCAGTATTCTTGCCTGGAGAATCCCATGGACAGAGGAGCCTGGAGGGCTACAGTCCATGGGATTGGAAAGAGTTGGACACCACTGAGTGACTTTCACTAGAAGTGAGACTACCTATGTAATTCTTATGTTCATTGCTGCACTGTTTGCAATAGTCAGGACATGGAAGCAACCTAGATGGCCATCAGCAGACGAATGGATTAGAAAGCTGTGGTACATATACACAATGGAATATTACTCAGCCATTAAAAAGAATACATTTGACTCAGTTCTACTGAGGTGGACGAAACTGGAGCCTATTATACAGAGTGAAGTAAGCCAGAAGGAAAAACAACAATATAGTATACTAACTCATATATATGGAATTTAGAAAGATGGTAATGATAAACCTGTATGCAAGACAGCAAAAGAGATGCAGATGTATAGAACAGTCTTTTGGACTCTGTGGGAGAGGGCAAGGGATGATATGGGAGAATGGCATTGAAACATGTAAATTATCATTTGTGAAATCAATCGTCAGCCAACGTTTGATGTATGATACAAGGTACTCAGGGCTGGTGCACTGGGATGACCCAGAGGGATGGAATCTGGAGGAAGGTGGGAGGGGGATTCTGGAAGGGGAACACATATACCCATGGCGGATTCATGTCAATGTATGGCAAAACCAACACGATAATGTAAAGAAAAAAAATTAATTAATTTAAAAATTAAATTAATTAACTAATTATATTCTACCTTATTCTAAAGACAACTGAAAAAGATCGAAGTAATGTGGCATAGGACAGTAATTTAAAATTAACAAGAAATATGAGGTAATGGAGAAACGAAGTGGAGAAAGTTTATCGAGCTGGCAGTGAGGCTTGTGAAACAAATTACAGGCCACACATCTTCACATACTTTTCATCAGGGAGAGGGGAAAACATGGTAAGGGCCCATAAGGGGCAAATGAGCTACTTGTTGAGGATAAGAATAATTTCTGAGACTGTTCAGTTCAGTTCAGTCGCTCAGTTGTGTCAGACTCTTTATGATCCCATGAACTGCAGCACACCAGGCCTCTCTTTCCGTCATCAACTCCCAGAGTCCACTCAAACCCATGGCCATCAAGCCGATGATGCCATCTAGCCATCTCATCCTATGTTGTCCCCTTCTCCTCCTGCCCTCAATCTTTCCCAGCATCAGGGTCTTTTCCAATGAGTCAGCTCTTTGCATCAGGTGGCCAAAGTATTGGAGTTTCAGCTTCAACATCAGTCCTTCCAAAGAACACCCAGGACTGGTTTCTTTTCGGATGAACTGGTTGGATCTCCTTGCAGTCCAACGGACTCTCAAGAGTCTTCTCCAACACCTGAGATAAAGTTATTTTGTGGGCTGTCATTCATGATGCCACATAAAGAACAGTATACTTACTGGAAACACAGTCCATTTTTCATTATAGGCTGTTGACTTCAACACATTTAATTCTAGAACAGTTCAATAAATATAGTTCTAATGGGGCAGAGGGAGGGGTTAAGTGTTGGGGCAAATGGAGTTGAAAAGGTGGACCATATAATGTCCAGTAATGAAGTTTTCTGAATTCTCTTGATTAATGCAAAGAAAGATGGTATCAGAGGAATGTATAGTCTGCATACATTCATGTATGCATCCTTCATAAAAATAATATCTTTCAGCCATGAGTTTAAAAGGCATTGACCACAGTAAATTCATGATTAATTTCAGTGTCAAAATATTTGGAATGTGGATATTCTGGATTAGTTTCAGCCTTACTCTTTGTATCAGTTACTCAAACTGGGGGCAGAGTTGACATCCTACAAAAGGACATTGTTGGTGTCTGTAGGGTTTTCTATATAGAGGATCATGTTATCTGTAAACTGAAAGTTTTACTTTCTCTTTTTCAATCTGGATTTCCTTTATTTCTTTTTCTTCACTGATTGCTGTGGCTAAAACTTCCAAAATGAAGTTGAATAGTAGTGGTGAGAGTGGGCACCCTTGTCTTGTTCTTGATTTTAGGGGAAATGCTTTCAGTTTTTTGTCATTGAGGATAATGTTTGCTTTGGGTTTATCATATATGGCTTTTATTATGTTGAGGTATGTTCCTTCTATTCCTGCTTTCTGGAGAGGCTTTTTTTTTTTAAATTATAAATGGATGTTGAATTTTGTCAAAGGCTTTCTCTGCATCTGTTGAGATAATCATATGGTTTTTATCTTTCAATTTGTTAATGTGGTATATCACATTGATTGATTTGCAGGTATTGAAGAATCCTTGCATCCCTGGGATAAAGCCCACTTGGTCATGATGTATGATGTTTTTAGTATGTTGTTGGGTTCTGTTTGCTAGAATTTTGTTGAGGATTTTTGCATCTATGTTCACTAGTGATATTGGCCTATAGTTTTATAACTGGGTAACAAACATTGGTTAATAAATATCCAGACAATGGAATATCATCAGCTCCAAAAAAGAAATGAGCTATCAGGCCATGATGAGGTAAAAAGATAGGACACTGAAAGATGAATGCCCCAGGTCGGTAGGTGCCCAATATGCTACTAGAGAAGAGTGGAGAAATAACTCCAGAAAGAATGATGAGACAGAGCCAAAGTGAAAACAACACCCAGTTATGGATGTGACTGGAGATGGAAGTAAAGTCTGATATTGTAAACAGCAAAATGCATAGGAACTTGAAATGTTAGGTCCATGAATCAAGGTAAATTGGAAGTGATCAAACAGGAGATAACAAGAGTGAATGTTGACATTCTAGGAATCAGCGAACCGAGATGGACTGGAATGGGTGAATTTAACTCAGATGACCATAATATCTACTACTGTGGGCAAGAATTCAGTAGAAGAAATGGAGTTGCCATCATGGTCAACAGAAGAGTCTGAAATGCAGTACTTGGATACAATCTCAAAAGTGACAGAATGATCTCTGTTCATTTTCAAGGCAAACCATTCAGTATCATGGTAATCCAAGCCTATGTCCCAACCAGTAATGCTAAAGAAGATGAAGTTGAATGGTTCTATGAAGACCTACAAGACCTTTTAGTACTAACACCCCCAAAATATGTCTTTTTCATTATAGAGAACTGGAATGCAAAAGTAGGAAGTCAAGAAACACCTGGAATAACAGGCAAATTTGGCCTTGTATTACAGAATGAAGCAGGGCAAAGGCTAATAGAGTTTTGCCAGGAGAACACACTGGTCATAGCAAACACCCTCTTCCAAAAACGCAACAGAAGACTATGCACATGGACACCACCAGATGGTCAACACCGAAATCAGGTTGATGATATTCTTTGCAGCCAAAGATGGAGAAGCTCTATACAGTCAGCAAAAACAAGACCGCGAGCTGACTGTGGCTCAGATCATCTAAACATTTACCTTCCCCAAACCTTTAATTCCATCAGATGCCAAAGTTTCTCAATTTTCTTAAGTTTTTAAATATTTATTTGAATGGGCGTTCACATAAGGTCATACATTGTGATTACTTAATCATGTTTCTTGTGTCTTAATCTTTAAGGTTTCCTTCACATTTCTTTCTTTTTCTTTTTTTGTCCTGGGGCTGTTTAACACATTTTGTTTCCTTTGTATTTCCAGTAAATTGATGGGTCTAGACTCAATCGTGTCTGACTCTTTGCAGTTCTATGGACTGTAGCCCGCCAGGGTCCTCAGTGCATGGAAATATCCAGGCAATAATGCTGGAGTGTGTTGCCATCCCCTTTTTCAGGGGATTTCCCAACTGAGGATTTGGACCAGGGTCTGCTGCACTGCAGGCAGATTCTACTGTCTGAGCCTCTAAGGAACAAGGATCTTTTAATTTCTTGGCTGAGTCACCATCTACAGTGATTTTGGAGCCCCCAAAACTAAAGTCTGTCACTGTTTCCATTTTTTTCCCCATCTCTTTGCCATGATGTGATGGAACTGGATACCATAATCTTAGTGTTTTGAATGTTGAATTTTAAGCCAGGCTTTTTGCTCTCCTCTTTCACCTTCATCAAGAGGCACTTTAGTTCCTCTTCACTTTCTGCCATTAGTTTGGTGTCATCTGCATATCTGAGGTTGTTGATATTTCCCCTGGCAATCTTGATTCCAGCTTATGATTCATGCAGCCTGGCATATCACATGATGTACTCTGCATGTACATTAAATAAGCAGAGTGACAATATACAGCTTTCACATATCCTGTCCCAATTTTAATCAAGTCTGTTGTACCATGTCTGGTTCTAACTGTTGCTTCTTGACCTACATACAGTTTTCTCAGGAGACAAGTAAGGTGGTCTGGTATTCCCATCTCTTTCAGGGTTTTCTACAGTTGATTGTGATCCACACAGGCAAAGGCGTTAACATAGGCAATGAAGCAGAAATAGATGTTTTTCTGGAATTCTCTTGCTTTCTCTATGATCCAACAGATGTTGGCAATTTGATCTCTGGTTGCTCTGGTTTTCTAAATCCAGCTTATACTTCTGGAAGTTCTCGATTCATATACTGTTGAAGCCTAGTTTGAAGGATTTTAAGCATGTTCTTGCTAGCATGTGAAATTAGTGCAATTATGTGGTCATTCGAACATTCTTTGGCATTGCCCTTTTTTCGGATTGGAATGAAAACTGACCTTTTCCAGTCCCATGGCCATTGCTGAGTTTTCCAAATTTGCTGGCATATTAAGTGCAGCACTTTTATAGCATCATCTTTTAGGTTTTGAAATAGGTCAGCTGGAATTCCATCACCTTCAAGATGGTAGAGTGGAAGGATGTTTGCTCATCTTCTCTACTGAGAACACCAAAATCTCAACTACCTGCTGAACAATCATGGACAAGCAGTGTTGGAATCCACCAAGAAAAGATAGCCCATGTTCAAGGGCAAAGGAAAAGCCACAACAAGACAGTAGGAGGGGTGCAATCGCATTTAGATTCAGAACTCATACCCACCAGAGTTGCTCCAAGGGCACAAACAAAACCTTGTGTGCACCAGGACCCGGTGAAACAAATAGTGACTCCCCACAATAGGCTGAGTCAGACCTGTCTTTGAGTGTCTCCTTTGGAAGCATGTGTCAGCAGTGGCTTGCCGTAGGAACAGGGCTCTGGCAGGAGTAGTCCTCGGAGATGTGGCATGTGGCATAAGTCTTCTTGGAGGAGGTCATGATTAGCCCTACTATAGAGCCGCCAAGCAGGTAACCCACAAACTGGATGGATCTAGAGAAGTGATCAAATGCAAGTTTGAGTGATTTCATTTTATATGGGTAGGATTACTTCTTACATGTCGTTATATACTTCCTAGGGAAGTACATAATATCTTGACGTTTCTTTATGTGAGTTATTAATCGTTGATCATTGTCTAGGTTTGTTACTTCATTTTGATTTGCAAAATGGTAATTCTGTCATTTCCTATTTTCATTGTTACCTGCAGAACTTCTATAAGGACTTTTTCTTTGTTGACTATCATTCCCTTAAGGTGGGAGACATAGAAGAAGGGCACTAAAAATACTTTGATCCTTTCCATTTACATTGTGGTTTTCTCAATAGTAATTTCCCTAAACTCTTGTAAAGATAACTTTTTTTTTAGAGGAGGGAAGACTCATGGCAGCATTATTTTGAACAGTGAGTTAAAATACTTTTTATCCATTTCAAGATATTGTCTTCAGTTCATGTAGCTGGGGATTATGTAGGTTGGTTACTCAGACTTTTGACATGATCCTCCCCTAACCAATACTCTTTGATAGCTTCTTTGCTTCTCAGATGACAAGGTGTTGCAGGCTCATCTTGTGCATATCCTTGACCTGGATTCAGTCATCTTTTTCAAAGATTCCTGATTCCTTTTATGGGGTTTTGATGTTAATAGGTCATAGAGGCAAATAACATAAATAAATATATTTAAAAGATAAAACAGACTATAAATTCTTAATATTACTTAAACCAGGATTAATGAGTTTTTAATGATCTGTTTTACATCTTTATTCCTTTCAACCTTCCTTACTGAAAGTTGGTTCTTACCAACAGAAAAATAAGTACTCACTTGGATTATTTCACAGTATATATACAGCCAGCTCAGAATAATGATGCCAACCTACAGTATGACGACTGAAAATGACTTAAGATGTATGATTAGTGTATTTTGAATTACTCTAAATTAAACACTATAGCCTAGAGTCTCTTGTAATAAGTTCTATCTGTGTTCATTATGTGTGTGTGTGTGTGTGTATGTCATTTTTTTTGCAGTTTTTAGGAATTGCTTTGGTAGAATTTATTTTTGTTGTTGTTTAGTTGTTAATTCATGTCTGACTCTTTTTGTACCCCATGGACTATAGCCCACAAGGCTCCTCTGTACTTGGAATTTTCTAGGCAAGAATACTGGAGCAGGTTGCTGTTTCCTACTTCAGGGAATCTTCTCGACCCAGGGATCATCCATGTGTCTCCTGCATTGGCAGGTGGATTCATTATCTGATCCACCTTGGAAGCCCAAATTTATTTTATAAATACATAAAATAATTGCATGTTTCCAAAGGCATGTGTAGAGAATAAGCTATTTTCAAAGAACTGTGCTTCTGTCCCTTGTTCCTCTATCTTATTCATTCTTATTCCCTGTAGGTAACCATTTAAAGATTTCATGTTTTATCTTTCCAGGTTTCAAAAGATATAAGCATATACATGGTTTAAGGTTTCAATTCTACTGGACTGCTCCTCCAATTCCAGCCCCCGCCCTGCTCCATACACACTTCAGACACCAATCACAAGTCCAGTTGTCACCTAGCTTCTGAAGGACTATAGATTGGCAGTTTCCATAACCAATTCCTTGTGTTTTTATGATTTGCTATAGAACCCCATGAACTGTATGAAAAAGAAAAAAGATAGGACACTGAAAGATGAACTCCATAGGTTGGTAGGTGCCCAGTATACTACTGGAGATGAGTGGAAAAATAACTCCAGAAAGAATGAAGAGACAGATCTGAAGCAGAAACAACACTGAGCTGTGGATGTGACTGGTGATGGAAGTAAAGTACGATGCTGTAAAGAGCACTATTGCATAGGAACCTGGAATATTAGGTCCATGAATCAAGGCAAATTGGAAGTGGTCTGGCAAGAGTGAACGTTGACATTTTAGGAATCAGTGAACTAAAATGGACTGGAATGGGTGAATTTAACTAAGATGACCATTATATGTACTACTGTGGGCAAGAATCCCTTGAAGAAATGGAGTAGCCATTATAGTCAACAAAAGAGTCCAAAATGCAGTATGTGGATGCAGTCTCAAAAATGACAGAATGATCTCTGTTCGATTCCAAGGCAAGCCATTCAATATCACAGTAATCCAAGTCTGTGCCCTGACCAGTAATGCTGAAGAAGCTGAAATTGAACGGTTCTATGAAGACCTACAAGACCTTCTAGAACTAACACTCCAAAAAGATGTCCTTTGCATTGTAGGAGACTGGAATGCAAAAGTAGGAAGTCAAGAAATACCTGGGATAACAGGCAAATTTGGCCTTGGAGTACAGAATGAAGCAGGGCAGAGTTCTGCTAAGAGAATGAACGCAAAAGTAGGAAGTCAAGAAACACCTGGGGTAACAGGCAAATTTGCCTTTGGAGGATAGAAAGAAGCAGGGCAAAGCTAATAGGTTTTGCCAAGAGAACGCACTGGTCATAGCAAACACCCTCTTCCAACAACACAAAAGAAGACTCTACACATGGACATCACCAGGTGGTCAATACCGAAATCAAATTGATTATATTCTTTGCAGCCAAAGATGGAGAAGCTCTATACAGTCAGCAAAAAGAAGACTAGGAGCTGACTGTGGCTCAGATCATGAACTCCTTATTGCCAAATTCAGACTGAAATTGAAGAAAGTAGGAAAACCACTAGACCATTCAGGTATGATGTAAACCAAATCCCTTACGATTATACAGTGAAAGTGACAAGTAGTTTCAAGGGATTAGATTTGTTAGACAGAGTGCCTGAGGACCTATGGACGGAGGTTCATGATATTGTATAGGAGGCAGTGATCAAGACCATCTCCAAGAAAAAGAAATGCAAAAAGGCAAAACGGTTGTCTGGTGAGACTTTACAAATAGCTGTAAAAAGAAGAGAAGCGAAAAGCAAAGGAGAAAAGAAAAGATAAAAGCATCTGAATAAAGAGTTCCAAAGAATATCAAGGAGAGATAAGAAAGCCTTCCTCAGCGATCAATGCAAAGAAATAGAGGAAAACAATAGAATGAGAAAGACTAGAGATCTCTTCAAGAAGATTAGAAATACCAAGGAAACATTTTGTGCAAAGGTAGGCTCAATAAAGGACAGAAATGGTATGGACCTAACAGAAGTAGAAGATTTTAAGAAGTGGCAAGCATATACAGAATAACCGTACAAAAAAGATCTTTACGACCCAGATAATCATGATGGTGTGATGACTCACCTAGAGCCGGACATCTTGGAATGTGATGTCAAGTGGGCCTTAGAAAGCATCAATATGAACAAAGCTAGTGGAGTTTATGGAATTCCAGTTGAGCTATTTAAAATCCTAAAGGATGATGCTGTGAAAGTGCTGCACTCAACATGCCAGCAAATTTGAAAAACTCAGCATTGGCCACAGGACTGGAAAGGGTCAGTTTTCATTCCAATCCCAAAGGCAATGCCAAAGAGTGTTCAAACTACTGCACAATTGCACTCATCTCACACACTAGAAAAGTAATGCCCAAAATTCTGTGAGCTAGGCTTCAACAGTACGTGAACCTAGAACTTCCAGATTTACAAACTAGATTTAGAAAAGGCAGAGGAACTAGAGATCAAATTGCCAATATCTTTTGGATCATTGAAAAAGCAAGAGAGTTCCAGGAAAACATCTATTTCTACAAACCACCTGACCTGCCTCCTGAGAAATCTGTATGCATGTCAAGAAGCAGCAGTTAGAACTGGAGATGGAACAGCAGACTGGTTCCAAATCGGAAAGAGAGTACGTCAAGGCTTTATATTTTTACCCTGCTTATTTAACTTATATGCAGAGTACATAATGAGAAATGCTGAGCTGGATGAAGCACAAGCTGGAATCAGAATTGCCGGGAGAAATATCAAAAGCCTCCGATATGCAGATAACACCACTGTTATGGCAGAAAGCGAAGCAGAACTAAAGAGCCTCTTGATAAAAGTGAAAGAGGAGAGTGAAAAAATTGGCTTAAAACAGCATTCAGAAAACTAATTCCTGGCATCCGGTCCCATCTTCATGGCAAATAGATGAGTAAACAATGGAAACAGTGACAGACTTTACTTTTTGGGGCTCCAAAATCACTGCAGATGGTGACTGCAGCCATGAAAGTAAAAGATGTTTGCTGCTTGGAAGAAAAGTTATGAACAACCTAGACAGCTTTTTAGAAGCAGAGCTATTAACTTTGCTGACAAAGTTCCGTGTCATCAAGGCTATGGTTTTTCCAGTAGTCATGTATGGATGTGAGAGTTGGATTATAAAGAAAGATGGTGCCGAAGAATTGATGCTTTTGAACTGTGGTGTTGGAGAAGACTCTTGAGAGTCCCTTGGATGGCAAGGAGATCAAACCAGTCCATCCTATTGGAAATCAGTCCTGAATATTCATTTGAAGGACTGATGTTGAAGCTGAAATTCCAATACTTTGTCCACCTGATGCGAAGAACTGACTTATTTAAAAGACCCTGATGCTGATTGAAGGGCAACAGAGGATGAGATTGTTGGATGACATCACTGATTCAGTGGACATGAGTTTGAGTAAACTCCAGGAGTTAGTGATGGACCAGGAGGTCCATGGGGTCTCAAATAGTTGGACATGACTGAGCGACTGAACTGAATTGAAGAGCAGCTCTTAAAACTCAGAGAAGTGTCTTACTTTCAGGTTACCTCTTTATTATAAGATATAGACCAGGAACAGCCAGATAAAGGCGATGCTTGTGGCAAGGTATGTGGGGAAACGGCTCATAGCTTCCATGCCATCTATAAGTGCACCATTCTCCACGGATCTCCACATATTCACCAACCAATGAACTCTCTGGAATACATCATTTGGGTTTCTATGGAGGCTTTATTACATAGGTATGATTATTAAACCTCTGGCCATTGGTGATAAACTTAACCTCTAACTCCTCACCCCTTCCTGAAAGTGAGAGGGATGGGTCTGAGATTTTCAACCCTCTGATCACAATGTTGGTTCTTCAGACAACCACAGCCATCCTTAGGTAGGGTTCAAAAATAACTTTGTTAACATAACCAAAGATACTTTTTGTTACCCTAATCACTTTGAAAGCTCCACGGCTTTTAGGAGCTTCCAGAAGCTTCTGTGTCAGAAACAGTGGACAAAGACCAAGTGTATTTTTTTATTATCATGACAATGTAATATTTTATGATTCTGGATTTGAGGTTTTTAATCCAAACTGGAGTATTCAGGATGAGAAATAAGTTTGAGGATCAAGAAATGATGGGTGAAAAAACAATAAGCTGGTTTTGAACACATTGAATTTGAAATACTATGGAGCATCTGAATGGGAATATCTAGTTGGAAACCCCTCTAGGTTCCAGGAGATAGGTGTAAACTAGATGTGTGGTTTTAGATATAATAGCTGAAGCTGTGCATTTTCCTGAGACCTGTCCATTTTGTGTATGGTGAGAAGCAGACCATGATTGGAAATAAGGCTCCCACCCTAAGTGCTAATTATTCTGCAAAATGTGTCCCCATTCACTATACAGGCCCTGAGAACACAAATGCCATCATCCTCTGCATCTTTTGAGAAAGGGTGATCTGTTCATTGTCGAAGACAGAGGAACTTACTTTGAAAGCACTAATTAAGTTGTGAAATATAAATAAGATTTAATTGGAGCAACCAAGATGAAGCCCTTTCCTAAATAAAGTTTGATTTCTCGATGAATTTACTTGTGAGGCAGAAAAGCATAAATAGGATTTAGGTTCAGATTCTTCTGAATTAGTTCTGCTGGGATGGAATGCTTGCTTATCCTAATGCCTAAGTTGAGGGGGTATATCACTGAGAGAGAATGGGATTTGGGGAGTGAGAGCATTTGGGAGGGGCGAGCAATAGTGGTTAATGAACTGTAGTGTATCTTTTATTATTTGGAATTAAATTCCAAAAGAGATCTTTGGCCAATCATTGACTGGACGTCTGGGCTGAACTGCTTCTTCTGATGCCATGAAGCTCAAAGGGATGGCCACATAGCATGGCAGTCTTGTGACTGCAATATAGTTCTCGTGCCTTGGTGTGAGGGAGGACTGGAAGGCATATTTTTTTACTATCACACAAAATAAGAATATCTCTAAATATAAATGTTGATTGTTGTTGTGGTTAGTGTCCTCAAATTTTCTCCTCCCTCAGCATTTTTTTTTATCCTGTTGCTCTTGTCTTCCTTCATCTGGTACTCACAAGAAACTAGTTGTCTCAGACTTTGGTCTTTTTGAATCCTTGGTTCATTATTTAGGTAACACATCTGTGTGGTTACTATTCCATCCTCTTAATCTCATCTTCAGATTGACCCCATGAATTGGAATTATTTGTTCTGTTTAATATCTGAGGAAGCTAAATCATAAAAGGTTTTAATGAGTTAACTACCATGGCTAGTAAGTTATGGAGCTGGAATCTGTATTCACCTCTTCGGATTTGAAGCTAGTATTTTTTGACTAGCATCTACCTTTACTTGACTGCATTTGCCTTTACACCTAATGGCAGAAAAGGTGAAGAAGAGTGAGATGGTGAAAGAAAAATACCTTTTGAAAAGAGTTTCTAAGATTTACAAAATGATTCTTGAACTTCAGGAAACAGCATTTTTTTTTTAAAGAGCAAAATTTTTCATGTGATTTCTGGAGCCTTGTTATTTAGGGAAATCACATTGCAATGTTCTTTTACAACCTAAAACCCTTAATAGCTGAGTATGAAAAGATGCTCTTAGGGGTAGGATCAATGAATTTCTTTTTAAACTTTTTATGTCCCCGTAAAGGGGCTATAGCTAAGAGTGTGGAGGTGAGAGAACCGTAAATCATGGATGTTGAAATAATAAATGCTATGAACATAAATGTTTCAATAAATACCAAGTGGTATCAAATTCTGCTGTGAAATTCCAAAGTGTAATATAATCCTTTAGTGTGAGGAAAGAAGTCTCCAAATGAGCAACAGTTAAAGGTGGTCAGCTTGGTTCTATATTTTGAGAAGGGAACAAAGCTTAACACTGCTGTCAGTCAGTCCAGAAACAGAAGGGAATGGCTGTTCCATGCTGATGAGTTGTTTGTCCTTTTTTCTATTTGATGCCTTTTTTCTTGTTTAGTATATCCAGGTATGCATTATGTGGCTGTCACTTATACAGAGGCCTTTTTGACGTCAAAGATTCTGGTTTTGCAGCTTGGATAATCTGTAAGATTATACCGACCATAACAGAGCAGGCACATGCCAGACACTTGACCCTGAAAAAGGAGTCACAGGCCATGGCATATTTAAACACAGTGAGAAGTGAAGTTAACAGCCAGCATGCTCTTAAACAAATGTGCATTGTTGTTAAAATGGAAACCACATGCTGATTAATAAAACATAGGTGCAACCTAACTGAGAATGTGTGGACAGTTGGAACCATGAGTATATTATTATTTTTAAAATTTTTTTTTTGTCTGTGAGTCTCAAGACCCCATATTCTGTTTTCTTAGTGGAAGTCAGCTGCATGGAAGGAGCTAGGTGATGAAGGACCAGGTCTTCTTTAGCCACTGGGATTGTGGAAGGATTTCAGCCACTGCAACAAGAGCCTGAGTACCTGATGTTTCTAAACCATGTCAAACTGGAACTTAACTGAAGGTTAGCTTGCTGAGCGAGATGTCTCAGACTATAGCAGTAATCTAGTGGCTGTTTATTACTTTACAGAAAATTCAGCCCTAGACAGTTGTATGAAGAGATTGTCAACAAACTAAATGTCTTAAGCTTCATTTAGTTTGAAATAACACAGAATTTGTCTTCAGAACTCCAACTTTTTAGCCGAAGCACATCTAGTTTTTGTTTATTGGCAGCCTAAATTAAGACAGGGGAGAGCTGTTGAATTTTCTCTGCAGCTGGATCACAATGGTGAACTAATGATTTATTTGTGTATCCTTTGTGCAGTAACAGCTAGAGTTGTCCAGAAATCCCATTGGTAATTTCTTTTTACTTCTGTTATATATCTTTACATGGAGCCAGCATTAGAAAAGTTGAGGGAAAAGAAGGGAGAGAACATAGAGGATGTCTTCAATTCACTGGCAACATTTTCTCTTTTTTGAAAGGAGCTTGGGGTCTGTGGGAAGAGTGCAAACTCCTGCATGGGAAACAAACCACTTGCTTCCCATTCAGTAGATCTTCTTCTTACATGTTTCTAGGGTGGCTGCTTTGTTCAGGTAAAAGCAATGGCTGAACCTAAATAATTGGTATCCTGCATAATAGATACCCAGACTTGATTTCATTTCAATAGCCTCTTTCACCACAGATAATACTTAGAGTTCAGTTTTTTAATTTTAATATTCTATTAAGATCTTCTCCTAAGTGTTCATTTATTTATTATTCAGCACATATTTTAGGACCTACTTTGTATAAAATTAAGTGCTATAGTTTTAGGGAGGAGAAAAGGAAGTATATAGTACTTCATGTCTCTTTAACTTAGAGGTTAAGAAACCCATATACACCATAAGAACAAATTATACACTTAAAAAATGAGTTTGCAAAGTACCATTATGTGAAGGCAATAGAAAATAAGTTATGTAAATCGAGAAATAAAGGACTGTCAGCATTTCACTGTGAACAGAAATGGTGCTTAGAATCAGGGAGGTCTTGGGCTGTGTCTTAGTGGCTTGGGAGGGATTGTATGGGAAAAAAGACTGAACCTCTTTCCAGGAATGCAGAGAGTTA
The DNA here is from genome assembly GCA_007570785.1 of Antilocapra americana. Classification (NCBI taxonomy): domain Eukaryota; kingdom Metazoa; phylum Chordata; class Mammalia; order Artiodactyla; family Antilocapridae; genus Antilocapra; species Antilocapra americana. Next base: position 4,348,940 of record ML663008.1, on the reverse strand, counting down.
GGACCCAAACTGCAGAGGCAAAATGAGCATGACACATTTGGGAAGTGTGAGTCGAGTAGTGTGCTCAAGTGGAAGTTTCATTGAGAGGAGTATCTGCATGCATGCATGCATGCTCAGTCGCTTGAGTCATGTCTGTTTGCTCTCCAGTGGACCGTAGCCCACCAGGCTCCTCTGTCCATGGGATTTCCCAGGCAAGAATACTGGAATAGGTTGCCATTTCCTTCTCTAGGGAATCTTCCTGACCCGGAGATCGAACCTCTGTCTCCTGCATCTCCTGAATTATCAGTCTAATTCTTTACCACTGACTCACCCAGGAAGCCCGAGGGGAATATCTGCTTATTCTTTAATTTCAACAAGTATTGAGTTCCTACTATTCTGTGCTGGGTGCTTTGTATACAAAGATGAAAAAGGCAGGCATGGCTCAGCCATCAAAGAGATTGCTGTCTGGTAGATGGTTGGACAATAAACAAGAGAATCAATACATTTATGGAAATCATTAGGTAAAACTTAAAAGGAAAGTTTAGGATTACTATAAGGAATCCTATTAGGAGACCTACAAAGACCTATATGTGAAAACAGGGTAAAACAACTAGAAAATAAAGTAACTTTGTGTGTATTATAGCTCAGAGGAAGCAATTTGATGTTGTATACTTAGTTGACCTGTGTTCAAACCCTAGCTCTGCCAATTGTTGGCTGTGGAATTTGGTGAGTTATCAAACCTGAGCCAAGGTTTCCTCCTTTGTAAAATGGGATTGCTGTCTACTTTACAGAATTGCCAACAGAAGTGAATGACATAATGTATATGAAATAACATCCATAGTTTTAGAATCTACTACTGTGCTGTGATTCATGGAGTCACAAAGAGTCGGACACTGAGCGACTGAACTGAACTGAACTGACACGTAGTAGATTCTGAATATTAAAAAGCATTGTTCAGTCATGCTGAAACATGAGAGGAATAAAGAAATGTTATTTCTTTTCTGTTATAAAAAGACTGCAATCTTTATGATGAATGTAGGTTAACGTGGTTGTTTAGAAAGTCACAGACCAGGTCTCCTCCTTAATAATTTATACCTGTTGTAATGGTGATGGCTTGGCTAACAGACAGGTATTAGTCAGTAGCCTTAGAATACAAATACTTCTCTCACAGAGACCACTCATGCTATGGATTTGTATTCACTACTGTTATTTTGGTTGTGAAAAGTAGGTGCCAGTTTTCATGGATGAATATAAGACATTTTGGTAATGAGTGCAGGGTGGCAGTAAACTCAGCAGGTGCAATTTTCCTTTGAAATAGTAATACCATGCAAAACCTCTTGTCTTTCCCACACAAGTTCTTTCTCTGCTTTTGGAGTTGCTGAAATCAAGTTCATTTTTTTTTAAAAAAAATTATTTATTTATTTGGCGTCTTGGGTCTTAATTGCAGAATGTGGTATTTATTTTTAGGTTGCTTTCTTTTTTTAAAAAAATTATTTATTTGTTTTACCTGGAGGATAATTACTTTACGGACTTCCCTTATGGCTCAGCTGGTAAAGAATCTGCCTGCAATGAGAGAGACCTGGGTTCAATCCCTGGGTTGGAAACATCCCCTGGAGAAGGGAAAGGCTACCCACTCCAGTATTCTGGCCTGGAGAATTCCATGGACTATGCCGTCCATGGAGTCGCAGAGTCGGACATGACTGAGCGAGTTTCACATTTCACAGTTAGTTTACAATATTGTAATGTTTTTTTGCCACACGTTAGTATGAATTGGTATACATGTGTCCCCTCCATCCTGAACCCCCTCCCACCTTCCTCCCCACTCTATCCCTCCAGATTGTCACAGAGCACTGGCTTTTGGTGCCCTTCTTCGTACATCAGACTCACATGAAGTCCAAGTTTTATTAGGCTTCTGAAGTGTTCTTTCCTTCCTCTCTGAAGTGGGGACTGAAAATTCAGTATAAAAGTATTACTTTCTTTTCAGTCTGACCTGTTCTATTTGTATGTCAGTGGATGTCTTGTGGTGCTAGCAAGATACTCAGGGTAGTGGATAGTAAGCATCAGGAACAGGATGTGGTTTCTGATGGTCTTGAAGCAACAAATTTATCTGAAGGCAAAATTCGTATTTTCCTATGTGAATATTCACAGTGCCATTATTTTCCTTTGGTGGTATCTGACTGGAAGTTACTGTGTCTTGGCAAATGTGGTTCTGTTGTTGTTGGAGATACCAAGAAATTGGAGAGGCAATTTCATGAACTAGTGAGGAGTTACACTAAAGAGCAGTTGACCTTCAAGAATCCCTGAAGTCATGGATCTGGGAGAAGAAATTGTAGTTTCCAACTGGTATGAACTAGAGTTCTCAAACTGGATATCAAAAATCAAAACACTAAATCAATAAAATATCAAGTCAGAGCCATTTTATTGTCAAGAGAAACCTTAATTTGTCCTTCACCCAGTAAGATTTTAGTCTTTGCTGATGACTGCTTTTCTGTTTTGATTTAGTTTGTATGTGGACATGACACCTCCTCATTCCAGAAAAGATTTAAGGTAGAGAGTGGTCATAGATTTTTAAGGCTGTTACCCAGGAAAAGACAACTCAGAACTTCCAAAATATTTTGCGACACTGGATATCAAACATTAGTCATATTCTTACTTTTATTCCTCATGTTTTTATGTCCTATAGCTCTTTTCAATGGTTTCCAGCTGTTTCTTGTCCCTTTGGCTGCTCGCCCTTTCCATTCCATGTGGTCACTAACCACGATTCCTGGGCTTAGGAAAGGCTTTGTTCTGAGGAAATGAGAAGTGCTCTGAAGTGGACACTGACACTGGACCAAAATGGAAATGAGCAGGCTGCTGTTCTGCTTAAAATAAGAGAAGTGAAAAAAGCAAAATAAATGGTAGAAATAAATGTGGATGAAATATTTCACTTCTGCAAGTTCATTCTTAATCTGACCAATAATAACCATAATGATTATCTTACTGAAATCCGAATCTGAGAACAAAATACACATGAAAGTAGTTTAAAGTTTAAACTATACATGCCAAGAAATAGACATAAGTTTCCATCAGTAAATGGATGTACTTCAGTAGGGTTTAGTCCTGAATTAGGCACAAGCTAATCTTCACTAAGTGGTATAATGTGCCTCAGGTCAAGATGTCAGATGAAGTCCTTCCTTTGGAACACACCTTTCATGCATATGTCTTTAAATCGTTTTGTAGTGACCAAAAACCATATAGTGGGAAGAAGGACCCGGAGTCCCAGTATAATTGGGGAAAATGTAAGGAAGAGTGGAGCTCCAAGTACAAAGCAAATAGGGGAGTAGGTTATGGGATGACTAAGGCTGGTTCTCAAGCTAATACCTGTTGACTTGATTGTTTGATAGCAGAGGTGGAGAAGTCCATATAGAAAATATATTGATTGTGATGAAGAGTACTGATTTATAGTAAATAAAATATGCCACATGAAGTCATAGAAAACCTGAACAGATAAGCCAGTAATAATGAGCAAAAGCATAAATCTGTGAATTAGCATAAAGTTAAAATGATAGTAAAAGGCTAAGCAGAAAGGATGCATTTAGGTGCAAATATGGACCCCATATGAATCTAGTACTTTCATAGAAAGAATAGAATGATTTTATGGATATTTTTGACTCTGTAATATATAATAGAAAGATAAGAAACTTTTAAGATTTTGAATTTGAACCAGAGCTCAGTGGAGAAGTTAACAGGACTTTCAAAAGTGAAAAATTCTAAGTTTCTTCAAGCAGTCATTATTTCTGGCTAATTAGCTAGATATAATTTTTTTTTCAGGTAAATGGAATTTCTTTTGTTTATTTAGATGCATCTATGGAATAATTTTCTGGAGAAGTGAATGGCAATCCACTCCAGTATTCTTGCCTGGAGAATTCCATGGACAGAGAAGGCTGGCAGGTTATAGTCCCGTGGGGTTACAAAGAGTCGGACACGACTGATCAACTAACACACACACACACACACACACACACACACACACACACACACACACGGAATCATTTGTCTCTTGAAAGACAGAAAGACTTTCCAGGATAGTGTGTAGAAGTGAGCTCTTTAAATTGTGTGCAGGATTTCCTATTCTACATGTGCTTTCAGGTCAATTTTTAAAAATAAGAAATCAAGAGAATGTGTGCTTGCTGTTTATTAAGTGTTAAAAAGGAGCTTTTATCTTCTGCTGATTTTTAAAGATGAAAAACAGAGTGGTAGATGAAGTGGTAGACTCTAGGATTTGGGTCTGGTTAACTTCAACAAGGTAAAGAGGAAGTCTTCTTAGCTTTGCTAACTTAAAAATTCCACCTGAAGGGGAGGTTAAAGAGCTGCCAGGATTTGCCTGGTATTATAATTTCATAACACGTTTATAACTAAAAAAAAATTTTGGGGGGTGTGCGTTGAACATGAAATTTAGCTCTTTATAAATACTGCAGATGTAAATTGCATTGAATTGTGGTTGAAGGCTTAGGAATTTTTGAATGCGATAGAAGACAAATTGAACAGTTTAGTTTTCTCTGGCTTCCTGTGAGCAAGATAAAAGTAGGTGTGTATAATTCTTGTTTGAAGAATGGCAAAATTGCACAAAAGCTATTTAAATCCCTTCTGGTAGAGAATCCACCTGCAGTGAGGGAGACCTGGGTTCCATCCCTGGGTTGGGAAGATTCCCTGGAGAAGGGAAAGGCTACCCATTACAGTTTCTGGCCTGGAGAATTCCATGGACTGTTTAGTCCATGGGGTCTCAAAGAGTTGGATATGACTGAACGACTTTCACTTTGTTATATGAAGTCCAAATACTATAAATCCAGTTAATCAAAAAAAAAAAAAAGATTTCCTACTTTGAAACCAGTACTTTTGACAAATTGGCTGAGCCTTGTTTTCCAGGAAAGTGATACATTTATCTGTGATCCAAAAGAAAGTCTCTTCCTTTCATTTTTCAGTGTGTGGTACAAATGTGTTCAGAGTATCCATTATATATTTATTTTGGAGAATACTTATTACTGGGCCAATGGACATACGTTATATAAAAAATGAGTGTTTCAGCATTAGATACTTAAATTATGCTTTCACTCTGTAGCAAGTGAAATCATTTTTGAAAGTCAAAATAAATAAATATAGCAGTTTAATATTTCCCAACTAGACTCTAACCCAAAAATCTTGAACGTAAGACCGAGAGAAACTTAACATGTTCTTTGGCAGTATTACAGGAAGAAGTTGGCTAATATGTGTAAGGATGGCCTTACTCATCCAGTTTAAGTAGAATGGATACATATGATCTGAAGGGAATCTGGTAAGAGATAATCTAAAGTTGGGGGGAAATATGTTGAGCAGGATGATTGTAGGATACTGAAGATAGTTTTTTTTTTTTCTTTTAATGTTGAATCATTTTTATGAAATGGTTACTGTTCTTCTTGTACTCAACATGTATGTTTCCTTTATATACAAGGATTAGTAAACTGAAGCAATGAGTTGTCTTTACATTATTATCAGTACATGTAGCTTTCTGTAGTTCATCTGTAGATTATCCATTTAGGTATTATTTGTGACCACTTTTCAGTTTTGATGTAATTGGCCCCAATACTTGTTATGTCCCACAGCCACACTCAGCTGCTCAGAATATATTGTAAGTTCTATTGGATCAACTGTTACCTATTTTCTACCAGTACTTTATTCCTGTGCTCCTTTTCAGACGACATAAACTGAAGACTGTACAATATGAGGGATTTTTGCCAGAATCAGAAATACCTATGTTTAGAATTAGCAAAAGAACGACTTCCTCAACAAATTCTTTCAGTTTGATTCATTCATAGTTGCCATGATTCAATTTGGTTGGGTTCAGTTATTAAAAGGACAATCTGTAGAAATTTAACTCAGCTCTTATTCCATCTTGGCATTCCCAGTGGGAATTAGAGCATTACAGAGTTGGGGGAGTGGTATAGAGAAGAAGAGAGAGAGAGAAGGAGGAAGAGAGGGGAGAACTTGGACATGATCATGCATCCCTGTGTGGGTGGTGAGATTCAGGGCTTGATTCTACTTCCCTAAGAAGAAGAAGTCCCATTTCTCTTTGATCACAAGTCATTGCTAATTCTTTGTTAAGAAAACTACATGATGAACACAAATTTGCAGTAGGAAAAAATTAGGACTTTCTGAAGTGGCTCAGTGGTAAAGAATCTGCCTGCCAATGCAAGAGACATGAGTTCGATCCCTGATCTGGGAAGATCCTGCATGCTGCAGAGCAACTAAGTCCATGCACTACATGCACTACAACTATTTTGGGCTTTCCTGGTGGCTCAGATGGTAAAGAATCCATCTGCATTGTGGGAGACCTGGGTTTGATCCCTGGGTTGGGAAGATCCCCTGGAGGAGGGCATGGCAACCCATTCCAGTATTCTTGCCTGGAGAATCCCCGTGGACAGAGGAGCCTGTCAGGCTAAAGTCTGTGGGGTCACAAAGAGTTGGACATGTCTGAGCAACTAACCACAGCACATTCAAGAAGGTAATTTCTGTACTCAAATTGAGCTTGCTAAAGGTTGATATTGCCAAGAATGTGCTGTATGGCACTAGTGGTTTTGAGTTAGGAGTACACAAAACAAGAGTTTTGAATATTTTTTTGATTAGAGAATTATCTTTACCATTTTTGCATTATTACTTGAAAATGTCAATTATAGGGCCTAAGCTATACTATTTTGTGGTATCATGAGAACATGAGAAGTTTGCATAGGGAAGATTACATTGTTATTTTACCTTTTTCCCCCCTGCCTCATAATATGAAGGCCAATCTTGTACAGCATTTAAGTTTTGAGTTTGTTCAAAGAGGTTTTTGAGTTTACTGTTTTCATGTCTTTGATTGTTGAATCCATGGGCTATCCCTTGGAACTGCTGATGGGGTTTCCTACCCAAGGGGAGCATTCAATCTGGCAAAGATCTTGGAACTTTAATATATTGTTCTAATAAATGGATCTCTGTTCTCTTTTTGTGGGAACAACCAGCTGCAGCTCTTGCTCCAAAATGACTACTGTGTAATACACAATGATATATTGCACATGATGTGGCATAGCAGATGATTGTTACAAGTCTTAGTGTGCTGAGAAGAGCTTCAGAGTATACATGCAAGATTTCCTCTGAAAACACACAGATCTTTAATTTTTGTGAGCTAGTCTCCCCGCCAACCCTGAAAGGAATCAGCATGCAGGAAGAATTTGCCCTATATGAGGAATCAAAACTTTTCAAAACTATCTAAATATAACATCATATATTTCTAATTTGGAAGAATTTTCTTATTATTGGTATTACTGTCTACTAGATAATGTGATGGATAGTGTATATATTAGGAGGTACAAGGCATTCAAAGAAATAAAAAGAAAGCTTGTGCCAGTGAATGAAAAAAAAAAGAAAATCTAAACAGGATTCTTTTATGGTTTGGATAATAGTAGGAAAAATGCGACATGAATTCAGATTTTTAAGATAATATTATAATAATGATTAGTTATGCTTTATGGGTGGTTTCTGTTCCTTTGATATAAGTCACCTGTTTCTTTGAATTTCACAAATGGCAACTGAGTTTTGGATATTTATTTTAAAATAAATATTTGCTTTTATTAGTTTCTTTCCCCAAGTAATGAGTTTTGATATGATTAAGTGAAAATAAGTTGCATGAATGAATGATACTGTGAAATCTCCTTGCATTCCTTGGAAGAAAAATTGCTTTAATAAGGTAGGGTTTGCAAGCTGTTATCTAGATATTTATTTAGTTATAATTGAAAAATTATTATTGGACTCATACCAGTGCATAGTCTTACTTTAGTACTATTTTGAGAAAGAACTTAAAAAATACTTGGTTTTGAGTTATGTGAGTATGTAAAGATTACACATTTTCCAAAAAGAAGAACTCAATTTTAGGATTTCGAGCTTTCTGGGAGCTTGGTCCTCAACAAGAGAAGTTTTGGGGATAACTTACAAGGGTGATGATATTAAAGAAAATAAATATTTATCTTCTTTTTAAATAAAATATATAACAGTTTCATATATCCAGACTTGTATAACTCTTAGTGATTATGGAGTTTCAAAACACAACTTTACTTGACATTTGTTTGTGATTTTGTGCTGTATTTTTCCACAGAAGAGGATAACTCTATACTCTTTTTTGGGGGATTGTTTTTTCGCTCATCATAGTTTTTTTTTTAAGAAAATCCCATATTTATTAACTAGCTGGAGCAAATTGTATTAATGTTTGGGAAAGTGACATCTATTATCACTCCACAACCATGGAACATTGAAGTAAAGTTTTTCTTGGTAGAACACACTCTGATAAAATATGTATAATGCGAACAATTATTATAATGAAGTTTACAAACTTAACCTAAAATGTCAGACATGCTGTGGAACCAACTTTGAAGTGAACTCACTATTGGAGTCTACTAGAGTAGATCTTATCATTAATACAAATAAATTATCACCTCATCAGTTAATTTTTTAACTTGTTTTTGTTTATCAGCTACATGCTGAATATTGACCCACTTAGTAGTGTGTTAGAAGCTGAGTATATATTGGTAAACTAAACATTTTCCCTATACTCACCAGGGTTAAAAGAGTTTCAGATAAAAATGTTCTCTCAAGTTTTATTCTCTCAAATTTTCATATCTGCTGTTTAAAGTTTAACATAGTGGTTTGGATGGCAACAGGAAATAGTTATAAAGAGAAATGATACCAAAATTTGCAGATGGGTTTGAGGACTAGCTATATTATTTACTGTCTTTCTGATATGAGCAAATTACACAGTCTGAGTCTTCATCTTGTAATTTAAATGCCCAATGGCTGCCCTAGAATTTATAAATAGAAAGAGACTAGGGATCAAAATCTGATTAGAAGAGAGACCAGCAATGCTTATCTTGAAATGACGAGCTTATCTGTGGAGCTTATCTGCATTGACAGAGTATAAATACACTTTTTTTTTTTTTTTGCCATACCACAGGGCATGTGGAACTTCCCCAACCAGGGATTGAACCTGTGCCCCTGTATTGGGAGTATGGAATCTCAATCCTGGACCACCAGGGAATTTCCATTTACATTTATTTTTGCTTAGCTTATATGTTTGGGACAGGGTAATGGAGATTCAGTGGTAAAGAATCTACTTGCAATGCAGGAGACCCAGGTTTAACCTCTGGGTTGGGAAGATCCTCTGGAAGAGAGTATGGCAACCCACTCCAGTATGCTTGGCTGCAGAATCTCATGAACAGATTCAGAATTCTCATGAACAGCCAGGCAGGCTATAGTCCATGGGGTCGCAAAGAGTAGGACATGACTGAAGTGACTGTGCACCCACTAATCTCTTAAATTATCCCTAGGCATAGTCACTGTTCATGTCCTGTTGAAGCCTGGCTTGGAGAATTTTGAGCATTACTTTGCTAGCATGTATGTGTGCAGGTTGCTCAGTTGTGTCCGACTCTTTGCGAACCCTTGGACTATACAGTCCATGGAATTCTCTAGGCCAGAATACTGGAGTGGGTAGCCTTTCTCTTCTTCAGGGGATCTTCCTAACCCAGGGATCAAGCCTAGGTCTCCCGCATTGCAGGCAGATTATTTTTCAGCTGAGCTACAGTGTGAAATGAGCGCAACTGTGTAGTAGTTTGAGCACAACAAATTGTGGAAAATTCTTCAAGAGATGGTAATACCAGACCATCTGAACTGGCCTCCTGAGAAATCTGTATGCAGGTCAAGAAGTAACAGAACTGGACATGGAAAAACAGACTGGTTCAAAATTGGGAAAGGAGTACGTCAAGGCTGTATATTGTCACCCTGCTTATTTAACTTATATGCAGAGTACATCATGAGAAATGCTGGACTGGAAGAAGCACAAGCTGGGATCAAGATTTCCGGGAGAAATATCAAAAGCCTCAGATGTGCAGATGACACCACGCTTATGGCAGAAAGTGAAGAAGAACTAAAGAACCTCTTGATAAAAGTGAAAGAGGAGAGTGAAGCTGGCTTAAAGCTCAACATTCAGAAAACTAAGATCATGGCATCCGGTCTTATCACTTCATGGAAAAGAAGATTTCTCTTCTTTCCTGACAAGGACTTAACCAATGAAAAGCCATGAGCTCTTTGTTTGCTCTAACCCTCCTAACTTCCTTTTCTATAAAAGTCCTTTTTCCTTTGCTCTGTGTACACTTTTGTGTGGCTCATGGCTGTAGATCCCCAAACTGCAATTTTCTGTGGTCCCAAATAAACCCATATTTGCTGGATATATATCTGGCAGTCTGTTTTATGTTACAACTCATATATTCAGCACCCACATTTTTTTTTCCTGAAAAAGATAGGAATCTCAAACTCTCTTTGTCCAAAACAGTTCATGATATTAAACCTCTAAATGTGCTTTTCAGTTTTTCTCAGGTCATTAAAACTACAGCACTAAAGTTCAATTTACATAGCTATTTATTCAACATATATCTATTGTGTGCCTTCAGTGTTTATGTCTTTTAATTCCCTTCCTGTATCTTGCCTCCTATCCACTTCTTACTAATCACTAGTTTGTTCTTTATATCTGTTAGTCTGCTTCAGTTTTCTTGTATTTATTTTATTTTTTAGATTCCACATGTAAATGAAAACATGTAGCATTTATTGTTCTTTGTCTGATTTACTTCACTACTCATGCCATTCAGATCCATCCATGTTGTTGCAAATGGAAAATTTTCATTATTTTTTATGGCTGAGTAATATTTCATTGTATACATATATCACTTTTTCTTTGTCCATTTACCTGTTGATTAACACCTAGTTTGCTTCCATATCTTGACTATTATATGTAATGTCTCTCTAAACATTGGGGTGCATATATCATGTATTTTTGAATAAGTGAATGTCACTCCATTGTGTCCGACTCCTTGTGACCCCATGGACTATACAGTTCATGGAATTCTCCAGGCCAGAATACTGGAGTGGGAAGCCTTTCCTTTCTCCAGGGATTGAACCCATGTCTCTTGCATTGCAGGTGGATTCTTTACCAACTGAGCTATCAGGGAAGCCTGCATATTTGAAAAAGTATTTTTATTTTCTTCTGATATATACTCGTGGAATGATTGAATCTTACGTACTTCTTGTTTTAGGTTTTAAGGAACCTTCGTACTGTTTTCCATAGTGGCTGTACCAACTTGTATTCCCATCAACAGTATGTATCGATATTCCCTTTTATCCACATCCTCACCAAATGGGGGTTTTCTTTTTTATAATAACTGTTCTGAGAGGTGTGGTGTGATATTTCATTATGGTTTTGATTTGCACTTATCTGATTATTAGCTGTGCTGATCATCTTTTCATGAGTCTTTCTGCCATCTGTACATCTTCTTTGGAAAAATGACAATTCGGGTTTTCTCCCTGTTTGAAAATTGGATAACTTTTTTTCTGATATTGAGTTTTTATGAATTGTTTATATATTTTGGATGTTATTGATGTTGTTCAGTTGTCTGGTCATGTCCGATTGTTTGTGACTCATGGATTATAGCACACCAGGTTTCCCTGTCTCTTCCCATCTCCCAAAGTTTGCCAAGTTCGTGTGCATTGCATCCAGCCATCTCATCCTCTTGACTCCCTTTTCTTTTTATGTCCTCAGTCTTTCCCAGCATCACATATTTTGCATATTAGACCCTAATTGTCATATTATTTGGAAGTATCTTCTCAGATTCAGTAGGTGGTCTTTTCATTTTGTCAGTGGTTTCCTTTGATCTATCAATGACTTGTGAGTTTAAATTAGGTCCCTTTTAAAAACTTTTACTTTTGTTTCCCTTGCTTGAAGAGACCGATCTAAGAAAAGTTTGCTAAGGTGTATGTCAAAGAGAGAATACTGCCTATGTTTTCTTCTAGGAGTGTTATGGTTTCTGGTCTTATGTTTAGATCCTTAATCAATTTTGTATTTATTTTTGTATATGGTATGAGAAAATGTTTTAATTTCATTCTTTTACATGTGTGTGCATGAGTGCCCAGTTGCTCAGTCATATCTGACTCTGCCTGCCAGATTCCTTTGTCCATGGCATTATCTGGGCAAGAATACTGTAGTGGGTTGCCATTTCCTCCTCCAGGAGATATTCCTGACCCAGGGATCAAACCCACACCTCCCATTCTTGTGCAGTAGCATGCAAATTTTTAACTACTGAGCTACCTGGGAAGCCCTCTTTTATGTGTAGCTGTCCAGTTTTCCCAGCATCACTCATTGAAGAAGCTGTCTTTTTTCCTTTTGTGTATTTTTGCTTCCTTTGTCATAGATCAACTGAATATATGTACATGAGTTTATTTCTGAACTCTCTGTTTTATTTTATTGATCTATGTGTCTTTTTGTGGTAGTCCCATACTGTTTTCATGACTGTAGCTTTATACTATAGTCCTAAGTCATGCAGTGTGATACCTCCAGCTATGTTCTTTTTTCTGAAGATTTCCTTGTCTTTAGGATTATTTCTTCAAGTTCTGTGAGAAATGTCTGAGGTATTTTTATAGGAATTGTATTGATACTGTAGATCCATGGATAATATGGTATTTTAAACAGTATTAATTTTTCCTGTCTGTGAACATGGGGTATCTTTCTATTTATTCTATTTTGCCCTTGGTTTACTGTGTCATTGTCTTATATTCAGAGAATAAGTGTTTCACCTCTTTCATTCAGTTTATTCTCATTTTCTTTTTGATGTGATTTTAAGTGGGATTGTTTTGCTTTCTGTTTATGATAGTTCACTATTATAGGATAGAAATACAACATAGATCTGTTTATAAATCTTGCATTCTACAACTTTACTGAATTCATTTGTTAGTTCTAATATAGTTTTTAGTGTAGACATAGGGTTTTCTATATATATTGTCATGTCATCTGCAAATAGTAACAGTTTTACTTCTTTCCTTCCCGTTGGCTTTCTTTTATTTTCTTTTCTTGTCTAATGACTGTGGTTAGGATTTCCAATGCTGTATTACAGAGAAATGATGAAAGTAGGCATCCTTGTTTTGTTTTTGATTTTAAGGAAAAACTTCCTACTTTTCACCACTGAGTATATTAGCTGTAAGTTTGTCATCAGTTCAGTTCAGTTCAGTTGCTCAGTCATGTTCGACTCTTTGTGACCCCATGAATTGCAGCACTCCAGGCCTCCCTGTCCATCACCAACTCCTGGAGTCTACCCAAACCCATGTCCATTGAGTCGGTGATGCCATTCAGCCATCTCATCCTCTGTCATCCCCTTCTCCTCCTGCCCCCAATCCTTCCCAGCATTAGGGTCTTTTCCAATGAGTCAGCTCTTTGCATGAGGTGACTAATGTACGGGAATTTCAGCTTCAACATCAGTCCTTTCAATGAATACCCAGGACTGATCTCCTTTAAGATGAACTGGTTGTATGTCCTTGCAGTCCAAGGGACTCTCAAGAGTCTTTTCCAAAACCACAGTTCAAAAGCATCAATTCTTCGGCACTCAGCTTTCTTCACTTTCGTCTTTTTTCTTTTAAGTTTTATTTGTGATTCCTTTAGATTGCAGGGTAAGGTGTTTATTTAGGATTTTTATTTTTTATTGAGGAAGGCTTGTAGTGAAATAAATTTCCCTCTTGGAGCTGCTTTTGCTTTGTCCCTTAGATTTAGGAAAGCTTTTTTATTTTAATTTTTTTCTCAAGATATTTTCTGATTTTCTTTTAAATTCCTTCATTGACTCATTTATTTTTAAGCAAGTTGTTTAGTTTCCATTTGTTTGTATTTTTGCCATTTTTCATCCTATAATTGATTTCTAGTTTTATGCCATTATAGCTGGAAAAGATTCTTGATATTGTTTCTCACCTCTTAAAATATGTTAAGGCTTGTTTTGTGGCCTAGTATGTGATCTGTCTTGGAGAATGTTCCATGTGCACTTAAAAACAATAATTCTGCTGCTTTTGGATAGATTGTTCTGTATATTTCTATTAAGCCATTTTATTTAACATGCCTTATAAAGTCTTCCTTCCTTATTGGTTTTCTGTCTGGATAATCTCCATTGATATAAGTGGGGTATTAAAGTCTCCTATTTTTGTGTTACTGTCAATTTCCCCTGTTATGTTTGTTAGTATTTGCTTTATGTATTTAGTTGTTCTTATATTGCTGCTGCTGCTAAGTCACTTCAGTCATGTCCAACTCTGTGCAACCCCATAGATGGTAGCCCTCCAGGCTCCCCCATCCCTGGGATTCTCCAGGCAGGAATACTGGAGTGGATTGCCATCCTTCTCCAATGCGTGAAAGTAAAAAGTGAAAGTGAAGTCACTCACTTGTGTCCAACTCCTAGCGACCCCATGGACTGCAGCCCACCTGGCCCCTCCATCCATGGGATTTTCCAGGCAAGAGTACTGGAGTGAGTTGCCGTTGCCTTCTCCATATTTGATACACATATGTTTACAAATGGTATTTTCCTTACTTATATTGATACCTTTATTGATATATCTATATATTACCCTTCTTTGTCTTCTGTTATAGATTTTATTTTAAAATATACTTTGGCTTATATGGGTTTTGCTACATCAACCTTCTTTTCATTCATTAAATCATTAAAAGTGATAATTGATAGGTATTTACTTATTGCCATTTTATGACTTGTTTTCTGTTTTTTTTTTATAGTTTTTCTCTGTTCTTCTGTTCTTCATTTTGTGTCTTTTCTTATGGTTAAATTATTTTTTGTGTTTTATTTGTGTTCTTTTTTTTTTTTAGATTTTTATTTTTTATTTATTTATTTTTCTCCCTTTTATTGCTTTTGCCATACAATGCCATGATATCACCATGGGTTTACATATGCTCCCCCTCCAGAAGCCCCTCTCTCCCCCCTTCCTCCTCCCTCCCCCCCGGGAAATCTCCATGCATCAGCCCAGAGAATCAATCCTGGGCTGGCGATTGATTAGACATATGATAATTAACTTGTTTCAATGCCATTCTCCCATATCATCCCACCCTTTCCCTCATCCACAGAGTCCACGAGTCTATTCTATACATCTGCGTTCCTTTTGCTGTCTCGCATGTTGGGTTCTCGTTACTGTCTTTCTAAATTCCATATATATGTGTTAATATACTGTATTGTTGTTTTTGCTTCTGGCTTACTTCACTCTGGATAATGGGCTCCAGTTTCGTCCATCTGAGTAGAACTGATTCAAATGAATTTTTTTTTAATGCTGAGTAATATTCCATTGTATATGTGTACCACAGCTTTCTTATCCATTCGTCAGTTGATGGGCATCTGGGTTGCTTCCATGTCCTGGCTATTGTAAACAATGCAGCGATGAACATTGGGGTACACGTGGCTCTTTCAATTCTGGTTTCCTCGGTGTATATGCCCAGCAGTGGGATTGCTGGGTCATATGGCAGGACTCTTTGCAGCTTTTTAAGGAACCTCCACACTGTTTTCCATAGTGGCTGTACTAGTTTGCAATCCCACCAACAGTGTAAGAGAGTTCCCTTTTCTCCACATCCTCTCCAGCATTTATTGCTTGTAGATTTTTGGATTACAGCCATTCTGACTGGTGTAAAGTGATACCTTATTGTGGTTTTGATTTGCATTTCTCTGATAATGAGTGATGTTGAACATCTTTTCATGTGTTTGTTAGCCATTTTTATGTCTTCTTTGGAGAAATGTCTGTTAAGTTCTTTGGCCCACTTTTTGATTGGGTCGTTTATTTTTCTAGAATGCAGCTGCAGGAGTTGATTGTATAGTTTTGAGATTAATTGTTTGTCCGTTGCTTCATTGGCTATTATTTTCTCCCATTCTGAAGGCTGTCTTTTCACCTTGCTTATAGTTTCCTTTGTTGTGCAGAAGTTTTTAATTTTAATTAGGTCCCATTTGTTTATTCGTGTTTTTATTTCCAATATTCTGGGAGGAGGGTCATGGAATATCCCGCTTTGGTTTATGTCAGAGAGTGTTTTGCCTATGTTATCCTCTAGGAGTTTTATAGTTTCTGGTCTTATGCTTAGATCTTT
>ML663008.1:4224428-4332981 GCA_007570785.1 Antilocapra americana | reverse complement strand
GAATATTGAAGAATCCTTGCATCCCTGGGATAAAGCCTACTTGATCATGATGTATGATCTTTTTGATGTGTTGTTGGATTCTATTTGCTAGAATTTTGTTGAGGATTTTTGCATCTAAGTTCATCAGTGATTTTGGCCTGTAGTTTTCTTTTTTGTGGCATCTTTGTCGGGTTTTGGAATTAGGGTGATGGTGGCCTCATAGAATGAGTTTGGAAGTTTACCTTCCTCTGCAATTTTCTGAAAGAGTTTGAGTAGAATAGGTGTTAGCTCTTCTCTAAATTTTTGGTAGAATTCAGCTGTGAAGCCATCTGGTCCTGGGCTTTTGTTTTTTGGAAGGTTTCTGATTACGGTTTCAATTTCCGTGCTTGTGATGGGTCTATTAATATTATCTATCTCTTCCTGGTTTAGTCCTGGAAAGTTGTACTTTTCTAGGAATTTGTCCATTTCATCAAAGTTGTGCAGTTTATTTGCATATAGTTGCTGATAATAGTCTCTTATGATCCTTTGTATTTCTGTGTTTTCTGTTGTGATCTCTCCGTTTTCATTTCTAATTCTGTTGATTTGGTTCTTCTCCCTTTGTTTCTTGATGAGTCTGGCTAATGGTTTGTCAATTTTATTTATCTTCTCAAAGAACCAGCTTTTGGCTTGGTTCATTTTTGCTATGGTCTCTTTTGTTTCCTTTGCATTTATTTCTGCCTTGATCTTTAAGATTTCTTTCCTTCTACTAGACCTGGGCTTCTGCATCTCTTCCCTTCCTAATTGCTTTAGGTGTAAAGTAAGGTCATTTATTTGATTGATTTTTTTTGTTTCCTGAGGTGAGCTTGTATTGCTATGAACTTTCCCCTTAGCATTGCTTTCACAGTGTCCCATAGGTTTTGGCTGTTGTGTTTTCATTTTCATTCGTTTCCATGCATAACTGAATTTCATTTTTGATTTCTTCTGTGATTTGTTGGTTATTCAGCAGTGCGTTGTTGAGCCTCCATGTGTTGGAAGTTTTGAAAGGTTTTCTCCTATAGTTGATATCTAATCTCACTGCATTTTGGTCAGAAAAGATGCTTGGGATGATTTCAATATTTTTGAGTTTTTCAAGGTTAGATTTATGGCCCAGGATGTGATCTATCCTGCAGAAGGTCCCTCGTGCGCTTGTGAAAAAGGTGAAATTCCTTGTTTTGGGATGGAATGACCTATAGATATCAATTAGGTCTAGCTGGTCTATTGTATCATTTAATGTTTGAATTTCCTTGTTACTTTTCTGTCTAGTTGATCTATCCATTGGTGTGAGTGGTGTATTAAAGTCTCCCACAATTATTGTGTTGTTGTTAATTTCCCCTTTCATACTTGTTAGCATTTGCCTTACATATTGTGGAGCTCCTGTGTTGGGTGCATAAATATTTATAATTGTTATTTCTTCTTCCTGGATTGATCCTTTGATCATTATGTAATGTCCATCTTTATCTCTTTTCATAGCCTTTGTTTTAAAGTCTACTTTATCTGATATGAGTATTGCCACTCCTACTTTCTTTTGGTCTTTATTTGCATGGAATATCTTTTTCCAGCCTTTAACTTTCAGTCTATATGTGTCCCTAGTTTTGAGGTGGTTCTCTTGTAGACAACATATATAGGGGTCTTGTTTCGGTATCCAATTGGCCAATCTTTGTCTTTTGGTTGGGGCATTCAGCCCGTTTACATTTAAGGTAATTATTGATAAGTATGATCCCATTGCAGTTTATTTTATTGTTTTGGGTTCGGGATTATCTATCCCATCGGTGTTTCCTATCTAGGCAAGATCCTTTAGCATTCTTTGGAGGGCTGGTTTGGTGTTGGTGAATTCTCTCAGTTTCTGCTTGTCTGAGAAACTTTTGAATTCTCCTTCAAATTTGAATGAGATCCTTGCTGGGTACAGTAGTCGGGGTTGTAGATTGTTTTCTTCCATGACTTTAAGTATGTTTTGCCATTCCCTTCTGGCCTGAAGCATTTCTATTGAGAGATCAGCTGTTATCCTTATGGGATTCCCCTTGTGTGTTATGTTTTGTTTCTCCTTTGCTGCTTTTAATATTTGGTCTTTGTATTTGATATTTGCTAATTTGATTAATATGTGTCTTGGGGTGTTCCGCTTGGAGTTCATTCTATTTGAGACTCTCTGTGTTTCTTGGACCTGAGTGGCTATTTGCTTTCCCAATTTAGGGAAATTTTCAACAATTATCTCTTCAAGAATTTTCTGATGGTCTTTCTGTCTTCTTCTTCTGGGACTCCTATGATTCGAATATTGTTGCGTTTAATATTGTCCCAGAGGTCTCTAGATTGTCCTCATTTCTTTTAATTCCTTTTTCATTTTTCCTTTCTGCTTCATTTATTTCTGCCATTCTGTCTTCTACCTCACTTATCCTGTCTTCTATCTCTGTTATTCTACTGTTGGTTCCCTCCAGGGTGTTTTTGATCTCATTTATTACATTATTTATTGTATTTTGACACTTTTTCATTTCTTCTAAGTCCTTGTTAAAGCTTACCTGCATCTTCTCAGTCCTTGCCTGCAGGTTATTGAACTGCAACTCCAACTTATTTTGCAGGTTTTGGATCATTTTCACCTCATTATTCGGAATTCTTTGTCAGGTAGACATCCTTTATCTTTGTCTTTTGTTTGGTCTAGGGGATATTTATCCTGTTCCTTTACTTGCTGGGTATTTCTTTGCCTTTTCATCTTGTTTATCTTGCTGTGTTGTCCCTTTATTGTGGGTGTTCCTCATTATGGGAGGGGTTGGATGTGTGGTTTGTCAAATTTCCCTGGATGGGAAAGCTTGTGTGGGTTTCCTCACTGTTACTAGCAATGGAGTGTCCAGTAAAGAGTTTTGAGGTGTCGGTGGACTTGGTGTGACCTTGGAAAACCTGTGTATTGAAGCTCCAGGCAGTGTTCCTGTGTTGCTGGAGAATTTGCTTGGTATATCTTACTCTGGAGCTTGTTGGCCCTTGGGGTTTGGTTGGTTACAGTTTTGGTATGGAGGAGTTTGATGAGTTCCTATTGATTAATTAGCTCTTGGATCTAGGAGTTTTCTTGAATTCTCAAGGTCTGGGTTTAGCCTCCTGTCTTCCAGTAGCCTCAGGACTCTTTTATCTCTGCACTGATGGTGGCAGAACCTCTAGTTTAGTGATGAGACGTTTCTTCACAATGAGGGACACCCTGTCAGGTACACAGAGTTACATGGCATGGACCAGAAGGAGAAGAGAGGAATCAGATAGTGAGGAAGTGAAGTGGCCAGTTATTGCTCCCCTGTGTGCTCTCCACAGCCTGGATCCCTTGGAGATGTTCACAGAGTTATTCCAAAATGAGAAGAAGGTGGAAGGAGACAGAATTGACCAGAGAGAGAAAAGAGAGAGTCAGATGGACAGAGACAGATCCAGCCAGTGGTCAGTTATTTCAGTGTTCTTCACAACTCGTAACACTCAAGCAGAGTCCCAGAGTTGGGTAGAGAATATACATGGGAAGGGGATGTTGAAGGTGTCTTGGTAGGAGAAGAAAAGAAAGAAAAAAAAAAGGAGAGACAAGAATGGGGAGAGAGCAGTCAGGCCAATGATCTCACTCCCAGGTAACAATGGGTACTGGAGCTTGGATCCTTAAAGGTACAAAGTTGATACCAAATACTAATAAGCAAAGATTAAAAATCTAGAGTAAAGACTGGATTCTCAAAAATACTATTACAAAAAAAAGAAAGAAAGAAAGATAAAGGAGAAAATAAAAAAAAATCAATTAAAAAAAATAAAAAAAGGTGGAAAAAGTGGAGATATAAAAGGTAAGAAAAGAAATAAGATGGCAAATACAATAAGGGAGAAAGAGGAGATTTAAAAAAAATGGAAAATAAAAATAAAGGAAAAGAAAGAAAGAAAAAAGAAAAAAAATAGAAAGGTTATAGGGGACTTAAAAATTCTAAAAAAAGAAAAAAAGTATAAAAAAGTTTTAAAAATTTAAAGGATGTTCCTAGTACAGTTATAACTAAGGCTTTCTCTGGTGCTGATGCGTACAGCGAGGGGTCAGTTCATTTTCAGATAATTCCTTGGTCCGGCTTGTCCTTCTCACGGTCTATTGACTCCTTTTTATGCAATCTGCACCACCTGCAGGGATTTAATGTGCTACTCCCATCAGTTCCAAAGCTGTTTGCTCTGCTTGCCCTAGCATCTTCTGTTTGCTGGTCTTTTAAGTGTCTATTCAGGGCTTTGGAGTTTGCCCCGCTCCTGGTGAGAGCGCTTCCCCCTCCCCCTCTGCTCAGGCTCTCGGTCGCCCGCCCGGCACAGTTGGGGAGTGCGGCTTCTCCCCTCCCTCGGCCCCACCGCTCGGTTTTCTCGGCGTGCAGCTGAGCACGCCTTCTTAGGTGTGTGCTGTGCCGATCAGTCCAGAATCCCCAGAAGTCTTGGTTAGCACCTAGCTCTGCTCGCAATTTGGCTGTGGAAGTCTGGCTGGGGCTGGGTTATGCCCACTGCTCTCGGGCAGGGGCTGGGCCGGTCCGCAGCCTGCAGCTGCCCAGCTCCACCCGGCTGGCCGCCTCTCTGCCGACTCCGCACTGCCCTTTGTTCTTTGCGCTTGCCTGGGGAGGGGGGGCTCTTCCTGGGGGGTTAGGTCCCTCGGGCTGCTCCGTTCCCTGAGCACGCGGCCCGCCCCTCCCTGAGCAGTCCACTTCAGCTAGTGGGGGGTGGGGCGCCCGAGCCGCCGCTCCGCTCCGCTGTGCCTTGTAGCCAGAGACGTACCTTGCAGGGCTTAACTATTAATCTGCTTTTACTCCCAGCTATATTGCTCTCCAAGATTCACCGTAGATCCGCCAGAGAGAATGCTCCCTGGTATTCGGAAACCTTTCTCCTCTTTTTTTCCTCTATTCCAGACTCCCCTTCGGGACGGAACCCCGTACCCAGCTCTTTGTCTCTCCCTTTACTTTTTTTTTTTCTTTTGTCATACCTCCTCACGTCGGCTGTGGGCCGCCCCTCCAGATGCCCGATGTCCTCTGCCAGCATTCAGGTCCTGTGTTATGAAGTTTGCTCGGCCTTTAGAAGTTCTTTTGATATATTTATTGGGAAGAGAGTGTTCTCCCTATCCTGTTCCTCCGCCATCTTGGTTCCTCCCCTATTTGTGTTCTTTTCTCTCTAGTTTTTATGTAACTGTTACAACTTTCTGATTTGTGATTATCATGAAGTTCATATGTGTTGACCTATATCTGTGTATACTTGTTTTAACTTGATAGTTATTTAAACTCAAACACATTGTAAAAGGCCTATGCTTTCACCTTTGTTTCCCATGTTTTGTATTTTTCGTGCCATATTTTATGTCTTTATGTCTATCCCTTAAGTGCTTATTGTAGTTATAGTTTAATTTTATAATTTTTGTCTTTTGAGCTTTATATTGACTTAAGTGGTTGATCCACAGCAGTTACTACATATTTGTCTTTACCCGTGCGATTTTTCTTTCCTTCAGTTTTTAGTTTCTTGTATTCTTTTCTTTTTTCTTTAAAAATAGACTAATGTTTGGCACTTTAAAAAAATCAGTTTATTGTAAACAATGCGGTGATGAACATTGTGATACACATGTCTCTTTCAATTCTGGTTTACATTGTTTACAATAGCCAGGACATGGAGACAACCTAGATGTCCATCAACTGACAAATGGATAAGAAAGCTGTGGTACATATATACAATGGAATATTACTCAGCCATTAAAAAGAATACATTTGAATCAGTTCTACTGAGTGGACGAAACTAGAGCCTGTTATACAGAGTGAAGTAAGCTAGAAGGAGAAACAACAATTGAGTATACTAACGCATATTTATGGAATTTTGAAAGATGGTAACGATAACCCTGTATGTGAGACAGCAAAAGAGATGCAGATGTATAGAACAGTCTTTTGGACTCTATGGGAGAAGGCAAGGGTGGGATGATATGGGTGAACGGCATTGAAACATGTAAATTATCATATGTGAAAGCAATCGCCAGCCCAGGTTTGATGCTTGATACAGGGTGCTCAGGGCTGGTGCACCTGGATGACTCAGAGAGAGGGAATCGGGAGGGAGGTGGGAAGGGGGTTCTGGAAGGGGGACACATGTATACCCATGGCAGATTCATGTCAGTGTATGGCAAACCAACACGATAATGTAAAGAAAATAAATAAAATAACAAAAAGAAAAAAGAAAAAAAAAGTCAGTATGGAAGAACTCTTAGTTTTTGGTTGTCTTAAGAATCTCTTTATCACCCATTCAAATTGGAATGATAACTTTGTTGAGTAGAGTATCCTAGGTTGTAGGTTTTTCCCTTTCAGTACTTTAATTATATCATGTCACTTCTTTTGGGGAGTAAACTCTGTCTTTGCTTTTCTCTTGCTGGTTTTAAAATTCTCCCTTTATCTCTTACTTTTGCCATTTTGATTATGATACGTCTTGGTGTGGATCATATTGTTTGCAGTTCTCTTGTATGTGGAAATCTTTTTCCTTCTTTAGGTTTGAGAAGTTTCCACCCATAATTTCATCATATACATTTTCTACCTTTGTGTGTCTCTCTTAAATTTTAGTATCCTTGATATTGTCTCAGAGATCCCTTATACTATCTTTATTGTTTATTTGTTTTCGTTTTTGCTATTATGACTGGGCAAATTTTTATAGTCTCCTTTTCAGATTACTTATGCATTCTTCTCTATTACCTAATTTGTTTTTAATTCCTTCTAGTATATTTTTCATTTCACTTATTGTATGTTTTGGCTCTAAAACTGGTTCTTTTTTGTATTTTCTAGTTTATTAATATTCTCACTTTTTTCATCATTTATTTTCCCATGCTTATTTAACTTTCTTATTACCATTGATTTGAATTCTGTATCAGGTAAATAGTTGTCTCTGTTTTGTTAGGGTTTTTTCCCAGTGATTTTTTTTTCTTGTTCTATTGTTTTAAACATATTCTTTCTCTTATCATTATGTTTAACTTTCTCAGGTAGTTACCTATCCTGGTCTTGAAGGTGTATTTCTGTGTGGGAGTATCCTTGTGCAGTCTGCACATGCCTGTTGGCTTTGTCGAGAGAGCTGGATCTGAAGCAAGCATTGGCTGTGTCTTGCCCTTGGGTGTTCTGGCAAGGGGAAGATAGAGCTGGAGTTGGAGATACTAGAGTCCAACTAGGTGGGAGCCATTGGAAAAGGAAATGGCAACCCACTCCAATATTTTCTCCTTGGAAGTCCCATGCACAGAGGAGTCTGGTGGGCTGTAGTCCATGGGGTCGCCAAAGAGTTGGACATGACTTAGTGACTTAACACAGTAGTTGCTGTGGGATCCGTGGTTTTGTCCTATGCAAAATGGCCAGTGTGGCTTTACTAGGGGAAGAGTGAGGGCCAAAGAGATGGAAGAGGAGCCCTGTTGGAGTTTGTTTCTCTAGGTGTGATTTTAACATCCATCTCACTTACATTTGAGGGCTTAGGACTGTGTTTTATGCTAGTTTCACTTTTTCTTCTGGTGTGGATACTTGGTTAGAGCCTGGATCTAGGCTGGGAGGTGCTGCCCCACTACTGAGCTGGTTTTGCTCCCGCTGGTAATTGCAGCCTCTATAATGGAGATAGTTTGAGTCTTTCCAGATGTGAACAGGGGCACACTTGTTGTAAGTGGGTACCCCTTCCCTGGTCAGAGGCAGGATAGGGGTCTGAGTTGGCCCTCTTTTCTCCAAAGTGCATACTGACATTGACAATAGTCGACTTTGCCTTACTGGAGGAAAGTGCCAGAACAAGAGGAGCCTAGTGAAGGCTGGATAGCACACTCTTTGGGAGTTCTAATGAGTCTACCAGAACCCCAAGCAAAAGCATGGCCTAAAGTGACAAATAGGAGATCCAGGGGCTCACACATGCTGTAGTGGAAGTCAAAGAAGGCAGAGTTCTGATGCACTCAAACAATCCTGGGTCAAGTCTGAAGGGAATTTTTTGTGGTAGACATCAGTTAGAGGCCATGGCAAAGACTACAGCATTATCAGGTGCTAGCACTCATCCTAAGAAAATGGGTAATCTAGTAGTTTCTGGAGGAAACAGATAGATCAGAGACAATTCCCAAAGACTAGCAGGATGAGGCTGCATAGTTGGGGCCAACACAGATCTAGAAAATGAGAATACATTCCTTAATTTCCAAGATTCTGTGTAATGTTCTCTTTTTACTCAGATACCATCCCAGTAAAGAGGAGGAGTGGAGAGAATCCACAAAGCAAGGGAGTTCCAAAAAAGCCATCTACTTGTGCTTCATTGACTATTCTAAAGCCTTTGACTGTATGGATAAAACAAACTGTAGAAATTTCTTAATGAGATCGGAATACCAGACTACCTTACCTGTCTCCTGAGAAAGCTGTATGCAGGTCAAGAAGCAATAGAACTGGACTTGTAATAACAAGTCCACTTGGTTCAACATTGGGAAAGGGGTGTGTCAAAGCTGTATATTGTCACCCTGTTTAACTTGAAGAGTACATCATGTTAAATGCTGGGCTGGATGAATCACATGCTGAAATCAATATTGCTGGGTAGGAGAAATATCAGCAGCCTCAGATATGCAGATGATACCACTCTAATGATATCATCATTAGATACCATTAATGTGTATAATGGTATCTGATTAGATATGGGTGAAAGAAGAGAGTCAACAGTCTGACTTAAAGCTCAAAATTAAAAAGCGTAAGACCATGGCATCTGGTCCCAATACTTCATGGAAAATAGAAAGGGAGAAAGTTAAAACAGTGACAGATTTTCTTTTCTTGGGCTACAAAATCACTGTGAACGGTGACTGCAGCCACGAAATTAAAACACATTTGCTCCTTAAAAGGTATGAAAAACCTAGACAGTGTATTGAAAAGGAGTGACATTACTTTGCCAACAAATGTCTGTGCAGTCAAAGCCATAGTTTTTCCACTAGTCATGTACAGATGTGAGAGTTGGACCATAAAGAAGGCTGAGTGTCAAAAAAGTGATGCTTTCTGAACAAGACAAGGGTGTCCACTTTCACCACTGTTGTTCAACATAGTTCTGGAAGTCCTAGCTACAGCAGTCAGAGAAGAAAAAGACATAAAAGAAATCCAGGTCAGAAAAGAAGAAGTAAAGCTCTCACTGTTTGCAGATGACATGATACTGTACACAGAAAACCCTAAAGATAGTATCAGAAAATTACTAGAGCTAATCAGTGAATTTAGCAAAGTTGCAGGATACAAAATCAATACATAGAAATCACTTGCATTTCTATATACTAATAATGAAAAATCAGAAAGAGAAATTAAGGAATCAATCCCATTCACCATTGTAACCAAAAAGAATTAAATATCTAGGAATAAACTTACCTAAGGAGACAAAAGAACTGTACACAGAAAATTATAGGACACTAATTAAAGAAATCAAAGATGACATAAATAGATAGATATTCCATGTTCCTGGGTAGGAAGAATCAATATTGTGTAAATGACTGTACTACCAAACACAATCTACAGATTCAATGAGATTTCTTTCAAATTATCTTCAATAAATGGTGCTGAGGAAACTGGACAGCTACATGTAAAAGAATGAAATTAGAACACTTCCTAACACCATACACAAAGATAAACTCCAAATGGATTAAAGACCTACACACCAGAAACTATAAAATTCTTAGAGGAAAACATAGGCAGAACACTCGATGACATAAAGCAAGATCCTCTATGACCCACCTCCTAGAGTAATGGAAATAAAAACAAAAATAAACAAGTGGGACCTGATTAAACTTAAAAGCTTTTGCAGAGCAAAGGAAGCCATAATCAAGGTGAAAAGACAACCCTCAGAATGGGAGACAATAATAGCAAATGAAACAACTGATAAAGGATTAATTTCCAAATTATACAAGCAGCTCATACAACTCAATACCAGAAAAACAAACAACTCAATCAAAAAGTGGGAAAAAGACCTACACAGAGATTTCTCCAAAGAGAAGATACAGATGGCTAACAAACACATGAAAAGATGTTCAGTATCGCTCATTGTTAGAGAAATGCAAATGAAAACTACAATGAGATATCACCTCACACTGGTCAGAATGGCCATCATCAAAAAGTCTACAAACAATAAATTCTGGAGAGGATGTGGAGCAAAGGTAACACTCTTGTACTGTTTGTGGGAATGTACATTGATACAGCCCCTGTGGAAGATGGTATGGAGATTCCTTAAAAAAACTAGGAATAAAACAACCACATGACCCAGCAATCCCACACTAGGCATATACCCTGAGGAAACCAAAATCGAAAAAGACACATGTATCCTATTGTTCACTGCAGCACTGTTTACAATAGCTAGAACATGGAAGCAACCTAGATGTCCATCAACAGATGAATGGATAAAGAAGTAGTGGTACATATACACAATAAAATATTACTCATCCATAAAAAGGAATGCATTTGAGTTGGTTCTAATGAAGTGGATGAACCTAGAACTTATACAGAGTGAAGTGAGAAAGATAAATATCATATTCTAATGTATATATACAGAATTTAGAAAAATGGTACTGAAGAATTTATTTACAGGCAGCAGTGGAGAAACAGAAAATAGACTTAATGGATATGGGGAGAGGGGAAGAGAGGGTGAGACGTATGAAATAGTAACATGGAAACCTACATTGCCATATGTAAAATAGATAGCCAGTGGGAATTTGCTGTATGGCTCTTGAAACTCCAAGAGGGGCTCTGTATTAACCTAGAGGCATGGGATGGGGAGGGAGACAGGAAGGAAGTTCAAAAGGGCGGGGATATGTGTATACCTATGGCTGATTCATGTTGAGGTTTGACAGAAAACAACAAAATTCTGTAAAGTAATTATCCTTCAGTTAAAAAATAAATTAAAAAAAGAATTGATGCTTTCCAATTTTAGTGCCGGAGAAAATTCTTGGGAGTTCCTTGGAGAAGACAGAGATCACATCAGTCAGTCCTAAAGGAAATGAACGCTGAATATTCATTGGAAAAACTGATGCTGAAGCTGATACTCCAATACTTCAGCCATCTGATGTGAAGAGCTGACTCTTTGGAAAATACCCTTTTTGGAGAAGAAGGGTGCAACAGTGGATGATATGGTTGGATGGCATCACTGACTCAGTGGTCATGAGTTTGAGCAAACTCTGGGAGATGGTGAAGGACAGGGAAGCCTGGTATGCTACAGCTTGTGGGATTGCAAAGAGTCTACATGACTTAGCAACTGGACAACAACAACCTTGAAGAGAAATCTGAACTTTGAACTAGGTGAGTTTACATCTAGAATTAAGTGACATACCAAACCTGAAGTGTATGATGTAATTATTTCAATTATTGTATAATGTAATTATTAAGATATTGGTTCTAGAGCCAACATGGCTTGGCTGAAGTTCCAGAACTGGCCCTTGCTAGTGATATAACTTTGCAGAAAACTACATATTCCTCTGTTCCTCTGTGTTTTCATTTGTTATGAGGATTACATATATTAATATGGTAAAATGCTCAGAATGCCATATGGTAAAGAATAAGTGTCAAGTTACGTTAAGGACATACAGGAAAACTGTAGCGGTAAATCAGTATAGATTTTATGATTCAATATTTAGTTATTTCTGTAAAGTTTGGTTAGGCCAGTTCCCATTTTGCCATGGGCCAAGCACTGTTTTCCAGTGAAAAATAAATACAGCACAGGTAGCTGAATTCAGCTGACTAAATTTCTAGTTAACACTTCTCTTACTGATTTATGCCTCTGTGACATAGCAAACTCTACTTAATTCAAAATCCAAGAACAATAGAATTTCTTCTGAAATTTTGCCATTAACTCTACTTAGAAGATATAAAACGTTTTTGATGACATACTTTTACTCATCTCATTCAACCATGATGTTCACTGCTGCTGTTTCTTGTCTTAAACTCATTATTTTCTGGCTTGATGGAAAGACATGGAAATTTGTTCTGTTTAACAAACATTGTTAGAGAAGGCAGTGGCAACCCACTTCAGTACTCTTGAAAAATCCCATGGACAGAGGAGCCCAGTAGACTGCATTCCGTGGGGTGGCTGAGAGTCAGACACAACTCAGCGGCTTCACTTTCACTTTTCTCTTTCATGCATTGGAGAAGGAAATGGCAACCTACTCCAGTCTTCTTGCCTGGAGAATTCCAGGGACGGGGGAGCCTGGTGGGCTGCCTTCTGTGGGGTCGCACAGAGTTGGACACAATTGAAGTGATTTAGCAGTAGCAGCAGTTGAGCAGCTACTCATTTGTCAGTCACGGTGCTGAACTCTAATGTGGACTCTAGATATCTTGAAATGAAAAGGAAATGATCTTTGCCTAAGAAGCTCACCTGCTAAGGCATTGTTCAGTGCAGTATTGTAGTGGTTCCATGCTAACTAACATAGGTAGGAATGTGCATGTGTGTGAATTGGTGGAGGTGGGTATCTCTCTGTTTTATCTTATTGTGGTGTAATCACTTATTAATGTTTTCTCCACATTCCTCTAATTTTTTGTTTTGGAACCTCATTTTCCAAAGTTTATCTAAATTTTGTAAATTTCCTAATGTTCCTAATATTTTTCTAAAATTTGACTGATAAAAAATGACCATAAAGAAGCTCTGTTCATATCCTCTGACTTGGTATTCTACCTTCATCTCTTTTCTGTTTCATTTCCCACCATGAACTGAAATCTTGAGAACCTGCCAAATGCTGAGGGCCAAGATTTTGAAAAAATCTTGGGATAGTCTTTAACATAATAGAAATGTAACATCATAAAAGACACTATGATACCCCTTAATACAATGCCCCACATATTGTCTTATTCTTTAATTAACTCGTACCTTTTCTAAGGAGATAGATTAGGATTATAATTTCCAGAACTTTCACTAAATAGAGATGAACATGTGGCTAATCTTGATGCTGTCCCAGAGAGACTTGGGGCCAATTCTTTGAGAATCAAGATCTCAACTATCTCATTTCGTCTCTGCCCATGCTTGAGAATCCCTCTCCTACTGTTGAGGACTTGTGATTATAAGTAAATTAGATTCACACTGACTGGTATCAGGAGGATTCTTTCCTTTTTCTGCCTTTAGACTTTGTCTAAGTCCTCTCAAGGCCATAACTACAATGGATCATGTTGTTTTTTTCAGACTTGTAAAACTTACACTGGTTGCAAGAAAGGCAACGTAGATACTCTATTTACTATCTCTGTTGGTCATTCTGAATCACCTAGCTACCTTCCAAATTACTGGTGAGATAGATCCTACTCATGACCTTATTTTCAGGTAGAAACACCTATTTTCATGACTGAATAAAAATAAAATGCTGCTTCATTCAGTTTTTCAGCAATTTGAATAATTTTTAAAAAAATTATAAACAAGCAAAACTTTTTTTTTCTTATTTTTTAGGGCAGCTACATTGAGGATTTTAGGGTGATTACCATAAGTAAAAATCATTTCAAACCTACTTTGGAGGTAGTCTGTTCTTCCATGTCTGGTTCTAACTGTTGCTTCTTGTCCCGCATATAGGTTTCTCAGGATGCATGTAAGGTGATCTTGTATTTCCGTCTCTTTAAGAATTTTCCATAGTTTGTTGTGATCCACACAGTCAAAGGGTTTAGCCTAGGCAATGAAGCAGAAATACATGTTTTTTTTGAATTCCCTTGCTTTTTCTGTGAGTCAGTAGATATTGGCAATTTGATCTCTGGTTTCCCTGCCTTTTCTAAATCCAGCTTCTACATCTGTAAGTTCTTGATTCATGTACTACTGAAGCCTAGCTTGAAAGATTTTGAGCACAATATTGCTAGCATGTGAAATGAGTGCAGTTATACTGTAATTTGAACATTTTTTGGAATTTCCTTGCTTTGGGATTGGATTGAAAACTGACCTTTTCTGGTCTTGTGGCCACTGCTGAGTTTTCCAAATTTGCTGGCATATTGAGTGCAGCCCTTTCACAGCATCATCTTTTAGGATTTGAAATAGCTCAGCTGGAATTTCATCACCTCCACTAGCTTTGTTCATAGTAATGTTTCCTAAGGCCCATGTGCCTTCACATTCTGAGATATCTGGCTCTAGGTGAGTGACCACAGCGTCATAGTTATCCAGGCCACTAATAACTCTTTTGTACAGTTCTTCTGTGTATCCCTGCTACCTCTTCTTAATCTCTTCTGCTTCTGTTAGGTCCTTGCCATTTCTGTCCTTTATTGCACTCATCTTTGCATGATATGTTCCCAAATGGCAGTGGTGGCCTGAAGAGGTAGCACAGGCTTGGGAAACTGCTTGGAGATCACCATGGAGATGGAGGCATCAATATGGGCAGGAGACTGAGAAGAACTGTGTACCCCCATCGGGGTGGCCAGGGTTGCTGGGTCTGGACAAGAATTCCGAGAAGCGTGAGGAGAAGAAAGGCTGGGTTCAGAGCTTGGCCAACAGACAAAATGGGAGGCAGATCAGCCCCAGGGAAGCCAGTGGCAGTAGTGAGGCCGGAGAGCTCTCTGCTTCTGGGCATCCTCCAACATTGGCTCCAGGCTTCCCTGTACCCCCTTCCTGGTGACTCCAGCAGAGCCTTTACCTTGGCCTCTGGGCAATGCGTTGAACAACATCCCACGACCAGTGAGCTTTACACACTCAAGGAGGACCAGCAGTGGGACAACCAGGATGCTGGGCATGTCATCCAGCTATGTGGAGCAGCTGAAGGACATGTCCTTGCTAGTCAGGGTCTGACAAAATACGGTTCACTAGAAAGGGTCTAGCAAACCACTTCAGGATTCTTGCCTTGAGGACCCCATGAACAGTATGAAAAGGCAAAATGATAGGACACTGAAAGATGGGCCCCCTAGGTCAGTAGTTGTCAAGCATGCTACTGGAGAAGAGTGGAAAAATAGCTCCAGAAAGAATGAAGAGGTTGAGCCAAAGTGGAAACAGTCACCTAAATTAAATTTGCCTTCCCATTACCTTCCAGCAACACCAAGAGATGACTCTATACATGGACTTCACCAGATGGTCAATACAAAAATCAGATTGATTATATTCTTTGCAGTCAAAGATGCGGAAACTCTATACAGTCAGCAAAAACAAGATCTCGAGCTGACTGTGGCTCAGATCATGAACTCCTTATTGCATAATTCAGGCTCAAATTGAAGAAAGTAGGGAAAACCGCTAGGCCATTCAGGTATAATGTGAATCATATCACTTATGATTATACAGTGGAGGCGTCAAATAGATTCAAAGGACTAGATCTGGTTGACAGAGTGCTGAAAGATGTATGGATGGAATTTAGGGAGGTGGTGACTAAAACCATCCCCAAGAAAAAGAAATGCAAGAAGGCAAATTGGTTGTCTGAGGAGGCCTTACGAATACCTGAGAAAAGAAGAGAAACAAAAGCCAAAGGAGAAAGGGAAGAATATACCCAGCTGAGTGCAGTTTCAGAGAACAGCAAAGAGAGATAAGAAAGCCCCTTAATTGAACATTGCATAGAAATAAAGGTAAACAATAGGATAGAAAAAACCAGAGATCTCTACAAGAAAATTAGAGATACCAAGGGAACATTTCCTGCAAAGGTAGTCACGATTTTGGTGACTGAGAGGGCCCAAGTGAAAGGAGGAAAAAATCAACTGCATTTTTGTTTTAGCAGGGAGCAAGGGAGTTCTATTAGTAAGCCCTTCAGCCAATTCATTCAGTTGAAGAACATGGCTTCGTGGTGTTATACCCCTGTTGTGTGCAGCAGTGATATCTGAACACATTGAATCTCAAAATTATGGGAACAGAATCAAGCTCAATTTAAATGTGAGGGGCCTGAAGATCTGCCTCTCAGTTTAACTGAGACGGTGGGGTTTGGGGTAAGTTTAGATTTCTGTGCTCAAAACTTTTAATTATTTCAGTTATGTATTTTGCATAATGTAACATTGTATATCTATAAAGTGAGAGAGACTAGGTTTTTGAAGATTCAGGTTTAAGATGCTATAATCCCATGATTCTTTAACCTTTGAAGGAATTAGAGAAATTCCTTCATGATCTGAGCCACAGTCAGTTGTGCTTTTAGACTTGTGGAATGCCAGAGCTTGAAGTAATTTTTTTTATCTGATGTTTTCTTTTTGGCCCAGGGTGTGTTGCTATTTAAATGACCCTGGACTCTTTGGTTATACCCTATTGGAAAAATTTTATATCACTGGAGACTCCACAGCTCTTCCTGGCAACACATCCCAGTGCTTCACAAATCTTAAGGTAAGGGAGTTTTCGTTATGGCCAAGGTTACGTGCCTTTGAATGTATTGCCACTACCTATACTTTTTGGAAGTCTCAAAGCCCTTTTGAAAAAGCATAAACAGACTATCTTTTCTTTTCTTTTTTTTTTTAAATTCTCATGCATGCTCTATCAAGATACACGTTTCTTTTTGAAATATTATTGTATCAAACTTATAAATCTTAACATTTTCTACTAATTTACTAAATGACTAGAAGCTATATTTACCTTCTGTTTTGCTTTTCAAAAATTTACTAATCTTTTTTAGTCTCTTTCTGAGCTCCTACATCCTTGACTAAATATGAAGTTAAGTGTCAGATCCAAACCAAAGCAGCTTTTAGAGCTAGGTAGATTAATAAAGATAATCATAAGAAATTTATTAGCACTTACCATAGAAGGCCTATGGGGTTCTTGTTTTGGTTCATGTGAGTATATTTTACACTGATAAGAATTACAAGTAATGATTTTACCTGTAAATTTAAGGAAAATATGTTTGGATGGCAACATAGGCTTTTTAGGCAACATCTTGAGAAGTTATGAACATGCTCTGAGTTATAATGGGCAGCTTTCACTATAAAGTAACCAGTTCCATGACATTGCCTGTTACTTCTTCCCCTTTTCTTGCTGGACTGTACGGTTGCTCCTCATACCACTTTCTCCTTCTTTTTTTGTGTAATGAATAACATATGGCAAACATCAACTTCACTCAGGTTTCAGTGTCTCATTGCAGCTAAAGTGACTTACCAGATTTTCTTGTTTGTCTGTCGCTCTTGTAGTCACTTTTACATTGTTATTCCTGCTTCACAAGTATTAACAGAAAAGATGCACCAGTGAATACCAGTATTGGCACTCATAGATCAGATATTCAGTTGGTGACCCCATCGGGAAGCAGTTTTTACTTTCCTCTCTCCTAATTCAGTGCAGGCAAGAGAATTTGAGCAAGAGCCAGGACATGTGGCAGCCTTTAAGTTTCTTCCAAATTTTATGAGCTCAGAATCTAATGTGGAGTCCACCCTTCTATCACTGGCCTTGACATCATAGAATTTTCACTACCACTCTGCCCTTGAAACTTGGAAATTGCCTATTATCCAGGTCATTGGAGGAGTTTGCTTATTGATTCTGAAGCTGCTATTTGGTAACAATTCAAAGTGTAATGGAGAGACCTCATCTCTGAAATCCTGTTTTCTGTGCTCTCTTCTATACAGCAGGGTGTAATTTTGCTTGTGGTATATGTAAGCACCTTTTCCCAGCATGCCTTCATCTACACATGCCTTTCCTTGTGCCAAACACTATTACGCTCTATCAATTTACTCTTCTCAAGTCTTTAGTTACGTGATTCTGCCAGGTATGCCTAATTTTTCTGTTCATCTAAAATAACATTATGTTATTATAAATAGAATGCACATTTGGAGATGGAAATACACTGTTCATTAGGTATACCAGTACAAACCACTGGCTTATGGCCATGCTCCTCTAATGGGGTAATTTCCATACCTCAAGGGATATGGTTATGTATCCTCTTTTTATTTTGAAGGCTATAATTATAAACACATGTCTTTGACTGGATACCTTATATCAATAGCCTTCGTCCACATTGCCAGAAGACATGAACAGTGCAATGCAACATCAAAGGAAACCCAATGAAACTTTGTTCTGTTATTTGTGATATATTTGAGCTGGGCTCATAGTAGCTTATTGCTAGATTTGAGAATCAAACCTTAGGCTTAAGGCTGAGAGGTTTTAGGGGAACAACCTTAGTACCAAATAGGCGAGACTAAAAAATGACAGAGTAAAAAGAGTTCATCTGCATGGCAAAACCATCAAATCTAACATACATAAGCCAGAGTTTGTTATCAGTCACATGCATTTGGTTTATTTACTTTATAATTTTCCAGATATATCTGGACTAATTTATGAATTTTGAATGAGAAAAAAATTCCTCTAGTTTCCCATTTTTCATTAAGAGGGCATCATTTGTGAACCTTTGGCCTGGTTATATTCAATAAAATTAAGTGACATGTAAACACACATGAAATTCTTTAGTGGTCACTTGGCTTGGAGTATGAATTTTAAAAGTTAACTGATGATTGATCACTCTTGGATATGATTAGTCTTGCTTCACGTACAAATGTTCTCTTAAACAAAACCTTATTGAATTATTTTCTTAAGAGAAAAAAGTTAATAACAGTGAGTAGTACAAACTGCAGTATCTTTTTTGTCTTTACATGGAAATCAGTGATTCTGCCTTTTTTTGTATTATAAATTCTTTTATTAGTTAAAAGTGTCAGCTGACCATATTATGTTATGCAAAGGAGGCTGAATCTGACTCCCCACCTTCCATTCCAGGATCAGTACATATTGTTTAAGAAAGGTCTCTTAACCAAGAGAACGGCTTTTTTTTTTTTTCTAATGTGGAAAATTACTTTAGAATGATCGACATTCACCAACTAAAATACTGTATTTCCCAAAAGTTTCATAATGTGTGTGTGTGTGTGTGTATGTGTGTGTGTGTGTGTGTGTGTTTACTGATAAAAGACAGGAGGAGTGACACAGACTTCTCTAAGAATTTAGTTACATTGTGGCTGAAATTTAGTTGTAACAGGGAATTAGTATTTTTAAGAATGTGTGTCTGAGGAAACTTTAGGGAGACTCACAACATGATTAAATTTGTG
Organism: Antilocapra americana; assembly: GCA_007570785.1. Classification (NCBI taxonomy): domain Eukaryota; kingdom Metazoa; phylum Chordata; class Mammalia; order Artiodactyla; family Antilocapridae; genus Antilocapra; species Antilocapra americana. Next base: position 4,314,118 of record ML663008.1, on the reverse strand, counting down.
GCATTAATATACCTAGCAAACCTTACAAGTTCTTGCAGTATTGTTTCTTACATTTTTCATGTTATGGCACCCACATAAAATTGTACTGTTTCTATGCCACATTAGAGTGAACAAAGCTAGTAAGATCGAAGACTGGGCTGAATTGCTGCCCACTTGCCCTGAAAATTACAGGATTGACATTTGTGTGCACCCTTAGACTGTACATTTCTTTTTGACCTTCCTTCTTTTCTTTCCTTGTGTGTGTGTGTGTGCACGCACTCAGCCCTGTTCAACTCTTTGCACCCCTTGGACTGTAGCCTGTCAGACTCCTCTGTCCATGGATTTTTCCAGGCAAGAATATTGAAGGGGGTTGCAATTTCCTTCTCCAGGGGATCTTCCTGATGCAGGGATCAAACCCGCATCTCCTGCATTGGTAGGCAGATTCTTTACCACTGCGCCACTTGGGAATACCAATCAAATCACATAAGCCAATTGACTTGAGAAAAAGCTTGAAGTAAAAATAAAAGGGAGCTTAGAAAACACTCTAATAGCTTCCCATCCTGCAGCAACAAATGGATAATGGCAGACAGATATGGAAACCACTTGCAGTTTCCTTTTTGTTAAATAATATAAAAAAAGCAATTTAGCAATGCAGAGGAAATGCTCTAGAAAATTAATTTCTTGTCTTTTCCCTCGCTCTTGATGTTGTTGGAGCTTCAGAGAGGAATTAATTGGCAGTAATTCCCCAAGAAAATGAACTAACTAACTTTATTTAATAAATATTTAACTATGCAGTCATATCCACCAGTATCTTCAGGGATTGGTTCCAGGACCCCTCATGGATACCTAACTCTAACCCATTCATTGAGGATGACTTTCATGTGGTTACCTTCTATTGTAATAAATTAATAAAGATGGAGAGCCATTCAAAATAGAGTTTTATTTAGATTATGAATAAGGTTAATAAAATGTATGTTTTACTTCAGGTAATCTTTGGACACAGTTTGATTTCATTAAGTTTATTTCTTCAAACACTTTACATTTAGTAATCTCAAAAAGTTATTATTCATTTATTTCCCTAATACACTCATCACCTTGGTCCCTGGGTGTATTTATAACCATGATGCAATTTTAATTAATACAACATTGTTTGACTCTTCCCCAGCAAGTAGATTTCCTCACCTCCATCCTGTAGTCACCATGAATCAGGAGAATAACTAGTTAAAAACAGATGGACCGTGTTACTGGGCTTTAAAAGAAAAATTTAAATTGATGTTATACCTAGAGAGGAAATGAGTACATGCAAAGTATCTTTTTCTTGCTGGTCAGGTGGGTGGAATCTCCAACAAGCATGTATTCTTGACCTACACAGCTAAGGTTATGCATCCTTCATTTCCCTGAAAAAGAGCCAGTAAAACAAAAATAAATTTTATAGTACTTCATTTATGTATTAGGCAGCCAAGAAGCACTGCAATGCAAGTGGCATGAGCCCTGTACAGCCAAGATCTTTGAAATGTTGCTTTTAAAAAAAAATGTTTTTCAGACTTTAAAACAAAAAACAACTTTTTAAATATGAGGTTAAATACACATAACTGGAGTCATCTTATTTTGGCTTAAATACAGGTCTTTGTAAGGGTTTTAATCTGTAAAATTAAGATAATTCACTGAATTATAATGTGGATTTAATGAGGTAGTGTATTAAAAGTCTCTATCTCATTGGCACTATATAGGAACAACTCAGTAAATGTTGGTTGCAGTTTTTCATGGAATTTATAGAGTTGGCTCAGTGATAAACAATCCAGCTACCAATGCAGGAGATGTGGCTTTGATCCCTGGTTTGGGAAGGTACCCTGGAGAAAGAAGTGGCATCCTCTCCAGTATTCTTGCCTGGGAAATCCCATGGACAGAGGAGCCTGGCAGGCTACAGTCCATGAGGTTGCAAAAAAGTTGGATACGACTTACTGACCAAATAACAACTGTCTTGAAGGAGACCTAAGTGACCATTTTTTGGATCTTATAGCACTATTATAAAATACAAGTAATATCCCTCTGTCATTGAAATGTTTCCCCTGACTGATGAATATTGATAAAAAGTTTCTGAATAAACTCATTGTGGTATTACCAACATAAAATTAACTGATTGTCATGAAGATTTTATTTAACACAGTGTTGAAAATGATGTTGACATAACATGAACATAAAATTTCTGGGTGAGCAATGCTGATCACCCTCATAAAACATTTGCATCATCTCTACCTGATAAGAGATAAAATGCATTTTATGTATAAGCAAAAGCATTCATTGCAGCTCTGTTTACAAGAGCCAAGATGTGGAAGCAACCTAAGTATCCATCAACAGATGAGTGATAAAGAAGATGTGGTACAGATATACAATTGAATATTACTCAGCCATTAAAAAGAATGACAAAAATGCCATTTTCAGATACATGGATGGACCTGGAGATTATCATACTGAGTGAAATAAGTCAGAGAAAGGCAAATATCATGTGATATTACAGGTTTGATGCATGATACAGGGTGCTGAGGGGTGGTGCACCAGGATGACCCAGAGGGATGGAATCAGAAGAGAGGTGGGAGGGGGGTTCTGGAAGGGGAACACATGAATCCCATGGCGGATTCATGTCAATGTATGGCAAAACCAACACAATAATGTAAAGAAAAAAATAAAAAGAACTGTGGAATTAGAAAAAAATAGATACAAATGAAGTCATATACAGAACAGAAATGGTTTCACAGACTTAGAGAGCCTACTTACAGTTACTGGAAGGAAGGGTTGGGGAGAGGGACAGATTGGGAGTTTTGGTGACATGGATACACTGTTGTATTTAAAATGCTATTCCATGAAAAGAAATGGAGTTAAGTATTCATGATAGGAATGAGTTTCATAAAGTGATTTTTTGGGGCTGTGGGGAATATAGTAATAAGTGAGAAACTTTAGTGGATTTTTATTTTGTCCTGTGAAACATTATTTTGAGACAGAAACCACTAGGTCACCACCTAGGATATTTAGTCTCTTTTATTCCCAACATTTTCTCTACTTCTCTATTTGTGTCTGGGGATACAGATCTGATTGAGAAAAGCCCTCTCAGCTCTAAAGGAATTCATGAAAATTGAGTCTGTCCTCAGACCTAGTCTATAGTCTTATGGTTTAACTGGTATCTCTGGGAAAATTGAGGGGGAAGGCATTCATGCCCTTATCACTTATCTTTTGATTTTTTTAAGAGCCCAGTTATAAGATCTTATTTCAGCATTACACAAGAAGGAGGAAAAAATTAATTGAATAAAGTGGCTTTATTTGTGTGTGCGTACTCAGTTGTGTCCCCATGGGCTGTAGCCCGCCAGGCCTCTCTGTCCATGGAATTTTCCAGGCAAGAATACTGGAGAGGGTTGTTATTTCCTTCTCCAGGGAATCTTCCCAACTTAGTGATTGGACCTGCATCTCCTTCATTGACAGGCTAATTAATTCTTTACCAGTGTGCCACCTGGGAAGCCATGGCTTGCTTTATTTAACTCAAAATTAATGTTGTCTTGTTATTCACTGTATACATATTTATAAATAATTGTATGAGTAATTAAAAAAAATTCATCTGAAGCAGTTCTACTCAGGTGGACGGAACTGGAGCCTATTATCCAGAGTGAAGTAAGCCAGAAGGAAAAACAGCAATACAGTATACTAACGCATATATATGGAATTTAGAAAGATGGCAACGAGAACCCTGCATGAGAGACAGCAAAAGGAACGCAGATGTATAGAACAGACTCGTGGACTCTGTGGAAGAGGGCAAGGGTGGGATGATATGGGAGAATGGCATTGAAACATGTTAATTATCATATGTGAAATCAATCACCAGCCCAGGGTTGATGTTTGGGGCTGGTGCACCGAGATGACCCAGGGGGAGGGAATCGGGAGGGAGGAGGGAGGGGGAGTTCAGGAGGGGGAGCATATGTAAACCCATGGTGGTTTCATGTCATTGTATGGCAAAACCAACACAATAAAGTAAAAAAAAAATAAATAAATAAAAAATAATTGTACGAGTACTAAATAAATTTCCATTTTTTTCCCACATAATGTATTAGTAGTACTTCCATTTTTTTCTTGTTTGCATATCAATTGTAAAGTACACTCATATCTCTCATTCAAATTCTGTGATTCCTTCTATTGGGATATAAAGATAGCTTTTTCCTACTTGCTCCATACAAAGCTGGGACTAACTGATTAGATTTTTGTCAGCCATTTTGACCTCCAAGGGAACTTAGAATCCTTTGTTCACCCCATGGATTACTTCCATTGCTAATACACCACATTCTGTACTCAAGAGGTGAGAGGACAACTCTGGACTGACCAAAATGGCAGCCCATGTATGAAAAGAGTTCTCTTTCCTTCGCCATGAGTCTGGGTAATATAGGCCTGGAAACGTCTTTCTTGGCTTCTTTCCCTTTCCCTTACTTCAGAGAAAGTAAGGGGTGTGTAGTATGGGAGAGGCCATTCTCTCTATCTTATGAAGGAAGACTCTTACTTAGATGTATAGATTTGGGATTTGGGTCTGGCCTAAAAGTTGGTTCCTTAGATCAAGCTGGGAAATTAGAGTCTTCCATGAGGTGTAGTAGATTATCTTACTGGAATTCTGTAATGGGATTAGAGGACCAATATGTCTGCTTAAAATAAAGAGTTCTTTGGCCTAGGTATTTGAAGATTTTTTTTTTATTTTTTTATTGAAGGATAACTGCTTTACAGAATTTTTTTGTTTTCTGTCAAACCTCAACATGAATCAACCATAGGTATACACATATCCTCCCCCTTTTGAACCTCCCTCCCATCTTCCTCCCCATTCTACCCTTCTAGGTTGATATGGAACCCCTGTTTGAGTTTCCTGAGCCATACTGCAAATTCCTGTTGGCTATCTATTTTGCATATGGTAATGTAAGTTTCCATGCTACTCTTTCCATACATCTCACCCTCTCCCCACGTCCATAAGTCTGTTCTCTCTGTCTGTTTCTCCATTGCTGCCCTGTAAATAAATTCTTCAGAACCATTTTTCTAGATTCCATATCTGTGCAGTAGAATATGATATTTATCTTTCTCTTTCTGACTTACTTCACTCTGTATAATAGGTTCTAGGTTCATGCACCTAACGAGAACTGACTCAAATGTGTTCCTTTTTATAGCAGAGTAATATTCCATTGTGTATATTACTATAACTTCTTTATCCATTCATCTGTCAATGGGCATCTAGCCTGCTTCCATGTTCTAGCTATTGTAAATAGTGCTGCAGTGAACAATGGGACATATGTGTCTCTTTCAATTTTGGTTTCCTCAGAGTATATGCCTAGGAGTGGGATTGCTGGGTCATATGGTGGTTTTATTCCTAGTTTTTTTAAGGAATTTCCATACCTTCTTCCATAGCGGCTATATCAATTTACATTCCCACCAACAGTGCAAGAGTGTTCCCTTTTCTCCACACCCTCTCCAGCATTTATTGTTTGTAGACTTTTTGATGAGGGCCATTTTGATGGGTTGGGTGGCTGGAGAGGGTCAGAATTGGGATAATCTACGATCCCTGAAAGAAATTAAACATTGCTCAGATGTGTCTGACTCTTTGTGACCCCTTGGAATTCTCCAGGCCAGAATACTGGAGTGGGTAGCCTTTCTCTTCTCCAGGGGATCTTCCCAACTCAGGGGTCAAACCCAGGTCTCCCACATTGCTGGTGGATTCTTTACCTGCTGAGCCACAAGGGGAAGCCCAAGAATACTGGAGTGAGTAGCTTTTCCCTTCTCCAGCAGATCTCCCTGCCCCAGGAATCGAACTGGGGTCTCTTGCCTTGCATTCAGATTCTTTACCAACTGAGCTATCAGGGAAGCCCTACAACCCCTAGACAACTCTCTCTCATTGTAAGCTGTATAACCTCATGTATTACTGTATTAATCGTGGGCCTCAGCTCCTACTGAGTGGGCTGGATATAGATTTTTGTTATTTTGTTTTCAGTGTCATCCTTTGGGAAAATAAGACTAAAATTCACTGGTGATTATTATGTTCTCTTGCTCAGTAATTTTCAGAATATGCTTGATCTGACTATTTGATTTCTAATATCTCCATCTATGTAGAAAATAGGGCTTACTACTTATATAAAAAACACTGTGTATCTGAGCCTACAGTAGAGAGATCAGTGAGGAGGACTTTTATTAAGATGGAAATGTCTGGAATAAGTAGCCATGGGACTGTGTATAACTTCTATTAAGGGATGTCTATAGGGTCTACCTGGTGCTAGTTCTCAGAAGGAAAAGCATTGGACTTGTATGTGAAAGATATTGTGGAAAATTTTCTTCTTGGAATTTAAAATTGTGTGATCAACTCCTAAGTCCAGTAGAAGATAGATGAAGAATTGTATAAATTTATGAAACTTATTTTTGAGTTTGTCCCATGTCTAACAATAATAAGGGAAAGCATCCTTATGCCACCAAAAAACATGATTCTTTAACAGTCTCTAGATGCGAGAGGGTGTGATCCTTAAAAGAGTTCTAGTGAGACAGTTACTGTAAAGTAGGGTAATTAATGTCTACTTGTTCTCATGATTCTGCCTGCAGTGCAAGAGACCTGGGTTCGATCCCTGTGTTGGGAAGATTCCCTGGAGAAGGGAAAGACTACCCACTCCAGTATTCTGACCTGGAGAATTCCATGGACTGTGTTGTCCATGGGGTTGCAAAGAGTGAGGCACGACTAAGTGACTTTCACTGGACTTCACTTCAGTTCTCATATAATTTGGGGTACAACTGAGTTGTGGTTTTTACTTTAAAGTTCAGTGGAATGCTGAGATGAATCCTCTCCAGCATCTTTCTGTCAGTAAGAGGTTTCCCACTGCATGTATTGAACTAGGTCTGTTAAATTCTGTTAATTACAGTAGCTCTAGGTTAATTCTAATAGGCCAGTCGGTGTCATATTTGCTCCCAGATAATTTCATTCTTAGATTTTCAGGTGGTAGAGGAATGGGGAATGGTGTGATGACATAGCTGCCTTTCGTTTAACTTTTATTTGTCATTTAGATATTTGCACCTGTTATTATGCCTCTAATAACATTTTATGCTGTGCTAGTCTTTGTGGGCTGTAGGAGGAGACATGTTTATGGAAAATATGATAGTCTTTATTCTTTAGTGGTGGAAGTAGTTTTTTAAGGAAAATTTACATGGAAGCTTAATGTATAACAAAAGATGAAAATGAAGATAGAGGGGGCCCTGTGTTTCTCCTTGACCTCCACATTGCATGAGTCCCAAGGAAAGTTTTTCCCGAAGTATACAGTATTGTTTTAAGGTCCTAGAGGAAAGTGAAGCTGGTGAGATCAGTGTAAACCTTTTCTACATTCACTAATTTATTTAATCATTCAACAAATATCATGGAAAGCTCTCTGTAAGCCAGATTGTGTTGTCATACTGTTGCTGCTGATAATAATAAATGGCATTCATTGAAAGTTTATTGCATATAAAAGGTGTGTGTGTGCTCAATCGCGTCCAACTCATTGCAACCCCATGGACTGTAGCCTGCCAGTCTTTTTTATCCATGGGATTTTCCAGGCAAGAATACTGGAGTAGCTGTTTCCTACTCTGGGGGACTTTCTCGACCCAGGGATTGAACCCACGTCTCCTGCATTTCCTGCATTGGCAGGCAAATTGTTTGTCACTGAGCTTCCTTGGAAACCCTATGTTAGGGATAGATCATCTCAATTTTCTTAATAATTCTATTAAGTAGGCACTACTAGCATCTCAGTGTTTTAAAGTTGAAATACTTGAGGCTTAGAGGAGTTAAGAACCATGTCTAAGGTCAGAAAACTGGTAAACAGGAGAGCAAGAGAGTTTTCACTTTGGTTGATTCTCATCTGGGACTCTTAGACATCATGCTCCCTCCCTATAATAATGTGAAACACTAATTTTAAGGCTACCATGTTCCAAGCTAAATACTTTTACATGTACTCTGTTAATCAGCTCAAAAGTTCTATGTGCCAACATTATTGTTATCCCTTACTTTTATGTTTAGGGCAATGCAAGCAAAAAAAATATATATATATATCTCCCTATTGTCACAAACCAGGTGGTGGTTGAGTTAAGATATGAACCCAAAAAAGCATGCATGTTCTTAAATACTGATCTCTAATAAATAAAAACAGTTCATATTCTTAGGATGTTTGCTTATGGTAACTTAGATATAAGTTATGCAGATTTAAAAAATGTTCTATAATTAAATGGTTACCTCAATGGAGGTGTAGGCAGATATTTTCAGAATATTAATTTTAACCTAGTGCCCTAATGGCTCCCTTCCTGGTTGTAACCTAAAAAAAGCTTTACACATATCTTTTTATTAGCTCTGGGATTCGTTATTCCTGCTTCCTACCCTTCACTACATCCTTTGGTAGCTTTTGCTTGGTTTCTCTGATTTTCCGTCCTATTTATCAAAATTTCCTCTTTGGCTGTCTCAGAAAAACACATATTTTAACAATCAACCTGCTCTTAAGTGCCTGCTTTATCTTCGCCCATTCCACTCTAGTCTTTCACCCAGATGTGAGATCTGCAGCCTGCCCCTGTGCCCTGCCCTTTCCTTGGATGGAACACTCCACTCTGAGTCAGCAGTTTAGTAGGCTCTTTGAGATCTACTAAATGGAAAAATTTCCAGTTCACTATGCAGTCGTAGGAAAGCTTTCACAGTGGAAATAGTAGCTTGATAATACTAGAGGAATGAGTAGGGGTTTTCCGGGGGTGGGGTTAAAGATAGTATCTGTATTAGGGTTCTTCAGAGGGAGAATAGGAGATGTATATGAAGAAATGTATTATAAGGTATTGGCTCATATGATATTAGAGGCTGAGAAGTCCCTCAGTCTGCCATTTGCAAACTGGAGACTCAGGAAAGCCAGGAGTGTCCTTTGAAGGCCCAAGAGTCAGAAAGCTGATATTATAGGTTTCAGCCTGGTTCTGAAAGCCTGAGAACCAGGGTTGTCAACAGCAGAGCAGTGTCCCAGCTCAAGTAGGCAGAATTAATTCAACCTTCTTCCTTTTCTGTCGATGCTCTCAATGAATTGAATGATGCCCATCCACACTGGAAAGGCCATCTGCTTTACTCAGTCCACCATCCCAAATGCTAATCTTTTCTGGAAACACCCTCATAGACATAACCAGAAATAATGTTCAACCACCTGTCTGGGCATATTGTGGCCCAGTCAAGCTGACACATAAAAATTAACTAGCATAGCATTTCATGCTGGGAAAACAGCATGTGCAATGGCATAATTGGGGAACTACTAGTTCAGCTTTTTCTGGAGCATAATATGTGAAAGAGACAGATGGATATGGTGGTTTTAAACCATGATTATAAATTCTTTGACACTCTTCCCATCAAGTGTACCTTGAATGTGGGTAGCCTTGTGACTGTTTTGTCCAAGGAGAGTTTTGTAGAGGTGATACTGACTTCCAAGGCTAGATTATAAGACCATGCAATATTTACATCCTTATGAAACCCTGAGCCACCATGTAGGATATTTGAATAACCTGAGACTGCCATGCTAATATGCATTAGCATTCATTGAAGGGCTTGATAAGGAAACCATGATATTTGCAAGATGAATGTCAGGGTAAGCTAGTTAAAAATACTTATGTCTGAAGAAAAATGATACGGTTTTAGACTAGGGAAGTTATTTGGAATGGATAGAATAATTGTGAAAACCACTTAGGAAGTAAAATTTGCAAAACTTGATTGATGTAAGAATGTGGTAAAATATCTCATTAGGATGTGTGGATTATTGGAATTGCCATTTATAAAAAACAGGAATGTAGAAAGAGGAGATGCCATTCTCTTTGTGGAAGAGAATTAGTGTTTGTCTTGGGACATACCCAGTTCGAGACATATAGATGGCAGTTGGGTTTGGACTGATACTACTTAACATATACATCACAATTTCAGGTGTACTGTTTCACTCTTGTCATTTCTGAATAATTGGTGGTGGCTGTCTGGAAGGGTGAATTGAGGATTCTGAGAGTGATCTTGGCTTGATCAGTGATTGATTTTTAGCTGGAACAAAGCCAAGGAGATTGATTGGTTGCCTGATGTATATTTGCCCTCTTTGATGGTAATGGTAGGAAGTGTTAAGATTTTAGGATATTGAAAGGTAATGAAAATAAAATCATGATTCCATGGAAGAACAACAACCTTTATATGTTTTGAAGCCTTCGTATACTTTGTTGAATATGCTGAAGTCTGAAAAAAACATTGATCTAACCCATCATTATTTATGGCATGATGTTGTGAGGGGATTGACCCACTATGATTCTGGATAACTAAAAGAGCTGGCATTGGTGAAGAAGTATCTCAGGCTTCCAGCTGAGTAAACTCAATGGAAAGAAGGAGGATCGTGGAATTACAGAATTGGAAAGAAATTTGAAGTTTGGTCATTCCAGCCCTCTCATTTTACTGAGAATGAGACTGACGCTTGAGAAGATGTGCCTTGCCTAAGATCACTTAGCTTTATAAGCTCTGCAATTGCTTTGAAATCTCTACAATAAATTGTTCTTATGGCAGAGCCAGAACTGGAAGCTAGCCTAACTGCACTGGGATGACATTGGCTTATGATGAACTGGATCAATTGCACATCAGAAAAAATTACTGTGCAACTGCCCAGGGTGAATCAAGGATTCCTCCACATTGAGGATATCTTTTCCCACCCATGACTATCAGAAGCTGGTTTGCTGCTAGCTGTGGAGCCCAGAGGATAGCTTCAAATTTTCATGGAAGGATAATAGGTGGTTGGGAGAGTTTCCAGAATGGTGGTTTCTGTATCATCTGTAGCCTCAGAACTTAGGAAGAGCAAGTAAAAAAATGTGTTTTTGCAAATGTTTTTCATGGATTTGAGACCTAACCTGTTTAACAGATTGTCTTGCTTAAAAACATGACTGGTTTTAGCTGACAAGTTGGGTTTTATGAAAAGATTGATCCCAGCTGCCATTTGTCAAGGCCAGAGGATGTTCCAAATTGGCACTTCTCAAAGACCTTGAGTTGATTGACTTAAAGTGGGTAAAGGAAGATGTGGGGGTCGAAAAATAGAATTCTATAAAGCTAGTATAATTTGAAAGTATTTTAAATACAAACATCCATTAGAATACACAAAAAGTCAAAATAGTCTTAGCTTTATTCTGCTTTGTGGGTTGTTCTAATGCTTTCTAAGGTTGTAGGTGCCCTCCTTCATCATTTTTTTGCTTCTTACTGAATTTTCTAATAGTAAAATCCTACTCATATATAAGTAGTGGAAAGGGTGTATATGTCTTGAATGCTTCTAAGTTTGAATTATATAGTTTTTTAAGGAGGAAAGTATATTCTAAGTTCATGAAAGTATTCTTATTTTGACAAAAACACCAAGCATGTATCTATGTCTTAACAAAGACATGGTGGTACATTTTACTTGGGTAGATTCTTGAGTCATAAATGAGAGAGTTGTTTGAAATTCAATTTTTAAACTTTATTGTGAGATCTAAGCTCATATTTGAACATATTGTTTTTAACAATGCTAATAACGCTAATTATACTTTAACTTTTATGCCTTATCTTATGATTTGTACTTGTCTTATTGAGTTATGAAGATGAAGTGAGCTAACCCATGCAAAATGCTTAGAATAATGCTTGTTACATAATTAATGCTTGATAAGTGCTATTACATTTACAAACCATGGCAATGTACAGGTAATGCTTCAAATATTATTCAAAAATCAGTGATTACTCTTATGTACATGCTTAGTAGTTTAAAGAGTGTTTAGAAAAGATCATCCATGATTGCTCTAACTATATGATGGTATTACAAATATTTAATTAATGCATGTTGGCATTTCCACTGTGACTGTGTTTTATAGTCAAAATGGTCTTGATGCTAGGTTTTATCCTGGCATTGGTTTCTAGAAGGGAACCTCTGCTTAAAGCATAAGTTTCCAAAACATCAGTAGGTATCTATAATAGTTATTTGTATTGAGGATATCTTCTTATCTTCCTTCCCGTTGCTTAAAGGGATGTGGCTATCTCTTGTAATTAAATTTACATGGCCCCTTTAGAAGAAAAGACAAACACTTTTGATACTGGATTAAGTAAATAATGACTGGGCCCTGTCAGTTCCACTTCATGGCAAATAGATGAGGAAAAAGTGGAAGCAGTGACAGATTTTATTTTCTTGGTGTCCAAAATTACTGTGAATGGTGACTGCAGCCATGAAATGAAAAGACTCTTTACCCTTCGAAGAAAGGCTATGACAAAACTAGACAGTGTATTAAAAATCAGAGACATCACTTTGCTGACAAAGGTCCATATAGCCAAAGTTATGGTTTTTCCAGTAGTCATGTACAGATGTGAGAGCTGAACCATAAAGAAGACTGAGTGCTGAAGAATTGATGCTTTTGAATTGTAGTGCTGGAGAAGACTCTTGAGAATCTCTTTGACCACTAGGAGATCAAAGCAGTCAGTCATAAAGGAAATCAACTCTGAATATTCATTGAAATATTCAGTCTGATACTTAAACTGAAACTCCAATACTTTGGTCACATGATGCAAAGAACCGACTCATTGGAAAAGACCTTGATACTAGGAAAATTTGAGGGCAAAAGGAGGACAGTGAAGGACAGGGAAGCCTGGAAAGCTACAGTCTATGGGATCCCAAAGAGTCAGACACAATTTAGCGATTGAACAGTAAAGTTGTCAGTGTTACTAAGCTTGTTTCTTTAAGGGAAAGCAAGAAATGGCAGCTGATCTTTAGTATTCCCTCACTTAGCCCAAAGAAAAACTTCCATTGAAAGAAAAACGTTATCAAATCTATTGAACAATAAATAATTTTTTATTCATTTATTTATTTATTTTCTTTGCATTATTGTGTTGGTTTTGCCATACATTGACATGAATCCGCCATGGGTATACATGTGTTCCCCTTCCAGAACCCCCCTCCCACCTCCCTCCTGATTCCATCCCTCTGGGTCATCCCGGTACACCAGCCCTGAGCACCCTGTATCATGCATCAAATCTGGGCTGGCGATTCATTTCACATATGATAATTAATATGTTTCAATGCCATTCTCCCATATCATCCCACCCTTGCCCTCTCCCATAGAGTCCCAAAGACTGTTCTATACATCTGCGTCTCTTTTGCTGTCTCACATACAGGGTTATCATTACCATCTTTCTAAATTCCATAAATATGTGTTAGTATACTGTATTGTTGTTTTTCCTTCTGGCTTACTTCACTTAAGAAATTAAAATATCTTGAGAAACACTCCATAAAGTACCCTGTATTAAGTGAGGTATAGCATTATGTAAGTCAATTAATAAATAAATAGTTGGGGATTAAAAGCCTGTAATCTGGATTTTATTATTTAAAACACAGCTGATTGAAGTAAAATCAGTGATGAAATTGTTACACTAGGAGGGGTGTTGGTTCAAATTGTGTCAGAGCCATTTTTTGACTTGTGACTCTGAACTTATTACACATTTCTTATTGTTACACATTTCTTATTTCTTTGTGCCTGATCACATAGATAATAAATGTTTGGTAGTGGTTGTTTTATTATTTGGAGCTAAGAAAGTCAAATTTTGAGAGTATAACTTAAGTACATTTTATTATTTAAATATAATGCCTAGACTCAGTTTAAAGTTACTCTAGCAGAAAATTGTACTATTTCAGCAGTCAGGGTAGTACTTTCAATCACAAACTTCCTCCCCTCCTTGCATCCCTTGTCCTCTCCTCTCCTCTCTTCTCTCTTCCTGCTTTCTCTTACTTCCTTTCTCTCTGTCTTTCAGTTTCTCTCTCTATACACATGTGCATGTGTGCGTGTGTGCACTCGCACACACAAACACATCCCTATTGGAAAAGGGTGTTAACAGGAAAAGAAAAATTAAACCAACTAATTTTTTTTTAATTGTACAAAGGGCTTCAATGCAATTATTTCTTGCAGGCATCATTAGGAAAGCCAGGTGATTCTACTACCCCTTCCAAAAATATTTCATGTAAGAATATGAAAAATAGCATGAGAGTTCCAGAAAAATATCTACTTCTGCTTTATTGACTATGCCAAAGCCTTTGACTGTGTGGATCACAATAAACTGTGGAAAATTCTGAAAGAAATGCGAATACCAGACCATCTGACCTGTCTCTTGAGAAACCTGTATGCAGGTCAGGAAGTAACAGTTCGAACTAGACATGGAACAACAGACTGGTTCCAAATAGGAAAAGGAGCACGTCAAGGCTGTATATTGTCACCCTGCTTATTTAACTTATATATAGAGTACATCATGTGAAGTGCCGGGTTGGATGAAGCACAAGCTGGAATCAAGATTTCCGGGAGAAATATCAATAACCTGAGATATGCAGATGACACCACCCTTATGGCAGAAAGTGAAGAAGAACTAAAAAGCGTCTTGATGAAAGTGAAAGAGGAGAGTGTTGGCTTAAGGCTCAACATTTAGAAAACTAAGATCATGGCATCCGGTCCCATCACTTCATGGCAGATAGATGGGGAAACAGTGAAAACAGTGGCTGACTTTATCTTTTTTGGGGTCCAGAATCACTGCAGATGGTGATTGCAGCCATGAAATTAAAAGATGCTTACTCCTTGGAAGGAAAGTTATGACCAACCTAGATAGCATATTGAAAAGCAGAGACATTACTTTGCCAACAAAGGTCCATCTAGTCAAGGCTATGGTTTTTCCAGTAGTCATGTATGGATGTGGGAGGTGGACATTGAAGAAAGCTGAGTGCCGAAGAATTGATGCTTTTGAACTGTGGTGTTGGAGAAGACTCTTGAGAGTCCCTTGGACTGCAAGGAGATCCAACCAGTCCATCCTAAAGGAGATCAGTCCTGGGTGTTCATTGGGAGGACTGACGTTGAAGCTGAAACTCTAATACTTTGGCCACCTCATGTGAAGAGTGACTCATTGGGAAAGACTCTGATGCTGGGAAGTATTGGGGGGCAACAGGAGAAGGGGATGACAAAGGATGAGATGGCTGGATGGCATCACTGACATGATTGACATGGGTTTGGGTAGACTCCGGGAGTTTGTGATGGACAGGGAGGCCTGTCGTGCTGAGGTTCATGGGGTCGCAAAGAGTCGGACACAGCTGAGCGACTGAACTGATACTGATACTGATAAGAATATGGCAAAACTGACACGATAATGTAAAGAAAAATAAATAGATAAATAAAAAAGAAAAAAAAAGAAACATATAGAAAATCTAATGCAATAAAGATTGGATACTTACTATATATTACACCAATCAGTTTACATTCAGCAACTTTAGCAAATGAGTGCTATTATTATAAATGTTTAAGAAATAAAGAGAAGCTTAGCATGATTAAATAAATTTCTAGGATCACAGGGTTTTAAATCAGACAAGTGGAATTCAAACTTAGGTTTGCCTCTGTGCTGTCGTTTAATTTGCCAAATGACAGAATGAATTAGAAAGTAAAAAATTCAGAGAAAGAAGAAATCTACAAGCTGGAGTGATTTGGGGAGTCTCAGTGGAAGAGGTGTGAGGTCAGCTGTGTTCCATAGGACAAATATATGGTATTAACTTGAGAAGATGACTGCAGGAAAATACAGATGCAGAAAGGTTTGCAGTGCATTCTTCTGTTAATTAGTTGACCAATTTGACCAGAGGAATGTGTTTAGAAGGTGAGTGGTCAGAGATAAGATTTTCCTGAAACAGCTTTTTATCTGAGGCGTAAATTGGCACACAATATGCAGTGCACTTAATGTGACAGGTTTGGTGAGTTTTGAACATATGTGCATACCCATGAAGCCATCGTTGCGATCAAGATGATGTGCATGCCTGTCACTGACAGAAGTTTCTTAGAACAGCTTTGTGGTTCTTCCCTTCCAGGCCTTTTGCCTTCCTACTTCTGGATTCCCAGGTAACCACTGATACGCTTTCCATCACTATACACTAGTGTGCAGTTCTTAGAACTTGACAGAAGGGTTTGTTTCACTCAGGACACCTTTTCAGAGCTTCATCTGTATTATAGTTTTCTTCTATACTTCAGTAGTTTTATACCTAAGCAATATGTCTTTGGATGGATATAGTATCACTGTTTACCCATTCACCTTTTGATGGGTATTTGGATTGCTTTTAGTTTTTGGCCATTACAGATAAAACTACTATGAGTATTAACTCAAGAATCATTATATGGACCTGTGCTTTTATGTAGATGTTTTACACCCAGCCTCAGTTCTACATTCTCTTGGGCAAATAATTAGGAATGGAGTTCCTGAATCATATGATGCAAAAATGTTGTTAAGAACTGTTTTTTTCTAAGTGATTGTACAATTTTATACTACCACCAGTAGGTTATAGGGGTTCCTGTTCCCCAAACATTCTCCATTACTTATCAATACTTGGTGTGATTATAAAATGAAAAGATAAGTAGAAGGCAGCTAGAGACTCGGACGGTCACCTGAGGAATTTGATCTTCCCACAAAGACTCATGAAAGATTTTAGAATATTGGAGAGGTAAGATCTATGAGGTGGTTTAGGAAGGTAAGTCCCTTACAGTGTATGCAAGGTAGACTAGGGTAGGGAAAGGCTGAAGGTTGGGAATTCAGGTTAGGTGGCTGTGTTGAAGTTGCTTGTGGTAGTTGAGGCGTGAGAAGATAAATGTCAGTGGGGGTGAAAAGGGAAAGGAAGAAGCACATTCAAGAGGGAGTTTGAAGGAAGAATTAATGAGGTAAGTTTTATTTGTTTTTATTTCTTATAGGAATGGAAAAATAACTTTATTTGGAAGCTTATATTTGGGAAACTTTCCCCACAAAACTGTCAGTTCAAGTTAAGAGTTATGAATGATCACTCCAGAGGTCATTCATGGTATTTCAGAGGGCCATTTGAGGGGTGGCTTTCTTGGGAATCCTGTTGTGTTTACGATTTTCATCATTTTGTAAGATGGTTGGCATGAACTATGTAAATCTCTGTCCAATTCTTTCTTCTTTGCTGATTTTCCTCAAATCCCACCATTGTTGGGAATGTCCATGACTGTTTTATTACCTAAGGTCCGGCTCTTTACTACTAGCACCACCTGGGAAGCCCCTAACAGAGAGAGAGAGACACACACACACACACAGTTATATGGCTGGGAAGCCCCTAACAGAGACACACACACACACAGTCACACACAGTTATATGGCCAGGAATTTAATTCTCCTGTTGTATCTTTAAAAGATGATTCCAGAATTCAAATCAGTAGTGTTGTATGCAGTGTTATAGAGCCTTAGGGAAATGTAATTTAAAATTTAGCTTTGGGAAAATTATTCTTTGGACATTTCTTACTATTAGAATTCATATTTAAGTCTCTTAGATTTCATGAACTAGAGAAATGTTTATGGACTGCTTGTGAATTGTGTATGGCAGTCAGGGAGTCAAGCTACGGCACCCTTCATGGTGCCACAGAACAGATCCTCGAGAATACCTAAAATGTTCATGACGATGCATCTTTTGATGAGGACTTCCCATTCTGTTCTTTTTCACAACTAGCCACACAGCCTGAGACCACTTACTTCATCATGAAATAGTAATATAGTGATTTTTTTTAACAGTTTGTAAGAGAGAAAGTGTTTAAGTGTGATTTTTTAAAAAGCAAACACTGTAATGATGCCTCAGGAGACATAATGAACTATGTTGAATTCCTGCCAGTACTTTCATACTAAAGTGGTTCACTTAAACGTAGTGTTTTCTGTGGATTGAGAGAAAAATAAAAATTTTTTATTGTTGATTCTTCTTCTGTTTTCTTTGTTTTAGGTGGAATAACATTCTTTATGTCAATATTAGCATTTATTGAAAACAGTATTTGTTATGTTGTGTTAGAATAGGACTGAATGCAGCTGTCATTTGTCTCCTGATTCCAATTTGTACATATGCCTCTTAATGGCCTTAACAACCTTTGCACTGGTCAGGTATTGTTCCAATTTATATATTAATCTGTTTATATTTATTGCATATTAATATTTTGTACTCACTGATTAGAGTATTGTTCTATAGGATTAGAGCATTACAGGTGGCCTTGCTTGGGATTGACATGTGTGCACTACTGTATTTAAAATGGATAACCAGCAAGGAGCTCTTGTATAACACAGGGAACTCAGCTCAGTATTATGCAACACCTAAAAATATTTGAAACAGAATAGATGCGTATATAACTGAATCACTTTGCTCTATACCTGAATCTAACATTGTTAATCAACTCTACTCAAATATAAAAAGTTCAAAGAAAGCAGCACTGTTAGGGTTACAATTTTCAGCAGGTTTATTTAGCCAAGTTTGTCATTTTAGTGTTCTACTTCAATTTTGTCATCATTCCCAAAAGTTTATAATTGAGCTCAATCATGATAAGTGCCAAAAGTAGTAGAGCATTACAGTTAGAAGCATGGGCCTAGAATCAGACTATACTGCTAGAAGATGCTCCTTCAATGAATAAGTTTTGAATTTTGGTAGTTATTTAACTGTGCTTTAGTTTCCTCAGATGTACAGTGGCAATAAAATAGTAAATGTTTCAGTGGGCTTTTGAGAATAACAGTATGTTTTCAGAGGAAGCAGCAAATAACCAGAACAATAACAAATGAGAATTTTAACCAGCTCTAAGGCTTAATCACAGATTTTCTTTCTGCATGTAGGTGGAGCACCATCCATTCAGGGACATACGCTGGGTAAGTTCTTCAACTTCTGTGAAAGACTTCTGTATCCGTTATCTGTTACTGGGTAACACATCACCCCAGGCATTAGTGGTTTAAAGCAACACAAATGATTCTTAATAATCTCAGATGGCTTCTTTGGTCAGGAATTCAGGAGTGGCTGAGCTAAGCTAGGCAATTTTGGCTTGAGTCTCTCATGCCATTGTGGTAAGATCGTGTCTAGGAACAAGGATCTCTTGAAGGCTTTTTCAGTTATGTGTCAGGTTATGAGGACTGAAGACTCCAACAGCTTGGGGCTGAAATAGTGAGATCTCCTCTGCATCTGTCTGTGTATTTTCTTCATGGCATTTTTCTAATATGCTAGCTTCAGGACAGCCAGGCTTCTTAAATGTTGCCTCTGAGCTCCCAAGTTGTGTGTCCTAGGAGAGAGAGAGAAAGAAGTGGAAACCATATCATCTTTTATGACCAAGCCTGGGAGGTCAGTGTTCCTTGCAGAATAATCTAGTACGTGAAGCAGTTATTAATTTGAAGATCCAGCAGGTTCAGTGTAAGGGAGTATAGACCCTGTTTCTTTGTGGAGAAGTGTAGATATCACATTGTAAGAGAGAATGTGGAATAGAACTTCATATGTATGCATTTTAGGAAAATTAAAACATGCCGCAGCTGCCAAACCTCCTGGTATTTATACTTAGGTGGTTGTCTAACATGAGTAAGTGATTTTAAAGAATCTGGTTAAATAATATGGCTTTAAATTCTCTGTTGCTCTGTGCTCACCAGAACTTCAATTGTGAGAAATAATATTCAGGGAGGATTTAAAAAAATATCTTGACTTTTATCTTTTGATTAAACTAGACCATCAGAGAACTCTTTGAATCCTTCCAGAAATGTTTTACCTAACTTGACCTTTGACCTTAAACCCCTGGCCTGCTTTTCAGGAATCTATTAGAAATGGCCATATGAAAATTACTCATGCATTGGATATAGAGAAGCTTAATCCTTACTACTCCCTTTTCCACTAATACTCTTCTTCTCAATTCTTATAAACCCACTTTAAATTATAAACTTGTGTGTCTTCTTTGGCTTTACCCTTTACTTTACCCTAGCAAATTCATGATCAAATTTTTTTGTTACACTGTTTGAAATTTGTATCCTTTTTTTCCTGCCTATACCTGGAGATGATCTTGCACTGAAGGAAATCAAGAATGCAGGTTTGGTTTTACTCTCATTTTGGGATTAAAATTTAGGAGAAAAATGCCAAAAAAAAAAAAAGAAACAGATTTTGGGCTTCCCTGGTGGCTCAGTAGTAGAAGACAGGGGTTCAATTTGTTGTCTGGGAAGATCTCACATGCTAGGGAACCCATGTGTCACAACTATTGAACCTGTGCTCTGGAGCCTGGAAGCTATAATTACTGAGCCCTTGCACCCTAGAGCCCATGTTTTGCAATAAGAGAGTGGTCCCCACTTTCTGCAACTAGAGAAAAGCTCATGCTGCAATGAAGCAACAAGAGTAGCGCCTGTTCTCTTACCTAGAGAAGGCCTACATAGCAACGAAGAACCAGCACAACAAAAAATAAATGCATAAATATTATTTTAAAAAAGAACAGATTTTAAGGAGCATTTCTCATTTTTTTTAGAGGGGAATGAAACTTTTTTTTCATTGGTTTTTGAATTTCTTAGTGTCCTGAACCACAAGCATAGGATCACTAGCCTGATATAATTGCATTTCGTGTTGAACTAATTAAACATTATCTATCTTATTATCTCTGGAGTTAAAATCTTTTTTTGTCACATTTACATTTAAACTTTATTGATTGTGACTGTAACGTTTTGGACTGTAGTGCACAAGTTTGATATAATCATGTTTTTTAGCTCATAGTACAGTACCATCATTGATCCAGGCAAGGCTTATTTAAAAAAAAATTGATTATCTTCATTCTCTTCTTGTCTCCCTCACTACCATAAATAGCTATTCTAATTCATTCACTGTGTAGCCTTTTAGTTTGATATATACTCTTACTAAATTCTATTGTTGCTTTGTAATATGTATTTTATATTTACATAATTGATATTCTGCTATCGATCTTATTCTGTTTCTTCCGTTAAAAATTGCCCTTAGGAGTTTGTTTTTAAGATGAACCTAGGTTTCTGTGAGTAAATCCAGTTCATTGTTTCAAACAGTTTTTAAAGTAATTTTGTTTCTTTTCACTTAATCTCAACTATTCTGCATTTTTTTCACAAATGAGGACAAAATTCATTGGCCCGTTCTTCCTTAAGTGTAGTTTAAACTTGTAGTTTAATTATAAAGTTAATTAAAGTTCATAATAGTTTGTAAAAATATTGGTCACTTTCTTTATTCTTTTGTGATGCATTTGTTCTCATGTTTATATTTCAGACTTATCACTGAAGGATAGCTATCTTTCCTCTAAGAATCATTCTACTGTTTAAAATCTTTCATTTAAATCTTTCTTACTAAGTAGATGTTTAAAAAGTATCGAAAGCAGTGGCACACTGAACTCAGGGATCTGACTATTGTTATCTGAAACTGACTTCAGGACACCATTTAACAAATACTCTATAAATTTGTGTCTGGCATTTTAATAGATTTTTTTTTTCTAATCATGGAATTAAAGCATCAGTAACTATATGTTTATTCATCCTAAATATTTACCACCCTCTTGACAACACACATGTGTAAAGGGAGGTCATTTTCCCCTTTGGCCTGACTTGGTGTATGTTTGCTGGCTTTGATTAGCACAGCATGATGAAGCAATCTGAAATAAATTAGTATCAATGGAATGGAAATCTTAGCGGTTTAAGTATCACTGTTAGTATATACTGCATGTCTGAAACTCTGCATTCCTTTCCTGGCTGCATCTCCTTGTTTCCAGTCTTTCCAAAGTTCTGTCAATAAAGTCCTAAGTAGTTGACTACTTGGATGAGATCTGAAATCAAAAAGACTTTTAACTTTTGGACAGAAGGGTCAGTTTGTGGACCTGATGAAAGTTTAGGTCTTGGTGGGCCCACGTTAAAACATATTAGAACCTTAGGTTGAAAATGAAATTTGCCTACAGTTCATCTTAGTCTTAAGTGGAAGAATGTTAATTGGTCATATCCTATGGACAAATAAGACAGGTATAACTTAAAGATTTTTATGGGCAGACTCAAATGGAAACACAGTTTCCTTTCAGTCTTGTACTTCACAAATCTCTGCTAAAAGTAGGTAGGAAAGGCAGAGAAATTAGCACAGGTTTAGGTTGTTGACATTTATCAGTTGTTTGTACGTGACAGATTTTTCTTTACCTGCTACCCTTTCTCTGTTTTCCCTTCCTTTCCCTGCTATTTTCCATGCCCTCTCCTTTCCTCCTAGCTCTTCTACTTGGAACAGAACTCTGGATAACCACTAGTGAGGAGTACGTCAAGTCAGAATTGCTGATTAGGACATATTTGTTAGGCAGACAACAAAAAAGTCATTAACACTGACTTGCTGGCAAGTAGAGAGCTGACGGAAAGGAGAGAGAGCCTGTGTTTTCACTCCTGCTCTTCTTACTCAGAAAGCATAAGGCCATTGATAAGTTAGGAAATGCACCTCCCCTCCATCTCTCATGCCAGGAAAAACACAACCTTTGGAGAATGGGGCATAAGAAACAGCTGGCGTAAGACCTTTCTGTGCCTGCTGGCACTTGAAGTCACCATTGCTGTGGTTCATTTTGCTGTTCATTCTTGGTCTTCATGTATGTGACTGGCCTGATTTATCTTTCATTACTTTAGGGCTTTGTAGCTCAGGAAGATTTGAGTACAAAAAAACTTTCTCCTGAGATTGCGGAAAGGTCTTTCCCTCTCAAACAGAAGGAGAATTAGCTTTTGATGACTTTTGAGTTTAAACAGTACTCCCCATGTATAGTAGCAACAACCACTCTGACAGTTACAGCAGCAACTCGGGACTCGGCATGTAAGTTTAGATTGCTTTCAATTTAATCTCTATTGTGTCACTTTATTTTTTAGTAAGTTTTATGATATCTGTGTGAACCATGTAGCCAGTTAGAAATGGACTTTTTCTCAGATCAAAATGGAAGGTTTCCCCTGACCCCCAGATAAAGGTATGTAAAGTGAGTATAAACATGCAGATTCTTAATCAGACTCACCCACCAATCAGAAATTTTTAACCCTGTAATTTTTTTAAGAAATAGGTAAAAGGGCATTAAGTGCCTATCAATGCTGGCTTTATACTAAACCTTTATAACTATAACCTAAATGTCAGTGCAGCTCTGCTTCTGTTTCTTAACCTCTGACTTCATAGATACAGCACTAAAGTAACCGATTCCCAAAGGTGCAACCTGAGGAACCATGGCTATCTGAATCATCAAATAGAGATAGAATTATATTCTCCATGCTGCATTTAACAAGTCAGGAAAACAGACTAACGCATTTATAAACATTTTTGATCCTGAGGGTTGAAATAAGAAGGGTTTTTCTATTCAATTATGAGTTGACCAGAAAATCCAATGACCTAGAACATCTCCTTTCCTGAGAATTTCAATCACTTGTGGTTTTGGAGTATTTACATGAGGTTCATGTTGCCTAAGCTGTATGGGATCATACTGAACAGACTCATGTCCTCATGTATCAGGGGATCTAAGTATAAAGACTCTAGCTTAGCTTTCCAAAGGTGAGTGAGATTAAACTTCTGCTTTGGGAATGAGACCCATATGCATATTAAAGTCACCAGGATTCATAATGTCTTCCTCACCTTCCAATATGGGGTTGCAGCCGGGAGGAGGCACACCAAATCTATCCCAAACTTAGGCTCTTTGCTTCCTTTTTCCAGGACTCTAGATTTTTCTCTCACTGGATTAATTACTTTATATACAGATATTAACCCCCTAAGGAAGGTTGTATTTGAAGTCCATTACAGGATAATATTCCAAGAAAATTGTTCTTTTGAAGTTTGATTTGAAACTCATTCTCCTCATTAACACAGGCAGCAGGAAGGCGGGAGACCTGGCTCTGAAAAGGACTTGTTTTGAGCTGGGGAAACAGCTTGAATCCTCAGCATGGGTGTACAGAGTTAAAAGCAAAGCCATGCAAGAAATGAGATCAAGTCTGGAATGATGTATCTGTTAGTAATTCAGATCCGCGTGACTAGTGAGACAGCATGTTTGTTCTCTAGCTGTTTTTTTTTCTTTAGAGACTGATCAGCATAGAGTTGAAGCAGGACTTTAACTTTTGACTTTGATTCCAATTTCAGGATTTTTCTTCTTCCTAAATTTAGCCTTGCAAATATCCCTGTGAAATGCTTGAGTCAGGACGCAATCAGCTCTGTTCACATATCATCATATTCTCTCCTCAACACGAATAGCAGAGTAGGAAAGAATTCCTTTGGGGACAGAGCATACTTTGTAGTTTTTTTCTTTCTTCTTCTTTTTTTTTTTTAAGTGAAAATTATCCAGGCAGAACTTGGTTGTCAGTAAAGATGTTTGTTTTGGTTGGCAATCAGCATGTTTAGTCTGAGAATAGGGACTTTGAGCCCAGAGGTTAAAGCCTGAAGGTGCATTTTTACCAGACTCAGAGAGAGCAAAGAAATTGGTGGAGTAAGGCAGAGATGGCTTTAGGTCTGTTTCACAGGGTCAAACTGATTTTTACTTACTCTACTGGAATTTGTTATTAGTGTGAAATATGTTTGTGTTTTTCAGCATATGAATCTAGGCCTACGTTATAAGTAGTACTTGGGGTAGAGGTGGCAAGGGGGAAGAATATAGCAGTTGTCCTTTTGGAAGCTGTAAGAGCGTTTTCCAAAGGGAAAAATGGAATAGATTCAAGCTAGAGAACCTCTCCATTGTTTTCCTTCTCATTTTCTCTATCTTGTCTCTTTCATACTTTACCTCATTCAACAAATATTTGTTTAACTTATGAAATAGCATGGTGATTAAGAGCAAATATTCCCATTAGAAGAATCCACATTCCAATCTCTTAAGCTCCAGTTTCTTCATCACTAAAATGGGGGTAAAAATAATATCTACAGCGATGGTTATCATCAGTATTAGATGATATGATCCCTGTTAAGCCACTTAGTGTACAGCACCTGGTAGATAGAACATACTTAATAATTATGTCATTTATTTATTTCTTAAATTCTCTATGATCAAAAATAGATATTTATCAATACATTGCATATTTAACTAAAATTATTAGTATTAGTACTAAGTGTAGTTTCATTCTGGAGGTGATTTCTAAACTGGGAGCCAGGAGGAAGTGGGGTGATGTGATCATTCTTTTGACTGAATATTTCTCTGGAAATTATGTGTATTCTCTCTCTCTCTTTGGTCATCAGTCTGCCTCACTAAAGGACAAAGGAAGACAGAAATTTACTGTTTTGAGAAATGAATAAGATCATAGTATGGGACAGGGCTCAGGAAGAGTAAGGTGGCATGCATGTTGGACCAGAGTCCTGGTGGGTTTGGGCACTCAGAAACAGGCTGGGAGGAACCAGTCATGGTGATCAGAGCAAGCATGTTTGACGTTTGGCTGAAGACTTGACTTAAAGTTGGTTTTAAAATTATTAAGTAGGAAATTGCTCAGAAGCCCAGTAGAGCAGAATCTGACCTCCTGCTACCTTCAGTGAGTAGGTTGAGTATGTCATTGGGGTGGCTCAGATTCAGGTATTTTTAAACCTTAGCACTGAAAATTTCTAGAAAGATTTGTACAATCCTGTCCTTGTTATTTAAAAAATTAAAAGAGTGGTAAATCATAAAACATAAACCTTAAATTATTGCTAGGAGTGAAACTATGTTTTTTATTTTGATTTTTTTATGGACAAGTTTATTGAAGAGGAACATTTTTGTGTGCCCTTACCTTTCTAGTATCCTGAGCATGTATGTAGTCTGTCTGTTGGATAGTAATACAGCACTACTCTCAGTCCTGAAGCCAAACCTGGTTGAGCAGAAACAGTCAGGGATATGCCACCTTGATTCATGAGTATTCATCACACAGAGATGGCTGTCTTAGTTTGCATTCTTTAAACTGTCACTGAAACAAATTTTGTTTTCTAATGTTACTGATATCTTCAGTGATTAAGTTAAAATGGGTATAAAACAGATAAAAAGTGGATTTTTTTTCTTGTATAAAATTTACCACCATTACTCTTGGAAGGAATAATTGAAGTCTCATGGGAAAGCTTTGGTAACTGCTAGTGTCACCTTCTAGCTCAAGGATTGTTGGTGTACAGTTTGCATTTCAATATTAACCATATTTTACTTCATTCCTCTTCCTCTGGAGCTCTTTGCAAGCAGAAGAGAGCTTTCTTATGTGTAGATTTTAAATTGATTATTGAATGAATGAACAAGTAATTATTTTGCTCTTTGTTTTAATCTTTTTTCTTTTATCTTAGTGTTATCTGGGATGACAATGGAGGTTTCATCTGAATCTGACTCATGCTAACCTAAATAATGTCAGCTCATTACCACTGACTTTTAACAATATAGTAAATTTGGAGATCCATGCCTTTTATGTTCATATAAACATCTTTTCTTTCAATTTGATATTTTTTTCAGTTGAACTTTTGCTCTCTTTAATCACCACTCTCTAGATTCCTCTCAAATCTCTTTTATTTTCCTTAATTAAAACATCATGATGAAACATAATGGTCTAATATGTGTGTGTATAAAACTTCAGACTGGTCCACAGATAAGATTTCAGTTTCATTTCACTTACTTTGTATTCCTCATGTTTAAAATTAAAATTAAAACCTAATAAAGCTAACATATAACAAAGAAGAAAAATAATCCAACTTAATAGTCTCAAAATATCCACATCCAATTCAGAGTGGCTGAAGCCTATTAAATTCTAAAGACTTGACAGGCTTAAATTTTGCATTCTGTTTCTCAGACAATGTGTTTTGTGTAAAGAAAGTAAATGACATATGGAGTCTACCTTGAGTACAGAACTGAGGAATTAGTTTTACTACCCACAGGGAAAGGGCATGGGCAGATGTCTTGTATTTTGTTGCTGCTTTAATTGCTGAGGGAGATGACCGCCACCTTTGAAATAGCTTTAAGGAAGTTTTCAGACTTGATGATCACAAGTCTGACGTTTAGGATATAGTACTATATTAAAGGCTTTCCAGGTGGTCCTAGTGGTAAAGAACCTACCTGCCAGTGCAGAAGACATAGAGATGTGGATTTGATCTCTGGGTTGAAAGATGCCCTGGAGGAGGTCATGGCAACACACTCTAGTATTCTTGCCTGGAGAATCCCATAGACAGAAGAGCCTGGCAGGCTATAGTCCATAGGGTTGCAAACAGTGAGACACTACTGAAGCGACTTTGCATGCATTCATATGCTGTATTATAGTCTGAAGGTCTAGAGAAAGCAGAGATAAACCTACAAAGAAATAGAATTTTGAGGCCTAAGTGTCTGATAATGTAATCAACTCTCAATTATTCATGGCATTGAGTCTGGAGATACGTAGATCATTGATATCTACTCATAAATTTAAAGCCTCAGTTTAATAAACAGTTTCTGTATCCTGTTCTATGAGAACGACTAACAAGAAGTGGGATAGATTAGTTTGTGTTTCAGCAGATTTTACTTCTCTAGCTCAGCCTTGGGTGAGGTTGCTAATGAGCAACGTATTGTCCAAAAGGCCAGGAGCCAGAGACAGCGGCTAGCAGAGTCCATGACCCAATAATTAGCCTCAGAATAATATAGTGTAAACTGTGTGTCCATTAGTAAGAGAGAAGCAAATGAGCTGCTGTTCAACTCACTAGAATACACAGAATACATGTTTCTAAATGAAAAGATTCTGAGGAGAGAGGGTAGATATTTTTTTAACAGTCCTTGAAACATGTATTCTGTGTATTCTAGTGAGTTGAAAACTAGAAATAGATCTTATGTAGTATCATGATTAATTTGAACAGCAGCTTACTTTTTCCGAATTAGCTGCACTTGGGTTCTGCACCTTCTTGTGTTAACAGCCCACGTCATGGCTGGTTTGGTTTGGTTTTGCTACCCCACCATCACCACAGTGAGAGTAAGTGATGCAATTTACAGTGAAAGGATTCCCTGATGGGAAACAACTGGTGCCTGAAAGCCTTTCCTGTGCATGTATAAAGGCAGTTAAGCATTGTTTTTGCCTCAACACAGGGTGAAATTCCAAAATACCATAGAGAGAAAACCATGTTTGCATTTAAGAATAAGTGCAGTACTGCATAATCTATGTACATTCAAGTAAACATTTTCCCCACTTGAACAACTGCTCCATAATTAAATGCAAATGCCCCATTCCCGCATAATATATCTATGCCCAAACTCACCAGTAATACCCCCTTGGAACCTTCTTAAACTAGATGAACTATAAAAACTTTTCCAAACAGTCATGTAATTATCTCAGGTCTTTGGCCTACAGCCTGATAGAAGCTAGACAATGTCTAAATGAACTCAGCAGGCAGATAGGAGACATAGGCACTCATGACATGGAAGAGAAAAATCTGAACATTGAAACTGCTTCACAGTTATTCATTGTAAAATCACTGCATTGGAGGTTTGAGTGGAAGGATTACAAAAAGTTTAAATGAAGGGTTGATATTTTAGGTTTTTAAGTAAAAACACTCATATGCCTTATAAAAAAACCTCCCCAAATACCTTTATATCCCATTGCTGACTTTCTTGTTAAAAAATAAACCATGATGAAGATTCTTTGCATATGAGAAAGATGTTTTATTTCTGTGAAATTTTAAAAGAATGCAAACTGATTCCAGGAAAAATGCTTGATTAGTCCATATGATTCTTTTTCATTGACTGTTCTTTGAAAATATAATAACGTCATGTATAATTGAAATAATGGAGAATGTATTTAAAAATGACCAAATTAAGTATGGAAGTAATATTTTTAAAGCTCTTCCCCACCAAAGGATCATATATATAGCAAAACTTTAAATAAAGTGGCATATTTCACTTTAATGATTGTTCTTAACAAAGTCAGACAAGGTTTTTGAATAGTTGCAATATACTTCTTTGACTATTCTGTTATCTTATTGCATTATAGCCAGTATAGAAATTTGTTTGAAGTGGATCGACTTTATAGGATGAAAAGATATGAACTGAAAGTAGAAGATATAAATTTCTTTTTCAAGAATTGTTTTGTCAAGATGTTTTGAGATGAAATATTGAGTTCACCCAAGACAGATGGGTCATGGTAGAGAGGTCTGACAGAATGTGGTCCACTGGAGAAGGGAATGGAAAACCACTTCAGTATTCTTGCCTTGAGAGCCCCATGAACAGTATGAAAAGGCAAAATGATAGGATACTGAAAGAGGAACTCCCCAGGTTGGTAGGTGCCCTATATGCTACTGGAGATCAGTGGAGAAATAACTCCAGAAAGAATAAAGGGATGGAACAAAAACAATACCAAAAGCAAAAACAATACCAAAAGCAAAAACAATACCAAAGCAAAAACAATACCCAGTTGTGGATGTGACTGGTGTTGAAAGCAAGGTCCGATGCTATAAAGAACAATATTGCATAGGAACCTGGAATGTTAGGTCCATGAATCAAGGCAAATTGGAAGTGGTCAAACAGGAGATGGCAAGAGTGAATGTCAACATTCTAGGAATCAGCAAATTAAGATGGGCTGGAATGGGTGAATTTAACTCAGATGACCATTATATCTACTACTGTGGGCAGGAATTCCTTAGAAGAAATGGAGTAGCCATCATGGTCAACAAATGAGTCCAAAATGCAGTACTTGGATGCAATCTCGAAAATGACAGAATGACGTCTGTTCATTTCCAAGGTAAACCATTCAATATCATGAAAATCCAAGCCTATGCCCCAACCAGTAACGCTGAAGAAGCTGAAGTTGAATGGTTTTATGAAGACCTACAAGACCTTTTAGAACTAACACCCAAAAAAGATATCCTTTTCATTATAGGGAACTGGAATGCAAAAGTAGGAAGTCAAGAAACACCTGGAGTAACAGGCAAATTTGGCCTTGGAGTACAGAATCAAACAGGGCAAAGGCTAATAGTGTTTTGCCAAGAGAATGCACTGGTCATAGCAAACACCTCTTCCAACAACACAAGAGAAGACTCTACACATGGACATCACCAGATGGTCAACACCGAAATTAGATTGATGATATTCTTTGCAGCCAAAGATGGAGAAGCTGTATAAGCAAAAACAAGATTGGGAGCTGACTGTGGCTGAGATCATGAACTCCTTATTGCCAAATTCAGACTTAAATTAAAGAAAATAGGGAAAACCACTAGACCATTCAGGTATGACCTAAATCAAATCTCTTATGATTATACAGCCAAAGTGAGAAATATATTTAAGGGACTAGATCTG
Organism: Antilocapra americana; assembly: GCA_007570785.1. Taxonomy (NCBI): domain Eukaryota; kingdom Metazoa; phylum Chordata; class Mammalia; order Artiodactyla; family Antilocapridae; genus Antilocapra; species Antilocapra americana. The sequence continues at coordinate 4,284,106 of ML663008.1, read as the reverse complement.
ATAGACAAAGTGCCTGATGAACTACGGAGGTTTGTGACGTTGTACAGGAGACAGGGATTAAGACCATCCCCATGGAAAAGAAATGCAAAAAAGCAAAATGGCTTTCTGAAGAGGCCTTACAAATAGCTTTGAAAAGAAGAGAAGCCAAAAGCAAAGGAGGAAAGGAAAGATATTCCCATTTGAATGCAGAGTTCCAAAGAACAGCAAGGAGAGGTAAGAAAGCCTTCTGCAGCAATCAGTGCAAAGAAACAGAGGAAAACAATAGAATGGGAAAGACTAGAGATCTCTTCAAGAAAATTAGAGACACCAAGGGAACATTTCATGGAAACATGGGCTTAGTAAAGAACAGAAATGGTATGGACCTAAAAAAGCAGAAGATATTAGGAAGAGGTGGCAAGAATACACAGAAGAACTGTACAAAAAAGATTTTCATGACCCAGATAATCACAATAGTGTGATCACTCACCTAGAGCCAGACATCCTGAAATGTGAAGTCATATGGGCATTAGAAAGCATCACTACCAACAAAGCTAGTGGAGGTGATGGAATTCCAGTTAAGTTATTTCAAATCCTGAAAGATGATACTGCAAAAGTGCTGCAGTCAATATGCCAGCCGATTTTGAAAACTCAGCAGTGGCCACAGGACTGGAAAAGGTCAGTTTTCATTCCTATCCCAAAGAAAGGCAATGCCAAAGAATTCTCAAACGACTGCACAGTTGCACTCATCTCACACGCTAGTAATCTGAAAATTCTCCAAGCCAGGCTTCAGCAGTACATGAACCATGAACTTCTGGATGTTCAAGCTGGTTTTAGAAGAGGCAGAAAAACTAGAAATCAAATTGCCAACATCCACTGGATCATTGAAAAAGCAAGAGAGTTCCAGAAAACCATCTATTTCTGCTTTATTGACAATGCCAAAGCCTTTGACTGTGTGGATCACATTCTTGGAAAATTCTTCAAGAGATGGGCATACCAGACCACCTGACCTGTCTCTTGAGAAACCTGTATGCAGGTCAGGAAGCAACAGTTAGAACTGAACATGGAACCACAGACTGATTCCAAATAGGAAAAAGAGGGCAGGCAGAGAAGTGGACGACAGAGGATAAGGTGGTTGGATGACATCACCAAGTCAATGGACGTGAGTTTGGGTGGACTCTGGGAGTTTGCGATGGACAGGGAGGCCTGGTGTGCTGTGATTCATGGGATCGCAAAGAGTTGGACATGACTGAGCAACTGAACTGAACTGATTGAGTTCTTTTTAAATTGGGAGAAATTTGCTCTTCTTTTTTCTTCTGTCTGTCTATCATCTTATCTATCTACCTATCTACCTACCTACTTACCTATTCTGGGTCTTAGTTGTGAACACAGAATCTTTAGTATTTGTGCAGCATGCAGGATCTTTAATTGAGGCATGTGAACTCTGAATTCTGGCATGTATTCTGGCATGTGGAATCTAGTTCCCTAACCAGGGATTGAATCTGAATCCCCTGCATTGGGAGCAGGGCGTCTTAGCCACTGGATCACCAGGGAATTTCCTTTTTTTCCCCCAGTTTAGGGAAGTGGCTATTGCTAAAAGATTGTATAAATGAAGGGGATTGTATTAAGGAAGACTAACTAAGGAAATATGGTACGGAATAAGATTCAAGACAAAGTAAGCAGAGACGGCAAGGATGAACAAATGATGCTGTAAAGACAGTTAAAGCTTGGGAAAAGGGAATTTGCATTGAAAGACCTTGATGAAGTAGAAAACTGGAGAAAATGAGCTAGGTAGATGTAGGGTAAGGGCTCTGGGATGGTAGTGAAAGTTTAAAACACTTACATATTAACAGAAATGGAGAAGTGACCTTTCCAAAGAAAAAGACAAATATTTATTAAGTCCAGCCGAAGGCCTCTAAAATTTGGCCTAGAGCAGAAAGTTGGATTCATCTATCACAGAGGCCTTGTCAGGTGAATGGGGCAGGAGGACCAGGATGGGAAAACGTGAGGATGTTAATAATAAAGGCTGGACGATTTGGAAGGCAAAAGGGAGGAATCATGGGACTGAGGTTACAGTGAAATTTCAGGTATGTTTAGTGGGAATGAAGAGCTTCCCGGATGGCACTAGTGGTAAAGAACCCGCCTGCCAATGCAGGAGATGTAAGAGGTGCCAGTTGTCTCCCTGGTCTGGAAGATCTGCTGGAGGAGGCATGGCAACCCACTCCAGTATTCTTGCCTGGAGAATCCCATGGACAGAGGAGCCCGGCAGGCTACAGTCATAGGGTCTCTAAGACACTAAAGCGACTTAGCAGCAGCAGCAGTAGCAGTGGGAGGGACACAAGATGGGAGATTTTCTCTTGAGTAGAATACTGATGTTTAAGGTTTTAGAGGAGGAACTGGGTGATGACAAGGGCCAGTATACAGCCAAGACAGTGGGTTACTTCCATCTACATGCTGTTACGTACATATGGAAAAGATCAGAAGTGAGGAGCTTTTCATTACCTGCTGCTTTAAAGGCATTATGGTACAGCATGCTGGAAAAGCACTAGCAGGACTCATGTGGGTCCTGGCCTTGCTGTTCCATAGTTCTTGCTCTCCACTTTGATAAAGTGGGTATGAGTTTATCTGTGACACTCCCCTTTCAGGTATTCTGTGAAGAATACATTATATACGTTCAAGTTCTTTGAAAGCTGCAAAGTCCTGTCTATTTATTGAGTATTGTTAAGGAATAAATTTTTAAAAGTGACCTCACTGTGAGCTGGGCCAGTTAGGAAATCTTTTAATGAATAAGATAAGGATCTTAATTTTTAGAACTTAATTACCAGATTCTGAAACTTTATCTTGAGAGTCCTTAGCCTGAACTTTGCTTCCCAACTCCCCATGACTCCCAAGTGAATAGTTGAAGGCTTGTTAGAAACTGAAGTATTCACCTAGAGTTAAAACCCCACCACCCATTGCCTGACCCACAGTATTGCCACTGCTTAGAAATTCTTGTTTTCACAGCTCAATTGCTACACCAGACCCTGATGTATAAAGTTGCTGGCTTGGATTGAGCCCTGTGTGCTAGAATAATACACTGGTCACTTTTATTTGGACTTCTGATATCTTCCTTGAAGTCAACTGCATAGCCTAGTTTAGAAAACTTGGGTCCAATTCGCCATGATCTCTCTTCTTTCCAGCTGATCTGATATGGAGGTTTCAGTGAGCCTTATATGATTCTGTTACATTGCTGTGGCATTAGAAAATGATTGAAGTGGTAAAGCAAACAGACAGGAAAAAAATGACACCATCAGTTTTCTTTTTGTAGGGCACCTCACATGTGCTCATGACAAGATGGCGCTTGGCAGAAATCAAGAGGGCGGGACTGAGGCTATTTACAAAAAAATGCGATTGGCCATGGCTAATTTCCTCTTAGCAATGCCGGGAGGTGACTAGTATACATTGGTGCGCCACCACCTGGATACGTGACCTTTACAGTGATTGGCCAAGCTCCTGGAAAGCCCCTTTTGAAACCCCTGCACGTTTGCCTTCCCCTGCTGTTTGCTTATATAAGCTCGCTCCCCAGCTCAGTAAAACGGAACTGCTTTGACAGAACCCCCTCCTCGGGGCTGATCTTCCAGAGGCTCCCATCCTCAGAAGATAACTTCAGAGGGTCCTTCTGTCTGAGACCGAAGGCTCTCCCTGCTTTCTGACTCCCACCCTGGAGCCTGGAGGGCGGGTTAGAGAGTCGGAGAGAAGAGGAAAATAGAGAGGCCCCACACTTTTGAGGGAGAGTAATAATTGAAGTCAAAATATTTTTTGAATCTTCCTCAACGAATGTGTTTCAAAACTCTCTGATACTAGTTTTATGTGATATGTATGTTGATACAGGTATTGTTTAATATGTAGTGGTAGTTTTCAAATGGATGGAATATCTCAAAATTAATTATCTTAAGGTGTATTTTCCAAAGAAAGTGGAAAATACCTTGTTATGAGAACAAAGTTGGGGTAAAATTATAAAAAAGTATAGATACTGAAAATAAGAACAATGAGATCGCTTTCTTTGACCTATTCTGTCTGATGGGCAATTGTACATTCATTTGCAAATGGTGCTTCAGAAGAAAACAATTGTATTTGGTGAAACACATGTGGCAGTTCAGACCTTGATTTTTTATCCTCCTCTTTCAAGCCCCACTTTTTCCCCTTCCTAACTTACGTACATAGAAACTATCAATAGGTTCCAGCTGGCTATATGTCCTAAAATACTTCAGAAAAATAAATTCCAATTTGAAAACCTTTATAATGATCTGCTTGATAAAGCCATGGAATGAAAAATCTCTCATGAAAAAGTCCTAGCCAAGTTTTATGCTCATGAAGAGAAGTTTAGTTATCTCTTGGACGTGCATCTGTGATCACAGTTAATAGAGCGACCTGCAGGAGCTAAACTTTACCTTACTGTCAGCAAAGAATGTACTTGTTGCAACGTGTTAGGCTTTTATTTGAGACACCATAATGAAACAGTTGCATAGGGCAGACAAATAAAGTACTCTATCAGATAAATTGTTATATTCATGGTTATATTCACAAGCTAAGTTCATGTGGGGAATGGGATGAGGAGAGATTTCTTTGTCATAGTTTTCTCTTTTTTTTAATATGGTCCAAATCTTTGTATACATTGAATAAAGTATGATACGGCCCAGCAAAAAGATTTGTAAACATATAAAGTGCTTTGCAAATAAAACTTTAGAAGTAAAAAGCAGTGTTTAAAGCAGATTCCTGGGTTTCTGATATTCAGTTCTGCTCTGAACTGAGTTGTGTCCTCTCAACATTTTTATGTTCACCTCCAGTGGGACTGCATTTGAAATCACCTGTGAGGAGATGATAACAGTTTAATGAAGTCATAACTCAAATCCAGCAGGACTGGTACCTTTCTCTCTGTGCCCACTTTGGAAAGCTTATGTGAGCACATGGAGAAAAGGCAGCTGTCTGCAAGCGAGGAAGAAAACTCTTACCAGAAGCCGAATTGCCTGATACCTTGACCTTGGGCTTAGAGCCTCTAGAACTATGAGAAAATAAATTTCTACTGTTTAAGCCACCCAGTCTGTAGTATATATTTATGGTGTATGTACTATTAAGTTGCTTCAGTTGTGTTTGACTCTTTGCAACACCATGGACTGTAGCCCACCTGGCTGTTCTGTCCATGAGATTATCCAGGCAAGAATACTGGAGCAGATTGCCATTTCCTGCTTCAGAGGATTTACCCCGTTCACAGAACGAACCCAAATCTCATGTCTCCTGCATTGCAGGTAGGTTCTTTACCACTAGCACCACTCCAGAGCTAATACAGATTTTTGTACTGTGAAATGAGTTGCTGTTGTAACAAATGCCTAAAAATGTAAAAGTAGCTTTGGACTTGGTTAATAGGTAAAGGTTAGAGGAATTCTGAGGTGCGTATTAGAAAGACCCTAGATTCAGTTCAGTTCAGTTGGTCAGTCATGTCCGACTCTTTGTGACCCCATGAACCGCGGCACGCCAGGCCTCCCTGTACATTTCCAACTCCCGGAGTCCACCCAAACCCATGTCTATTGAGTTGGTGATGCCATCCAACCATCTTATCCTCTGTCGTCCACTACTCTGCCTGCCCTCAATCTTTCCCAGCATCAGGGTCTTTTCATATGAGTCAGCTCTTTGCATCAGGTGGCCAAAGTATTGGAATTTCAGCTTCAGCATCAGTTCTTCCAGTGAATATTCAGGACTGATTTCCCTTAGGATGGACTGGTTGGATCTCCTTGCAGTCCAAGGGACTCTCAAGAGTCTTCAACACCACAGTTCAAAAGCATCAATTCTTCGGCACTCAGCTTTCTTTATAGTCCAACTCTCACATCCATACATGACTACTGGAAAAACCATATCCTTGACTAGATGGACCTTTGCTGACCAAGTAATGTCTCTGCTTTTTGATATGCTGTCTAAGTTGGTCATAACTTTCCTTCCAAGGAGTAAGCATCTTTAGATTGCTGCGAACTGAATGTTGGTAGAAATATAGCCGTTATAGGCCATTCTGGTGAAGTCTCTGACAGAGAGGCAAAACAGATTTATAGAAAACTGGAGGAAAGAAATCATCATTACAAAGTGATGAACAACTGGGTTGAATTGTGTTCTAGGATATTCTGGAAGGTGGAGCTTGTGAACCATAAAATTGGATGTTTAGGTAAGGATATTTCAGACCAAAATGTTGAAGGTATGGTCCCAGTCCATCTGTCTGTTTACAATAAAATGTGAGAGGAGAGAGAGGGAAATTGAAGAAGGAATTAAATAAAAAGAAACCAGAATTTAAAGATGTGGAAAATCCTCAGGTTGTCCATATTGCAAAAAAGAAAAAAGAAAATCAGTCAAATGTGTTTCAAAGTGAACACCAAGGGTGTGGCTGGGCTGTCATTTGATAAAGAGATTACAGGATTATACAAGTAGAAACCCTGCCAGGGTGAACTGAAAGGGGACAAAGATGGGACAAAATGAAGATTCAAGGGCTCTCACATTGGAGCTACTCTGCTGCATGCACGCCTTATCTTTCAAGAAAAGAGAAGAATGACTCTGAAGATGCTTCAGAGGTTGTCAGGGCTGCCATTCCTACCATATATCCAGTAGTCCAGGCTCATTCCTCTTGTTTCCTCTTCAGTTTTGGCAGATCAGAATGTTCTACCCAGTGCTTCATGGATAGAGCCCTTGCTGAGAGCTGTAGGGGGCGGAGCTGTCCCAAGAGCCATGGATTTGATTTTGCCTCTCAGTGGGCTTAGAGGGCAAAGCACTGAACCAGAGAGGATTATTCTCAGGCTTTGAAATCTGATGGAATTTGCCTTGTTGGGTTTTGGAGTTGCTTTGGACACATCACCCCTTCTTTCTTTTTGATTTCTCTGTCTGTTCATAACTTGTCTGTTTTGACAGGTTGATACCTGGAGAGAAATTTTGCCTAGGGGTGAATCAATACTGTGTATCTCACCCATGCATGATTTAGATAATACTTTTTTCTGCTTTACATATTCTGTTCTTAAGTTGACTTATAATATTATATTAGTTTCATGTGTACAACACAGTGATTCAAAATGTTTTTAGATTATACACCCTACAGAGTTATCACTTTTTGCCTCCCCTGCCCCAGGTCCTCATAACTACTAGTTTGTTCTCTTTATCTGTGAGTCTGTTTATGCTTTATTTGTTTGTTTTGTTTTTTTAGATTCACACATAGGTAAAAACATACAGTAATTGTCTTTCTCTCTCTGACTATTTCACTGTGCATAAAACCTTTCAGGTTTATCCATGCTAAGCCAAATGGCAAGATTTCATTCTTTCTTATGGCTCATTTCCATTGTACAAATATACCACATCTTCTTAATCCATTTATCTATTGATGAACACCAAGATTGCTTCCTTATCTTGACTGATGTAATACTGCTATGGATATTGAGGTGCATATATCTTTTGTAATTTGTGTTTTTGTTTTCTTTAGAGAAAGAAGTAGAATTTCTGGATCATCCCATCATTCTACTTTTACTTTTTTGAGGAACCTGCAAACTGATTTTCTTAATGGTTTTACCAATTTACATTCTAACTAACCAGGTGCTAGCGTTCTTCCCCACATCCTCACCAATGCTTGTTATTTATTGTTTTTTTGATAACAGCCATTCTGACAGCTATAAGGTGATATCCCATTGTGGTTTTGATCTGCATTTTCCTAGTGACTAGTGATGCTGAACATCTCTTCATGTGCCTATTGGCTACTTGTCTGTCTCCTTTGGAAAAATGCCTATTCAGGTCCTCTTCCATTTTTTAAATTGGGCTGTTTTATTTTGATATTGAGTTCTTTATATATTTTGCATATTAACCCCTTATTGAATATGTCACTTGCAAATATATTTTCCCATTAAGTAGGTTGCCTTTTTGTTCTGTTGATGGTTTCCTTCACAGTGCAAAAGGTTTTTAGTTTGAAGTAGTCCTCACTGGTTTATTTTTGCTTTTGTTTCTCTTGCCTGAGGAGACAGCCAAAAAATTTTTGCTAAGACTAATGTTGAAGAGTGTACTGTCTTTGTTTTTCTTCTAGAAGTTTTACAGTTTGAAGTTTTACGTTTAAATCTTTAATCCAGTTTTGAGGGGTTTTTTTTCTTTGTATGTGGTGTGAGAAAATGTTCTAATTTCATTCTTCATTACATGCAGCTGTCCAGTTTCCCCAACATCATTCATTGAAGGTACTTTTTCCCATTGTATATTCTTGCTTCCTTTTCATAGATTAATTGATCATACGTGCATGGGTTTATCTCTGGGCTCCCTAATCTGTTTTACTGATCTATGTGTCCATTTTTGTGCTAGTACCATTGGTTGTGTCATTTTAAGTTGTGTCCAACTCTTTGAAACCTCCTGAATTGTAGCCCACCAGCCTCTTCTGTCTTTGAGATTTCCCGGCAAGAGTACTGGAGTGCATTGCCATTTTCTTCTCCATGAGATCCTTCTGAACCAGGGATTGAACCCACATCCCTTTCATTGACAGGCAGATTGTTTACCACCAAGCCATCATGCAAGCCCATACTGTTTTGCTTACTTTAGCTTTGAGTATAGTCTGAAGTCAAGGAGTGTGATACCTCCCTCTCTGTTTTTCTTTCCCAACATTGGTTTGTCTATCTTTTATGGTTCCATACAAATTTAAAAATTATTTGTTCTAGTTATATGAGAAATGCCATTGGTTATTTTTATAGGAAGTGCATTGAATCTGTAGATTGTCTTGAGTATTATAGTCATTTTAACAATAGTAATTCTTTTAATCTATGCACACAGGGTTTCTTGTCATTTATTTGTATCATTATCAGTTTCTTTTCTTATTGTTGTACATTTTTCAGGATAGAGGTCTTTTACCTCCTGCTGCTGCTGCTGCATCGCTTCAGTCATGTCCGACTCTGTGTGACCTCATAGATGGCAGCCCACCAGGCTCTTCCATCCCTGGGATTCTCCAGGCAAGAACACCGGAGTGGGTTGCCATTTCCTTCTTCAATGCATGACAATGGAAAGTGAAAGTGAAGTCACTCAGTTGTGTCTGACTCTTGGCAACCCCATGGACTGCAGCCCACCAGGCTCCTCCGTCCATAGGAGTTTCCAGGCAAGAGTACTGGAGTGGGGTGCCATTGCCTTCTTCGTTTTACCTCCTAGGTTAAATTTATTCCTAGATTTTCTGTTCTTCTTGATGCATTTATTGATTTCTCTTTATGATAGCTCATAAAACCTCTTGTAACTTTACTGAATTTATTTGTTCTAATATTTTTTTTTTTTTTAGTCTTTAGGGTTTTCTGTATATAGCATCATGTTATCAGCAAATAGTGACAATTTTCCTTCTTCACTTCCATTTTGAATGCCTTTTTTTTCTCTTGTTTTTTGGCCTGCTTGCTTTTTCTAAGACTTCTAATACTGTGTTAAATAGAAGCAGTGAGGGTGGGCATTTTTATTTGTTTCTAATCTTGTAGGAAATGCTCTCAGCTTTTTCATTATTGTGTATCAGGTTAGCTGTAGGCTTCTCATATGTGGTCTTTATTACATTGAAGGACATACCTTTATACACAGTTTGTTGAGAGTTTTTATTATTAAAGGATGCTGAATTTTGCCAAGTGCTTTTTCTGCAGTTTTCAGAAGGAATTGCTCTGTGTGTATAGCTGTACCTTTTTAGGATGAAGAGAGCTTATAAGCCTCCTGGGTAATTGTATTGGTTGACTCTTGAGTGCCTGTATTTTACTGGATACTGTCCAGGCACTGGGATTACAGAAATGAGTACAGTGAAGTTGCTACCCTGATGGAACTTGTATTGGTGAAGGTGTAGTATAATGTCAGGTAATGGTAATTTCTGAGAAGAAAAGTAGAGCAGAGTAAAGAAGGTAGTGAAAGGCTGGAAGTAGCTATTTAGGCTATTCAGGGAGGGCCTCTCTGAAGAGAAGCCTCTCAAAAGAAATGAGAAGAGACTCATGCATGTGGATATCTGGAAAATACATAAGTCCCTGAGACTAGAACATGATTGGTGTGTTCAAGAAAACCAGAATATGCCAGTGCTGAAGGATAGAGAGAAACTGGCAAATGTTCACTAAGGCCAGATTGTATGAGGCCTGTAGGCCCTGATTAGGAGATAGAATTTTTTCTGTGATGGGAACCTGTTGAATTACCATCTACTTAAAAAAACACATCACTCTGACTGCAGTATGGAGAGTAGACTTTAGAGGTAGCAAGAGAAAAAAATTAAGCTGTGTAACTGGATAGTTGTGTAACTATTATAATAATACAGTTGAGAAAGATGGTGGCTTGATCAATGGTCATTGCTTTTCAGCCTTGGCTCCTGTTACCACCTTTGTGGTTACTGCTTTGAACAGTGATTCTCAACCTTGGCTGCATGTTGAAATCACTGGGAAGACTTAAACGTACCAATTTTTGGCCACACCCACAAATATTTTTATTAGTGGCTTTGGATTTGGCCTTAACATTGGAATCTTTTAGAAGTCACCATCTGCAGTGATTTTGGAACCTCCCAAAAATAAAATCATATGTCATTGATGGTTAAGTAAGTCCATGTCAGTAGCGATATTGTGCAGAGTACTGTGATGGTGAATAAGGCATTTGATATGTCTAATGAAATTGTTGCTGGCAGAAAAATTACACACTGGGGAGGCAAATGTACATCTAAAATATGTCTGTGCTAGTGAGGACAAACCATGCACTGCTACTAATGCAAAAGTTTTAATGTTTAAATTTGCCACCTGTTGACTGACTGAGTCCCTCAAGGAAGAGTGACATCTTGGGGATGTAACCTTAATTTCTGCTGTTGGAAAGGTACATACTGAAAATTAATAGATAAATCTTGTGTGTGTGTTAGTTGTCCAGTCATGTCCAACTCTTTGTGACCCCATGAACTAAATGTAGCCTGCTAGGCTTCTCTGTTCATGGACTTCTCCCGGCAAGAATACTGGAGTGGTTTGCCATTTCCTTCTCCAGGAGCCTTAGATACTGACAGTTCATGATGTTGAGTCCATTTGTAGCCTCTTTTCCTGTTATTGAGGCTCTTTTTACAGTTCTTTTAAAGCAAGCACATAGATGGTTTGTTAAAGAGACTGAATAACATCCATAAAGCATGTCATCTCTCTACCTGATTATTGGAATCTTCTCTGCATGTGATGTTCTTTTGTGAGCATTCACATGAAACACAAACATACCCACTCTCTGGCCCATTCTGAGATGTCCTCCCAGCTGTTATTTCTCTAGTCCTTCTTGTCATTAATTTTCTAGTGCTGTTCTTTAAAACTCTCTTGACTATCAGCTAAACAGCTAGTTACTGACTACTTCAGATCTGCATTTCTCAGTCCATACAAAGTGGAAAATGGGTGAATTATTTGATGTGGAGGATTAGCTCACTACTCTCTGTCAGAGCATTGCTGGATGGCAGTAGCAGTCCATTTACAGGTTGTGACAGCATATCATGCAGAATCGCCCTTAAAACAGGATTTTTCTTCCTCATTCAAATGATCAAAATACTTGCCTGGAGGCACTGAGTATGGATTAGGGAAGAAGAGACAATGAAGTGGCTGGTGACATATGAATCTGAGCCACCCACTCTTAAAGCTGACTCCTCCCTTCCAGGCCAGCCTCATCACTTATATGTCATTTTCACTTTACGAAGATTTGCTGCATCCTCTTAACATTCTGATTTGGAGGGGTCAGATAACACTAGAGCGCTAGTTTACAATGTGCATCTCGAGTCACATGGTCCCTTGATGACCCATGTTAGAGGTACAATCTTTCAGGGTCCAGGAATAAGCTCAGGGCTGTTTTTGAAAGGGAAAATAGTTGTCTACAGAAGAATACATCTTTTTGTTATAAAATCTGGGCGTTCTGTGTTGTAATTTTTCTTTGAGATCTTGCTAGAGACTTTATTTGGCATCCTTATTTGCCACAGAAACTTTGAATATCATTGGATCTGTTGGATCATAAAGTCCAAGTGACCACCTGTACTGAAGCTTGGTTCTGCTGCAGAGTCTTCTATTACTCTAGGCTTTACTTATAACTGGTAGGCTTTGAGGTTAATTCATAAGTGAGTCTGAGCAGTGTGCTCATATATGATACGTAAACAGATCCATCAAGTATTATACCTCTTTTTAAATAGTAGGTGGATTCAAGGTTTAATAACTTGCCTTGCACTTTGGAGGAAATATATCGATATATCCCAGTACCTCCTTAAATGACTATAAAATAATAGGCTCCTCAATTTTCATTTACAAAATGAAAAATTTTCTGTGCTACCCAAGCCTCTTTAAGCTTGATACCCAAGCCACCTACCTTCTCTTTAAAGTTTAATATTTCAAGAGTAACTTAAAGCCCTGGGTCACTTCAGGAAACAGACTTTATAGGATTTAATTTTTTAAATAAATAAAATAGACAAGTTTGGCTAGTGATGGGAATTTTGCAATTAGGGGAGCACCAGTGAGGATACAAATTACACAGCGTGCCTACTGACCCTACCCATGCCCATCCTTTACTTAGGCAGATATCACTGGTTCACCAGATTATGGCCTCTTTCTAAGCCTGAATATTTTCTCCATATCAACAGAGGGCCTAAGTAAGCCAAAAAAAACCCATGAGAATTGAAACTTGTTAGCTGTTCTGTAGAACTTCTGCATGAGAATCAATGGAATGCTTGTTAAAAATTTCCTGGGCCCACATTAGGGCCTTTCGAATAAGAATGACAGGTATCAGGAATTTATAGTTTAGCTAGTATTAACGAAGAACGCCTTATTGGCTCTCAGCTTGACTTAACTCTAGTCTTGTTTCTTTCTGACATAGACCCTTATCTCCTGTTGCTTGAAGCATTCAGAAATTTTGTAATTATACATTCATTCTCATCCTCTTTGAGATGCAAGTGTTCTCTCGGAATGTTGTCAAACTGACAGTCCAGGATGTCTTTCTCAAGGACCCAGGAAACATCCCCTTTAGATGTAATCATTGGGACTTCCTTGGTTGTCCAGTGGTTAGGACTCAACACTTTCACTGTGTTATTCTTATTCAGTTGCTAAGTCGTGCCCGACTCTTGGAGACCCCATGAACTGTAGCATGCCAGGCTTCCCTGACCTTCACTATCTCCTAGAGTTTGCTCAAACTCATGTTCATTGAGTTGATGATGCCATCCAACCATCTCATCCTCTGCTGCCCAGAATCAGAGTCTTTTCCAATGAGTCAGCTCTTCCCATCAGGTGGCCAAAGAATCGGAGCTTCAGCTTCAGCATCAGTCCTTCCAATGGATATTCAGGGTTAATTTCCTTTAGGATTGACTGATTTGATGTCCTTTCTGTCCAAGGGATTCTCAAGAGTCTGCTCCAGCACCACAATTGGAAAGCATCAATTCTTTGGTACTCAGTCTTCTTTATGGTCCAACTCTCACATCCATACATGACTAATGGAAAAACCATAGCTTTGAGTATATGGATCTTTGTCAGCAAGGTGATGTCTCTTCTTTATAATACGCTGTCTAAGTTTGCCATAGCTTTTCTTCCAAGGACCAAGCTTCTTTCAATGTTGTGGCTGAAGTCACCATCCACAGTGATTTTGGAGCCCAAAAGAATAAAATCTGTCACTGCTTCCACTTTTTCCCTATCTATTTGCCATGAAGTAATGGGACTGGATGCCGTAATTTTAGTTGTTTGAATGCTGAATTTTTAAAAGCCAGCATTTTCACTCTTTCACCCTCAAGAGGCTCTTTAGTTCCTCTTCACTTTCTACCATTAGAGTGGTATCATCTACACATCTGAGGTTGTTGATATTTCTCTTGGCAGTCGAGTCCAGCTTGGGATTCATCCAACCCAGCATTTTGCATGATGTACTCTGCATAGAAGTTAAATAAGCAGGGTGACAATATACAGCCTTGATATACTCTTTTCCCTATTTTGAACAACTAAACCATTGTTCCATGTCTGGTTTAAACCATCACTTATTGACCTGCTTACAGTTTTCTCAGGAGACAGGTAAGGTGGTCTGGTATTCTCATCTCTTTAAGAATTTTCCACACTTTGTTGTGATCCACACAGTCAAAAGCTTTAGTGTAGTCGATGAAGCAGAAGTAGATGTTTGTCTGAAATTACCCTGCTTTCTCCATGATCCAGTGAATGTCGGCAGTTTGACCTCTGGTTCCTCTGCATTTGAAAAACCCAGCTTGCATATCTGCAAGATAGTTTGAGTGTTTTTTGGCATTGCACTTCTTTGGGTTTGAAATGAAAAACTGATCTTTTCCAGTCCTGGGATCACCCCTGTTTTCCAAATTTGCTGGCATATTGAGGGCAGCACTTTAATAGGATCATCTTTTAGGATTTGAAATAGCTCAGCTAGAATTCCATCACCTCCACTAGCTTTGTTTGTAGTAATACTTCCTAAGGCCCACTCGACTTCACACTCTAGGATGTCTGGTTCTGATGAGTGACCACACCATTGTGGTTATCCAGGTCATTACGACCTTTTTTGTATATGTCTTCTTTGTATTCATTGCTGTAACCCAGGTTGGGGAACTAAGATCTCACAAGCTGCATAGCATGGCAAAAACAAAACAAAACAAAACAAAACAAATATCATCAAGAAAGGGAGCACCTTTACCTCTCAATAAGCTCCACTTAGCACCACAGATAGTCAACACACATTGACTAACCTCTCCATTGATGTCCTCTAGTGAATTTCCCTTAGCTAACCACAGAGTTAAAATGTTCTGCTGCCTTTTATTCTAGCACAGTTGAGTTCAATCTCTTTCCCTTATTATGATAGTATTGAATAAACTCTTCTTTGGTTAACTTGTTTGCCCCAGTTTTTCTTGGTTGAAAGTTCCACAGGCAGTTTTCTTTGTTAACTTGTTTGCCCCAATTTTTCTTGGGGCAAAGTTCCACAGGCAATTTTCATTAGTATTCAAATACTACAGGAAAAACATTTCTAGATACTGAAGGGTAATCTTCAGGGAATTAAATAGTCGTTAACTTGCAGTGGAAAGATCCCCTGGAAATGGCATTGACAACTCACTTCAGGATTCTCTCCTGAGAAATCCCGGACAGAGGAGCCTGGTGGACTACAGTCTGTGGGGTCGCCAAGAGTCAGATACAGTTGAGTGACTGAACACAAACACACAACAAATAAACAGATAGTGTCCTTCCTCCAAAACCCACTTGCTATTTATCACCTAGTGTTAGAAGGAATTGATCTTTTAAATGGCTTCTTCAATGGGTAGATTTTGACTAAGTGAAAACTCTTATTTAGTACACCTGATGGTAGATGTCCATATTTGTGAGATGACTGGTTAGGGTAAGTGGTACAGTTTGTAGTAATTGCTCAGAATGATGCTAAATAAACATATAAATTAGATATTACCATAGGAGTAGAATTTGTTTAGAATAAATAATCAGCACCCAAACTTTGCCTTATTATTGCATAAGCTCAGTTATTTTCTATATTTTCCTGAGGAAGCTTTACTCCTTTTAGAATCTATCAACATTCTACTCTGTTGGAGCTGCTTTATCCAGTATATAGCACCTCATATTGATGTATAAATTGTTGCCACAAAGCTGTATCCCAGAGTTTTCCATGGGATATGGCAGAATAAAAATATTAACTGGATGTTTCAAGCTGTCTCAGTATCCTTTCATTAATGTGAGCCAAAGTCAACAGGAGGGTGATTTTTCTTTTTGTTATTCACTGCCTATGGACATTCATTTTTATCTGTAAAATAAGGGAGGCTTAACTCACATTGTAAATATTAGTATGTATTTTGATATTCTCATTTTCCAGTCTCGTTTGTCAGTCATAGCCAGTGAGTGGTTCAGTGATCCTATGAGTCTGTGAAACATGATTGGATTGTTGATGTGGATTCAATATTTGTATAATCAAAGAATCCAAAAACTTGAGGTCAATAAGAATGATTATGTGAGATAATCATTCCACTGAATATTTTACCCACTTTTTCTTCCTCATCTGCTGGCCATATTATTTTCAGGTGATTAGGTTAGATGTACCATTTGGGTTATAATCAGAATTTATTAAAATGGTGATGGATATTGAACAGCTTGAGTGTGAAAGAAAAATGTCTTTGTTTTATAGTCAGTTTTGTCCTGTTATAAGTAGGAAGTTAATACTACTTTTTTTTTTTTTAGAGCAGAGATTTACTTGAAATTCTATTTACTTCTTATTTAGATTCATGAAAGGTTTTATAATTCATATTAATGTTCATGACTGTCAGTATCTTCATGGCTATCAGTATTTTATATCAGTAATTATAAAACCTTATAAATATATTAACCATAGTACGTTTTTCTTTTTTCATCTGTTTAAATATTATGTCATAAATATTGGCTGAAAGCCTACTATGTATGTTGCTATGCTAAGTGCTGAGGATACCAAAATCAAAGAGGTACAATAAGTAACTTCCAGTGTAAGTACTAACACTTAAACTATGTAAGTGTTAATGGAATTAGGCACCAAATATTGAAGGAGTACTAAGGATTGCATGATGACTTCATAGGATGAGGCAAGGTTTTGTTAAGGGAAAACGTCATAGAGCAAGTGATATTTGACCTGAGTCTTGTACAAAGACCAGGGATTTGCTACATGAAAAAAAAAATGGGAAAAGAGGATAACAGAGGATGAAAAGTATGTAAGGAATGAGAGAAATGATTGTCTAATGAAAGACACGAAGGCTTTTTTTGTGCCAGTTTCTTTATCTGCATTTCCAGTAGGAGGTCATTAACTTTGGCCTTACAATGAAATTCAGTGTGATGCTGATGAAATGATACCTGGGCTATTACTAAGATTCATGAACATTTTCCCATGGAAAATCCTCATAAAGTCTGTTGTTTCTCACAGATTCATGACTCTGTAAAGCAAAAAGGCCTATAAAGAGAAACATTTGTGCTCATGAATGTAAAATGTTATCCCCTCTGCTGTGATTACTGCAGGTTCACTTGAACCTCTGTGTAATAACAGAGTAAAAATGCTACTAATGTAGACCTCCCTTTATTAGTCAAGAGGTGTTGTCTGTTTGATTTGTGTGCATTTGCTCCAGGAGATATTATTGAAGACATAGTTAATTAGTTTGGGGTGCATTTTTCCCAGAATAAGAGAAAAATCAATTCGACCAACTAAAACTTGAAAGAGAACGAAGTACCACTAAGTGTGGGCCATTTTTTTTCATATGCTTCTTTGGACTGTTTTTAGACTATCATAAAACTTTGATGTCTCCTCTTTAAGTACTGTTTTATAGTTTTTAAGTCAATATTATTAATCGCTGCCTCTTGAAAAAATCAAAATCACAGTCTTAAAAAGGCAGTAAAAAGTACAATTGTTTACTCAATATCAAAACTTTCATAAGAATGTGTATACTGTTATCTGATAATAAGGAAAATGTAAATGAAATAATACTGTTTGTTTGCATCATCTCTAGTAATTTGGATATATATCAGGTCTTAAATTAGTCTTCCTTTAGACTAATAATAATGAGAGAAAGTTTGCTTTCTTTTAAAAAAGTCTTTTTTTTTTGACATGGACCATTTTTAAAGTCTTTATTGAATTTGTTACAATATTGCTTCTGTTTTATGTTTCCATTTCTTGACCACAGGGTACATGGGGTCTTAGCTCCCTGACCAGGGATTGAACCCACACCTTCTGCATTAGAAGGCAAAGTCTTAACCACTGAACAGCCAGGAAAGTCCTGAATCTTTACTTTTATTATTACTTTGGAATATCTTAGAAAGGAGAGTTTTTTGAAAGCCTTTTTCTTCTTTTTTTGTCTTTTTTAAACTTTTAATTTGAGAAAGAAATTATATTGCATTGTCAAAGTATGCTTTCTGTAGCAGCAAATTAGAGAGAGCTGATTTGTGGGCATAGCCTTACTCTGATAAGCTATAGAAAGATTTTCCCTTTAATTGAAATCTCAATGAGGAAACTTTAGGAATCTCAGTGGCATCTTCCAGGAGATTTAAATCTGTCTCTCAGTTTTTTCGTTTTAGATGTCCTCTCAATAAAAAGCTTTTATTTCTGGAACACTGTAAAGCCTAGAAGGATATTCAGTGGTTACTGTAATAAGAAACTCTATTTACAAAGATGTTTAGAGTATCCAGGTTCTTAAGGGATTAAAGATCTTATTTCACTTCTTCTCATTGGAAAAAGAGTAATCAGTGATGCATGTACTATGTAAGTCCTGGAGTTCTGTGCTCAAGTAATATGTAAAACTTTATGAACTGAGTAATGCACTTTCCAAGTTGAATTTGTTGTACATATGGGTTATTGGTTTCTTACTTTTCTCAGTGTTTTTAGGGGCTTAAACACGGAGTATTCTTTACTAATTTGGTTATCTTGTGCTGCTCAAAATATTCTGAAAAAAACTGATTTAATGCTTTGCCAGTAGAAATTACATATGGCCTTGTTGGCTTTATTTAGTTGTAACAGAGAGAAGAGCTATTATACATACAGCATTGGGAATTCTATTGTAATTTGGATTTCTTCTATCATAGCAAAGAAAGTAGACTATTGTTAAGAGAGAAAACACTGTGTACTTCATTTGAATTATTTTTTTCCATATTGGTAGAGTCAAAATCTTGGTAATTCTCAAAAAAAATTTTATATGTAATAACATACATCACATTTTCCTAGTGAAACTAAAATGAGCTTCATTACAAGGTAAGGACTAACCAGTTGATCCTATGAAGAAATATCACATTCATCTGAAAGTGAGAAGTTAGACAGCTTCAAAGTATAGTCCACAAGGCTACCCTCACTTATGATACTAATTGCATGTTTGGGGGTTCTCAAGAAGGTTCTCCTTCAACTTTAAAAATTTGTTAGGACTCACAGAACTCACTAAAAGCTATTATATTCAATAGTTATGGTTTACTGTAGTGAAAGAATACAGATTGCAATCAGCCAAGGGAAGAAGTTCATGGAACAGAGATCAGGAAGCTTCCAAATAGAGAGCTTCCAGTTGTCCTGTCTCCCTGGAGTCATGGATAGCATTGCTCTCACAGCATTGATGTGTGATAATACACGTGGAATATTGCTAACCAGAGAAGCTCCCCTGAGCCTTGGTGTCCAGAGGTTTATTTTGACACTGTGGTTTATTGCTCACATGATTGCTTTTCATTGCCATCCCTCCTGGAGTTAGTGTGGTTACTACATGGGCCAAACTCTCCATCATAATTCACAGTTTTAAAACTGTGAGGTGGTCAAGACTCTGAGTAAGAAAAGACATTCTTTCTAGAGATCACCTCCTGGCTGAAAAGGGTGAAAGCAAATGTCTGCTTGAGTAAGGCTAATCCCTTAATCCACAGAATAGCTGTGAGAAAGAGTTGAACATTTGAATGTGAAGTCTATCTTTAAGTTGAGACTTTTTTGCTGTAGAGCCTTTATGAGTGATCAGAAGTGATTAGCTAGGAAATAGATCTCAGTTGATGTTCACTGGTTTGTGTATTTGGCATGTTGATTCAAAAAGCTGTCTTATTTGCCTTAGCTTCAGTTTCATGGATCATGAAACCAAAATAACCATCCCTAGCTACTTCATTCGGAGAAGGCAAGGGCATCCCACTCCAGTACTCTTGCCTGGAAAACCCTATGGACGGAGGAACCTGGTGGGCTGCAGTCCATGGGGTCGCTAAGACTCAGACACGACTGAGCTACTTCCCTTTCACTTTTCACTGTCATGTATTGGAGAAGGAAATGGCAACCTACTCCAGTGTTCTTGCCTGGAGAATCCCAGGGACAGGGGAGCCTGGTGGGCTGCCGTCGATGGGGTCACACAGAGTCGGACACAACTTCAGTTGTGCAACTTAGCAGCAGCAGTTCATTAGATTATAGTGAAACCTAAATAACAAAAATGCACAAGTGCTTCATAAAATTTTGATAGTAATGTAATTTATAATGTTTAACATCTCTGAAAAAGAGCTGGGAGTTATGAGTTTTCAAACCAGTTGAGTTAGTAATTTTTGACTTGAAATTGTAAAGAGTGTTGTTAGAAAAGGCCACAACTATTTTGAATAGAATTAAGTGCTATAATATAAAACATAGAAGATGATGCTATTAAAGTTCCACACTCAAAATGTCAGCAAATTTGGAAAATTCAGCAATGGCTATAGGACTGGAAAAGATCAGTTCTCATTCTAATCCTGAAGAAGAGCAATGCCAAAGAACTTTGAAACTACTGCACAATTGCACTCATTTCACATGGTAGCAAAGTAATGGTCAAAACTCTCCAAGCCAGGCTTCAGCTGTATGTGAACTGAGAACTTCCAGATGTTGAAGCTAGATTTATAAAAGGCAGAGGAACCAGAGATCAAATTGCCAACATCTGCTGGATCATAGAAAAAGCAAGAGAATTCCAGGAAAGCATCCATTTCTGCTTCATTGACTGTGCCAAAGCCTTTGACTGTGTGGATCACAACAAACTATGGAAAATTCTTCAAGAGTTCTGAATACCAGACCACCTTACCTGCCTTCTGAAAAACCTTGATATAGGTCAGGAAGCAATGGTTAGAACCAAACATGGAACAACAGACTGGTTCCAAATTGGGAAAGGAGTATGTCAAGGCTGTGTATTGTCACCCTCCTTATTTAACTTATATACATAGTACATCATGTGAAACACCAGGCTGGAAGAAGCACAAACTGGAATCAAGACTGCCAAGAGAAATATCAATAACCTCAGATATGCAGATGACACCATGCTTATGGCATAAAGTGAAGAGGAACTAAAGAGCCTCTTGATGAAGGTGAAGGAGGAGAGTGAGAAAGCTGGCTTAAAGCTCAACATTCAGAAAACACAGATCATGGTGTCTGATCCCATCATTTTATGGCAAACAGATGGGGAAACAATGGAAATGGTGAGAGACTTTATTTTCTTGGGCTCCAAAACCACTGCAGATGGTGACTGCAGCCATGAAGCTAAAAGAGACTTGTTCCTTGGAAGAAAAGCTATGACCAACCTAGACAGCATATTAAAAAGCAGAGATGTTACTTTGCCAATAAAGGTTCGTCTAGTCAGAGCTATGGTTTTTTTCCAGTAGTCATGTATGGATGTGAGAGTTGGACCATAAAGAAAGCTGAGTGCAGGAAAATTGATGTTTTTGAACTGTGGTGTTGGAGAAGAGGATCAAGTCAGTCAATCCTAATGGAAATCAGTCCTGAATATTTATTAGAGGGACTGATGCTGAAGCTGAAGCTCCAGTACTTTAGCCACCTTATGTGAAGAGCTGACTCGTTAGAAAAGATACTGATTCTGCAGTCAAATGCTCTATCCCTGAGCTATACCCCCAAGATCCTGATTCTGGCAAAGATTTAAGGCAGGAGAAGAAGGGGATGACTGTGGATGAGATGGTTGGATGGCATCACTGATTCAATGGACATGAGTTTGAGAAAACTCTGGGAGATGGTGAAGGACAAGGAAGCCTGGTGGGCTGTAGCCCATAGGGTCACAGAGAGTTGCACACAACTGAGTGACTGAACAACATAAAGCATCAGTGTTTAAATATTTTATTTTCAGGTATGTGATTCCTACTGAAGACTGCAAGGAATTTTTATAGATAAAGCTGTTTTACAAAAGTAATATGTGTGAGCTTTAAAGACAGAGTTCAAGAAATGTCAAATCACTGGAGAATAATTCATGTGTCTAATGCATTGGTCAACACATCTTAGATGGATTATGTTATCATTTAATAATTTAACCATAGAAGAAATATAGTCTGCTGATGTATTTCATAATTTAAGAACTAATGTCAAGTAGAATTAGAACTAGTAGGAAGCTGCCTTTGGACAATCCCTTGTGCTCCTTGTGTAAATAGGCCTTATTTAAATTTGTTTAGGAAAATTCTCTGCTGACAAATAATACTTGTATTTTTTTGACACTGTCATCATTTGAGAAGTTGAATAACCAACAGTTACATTCCAGTTACATTAAGAATGTTTCATAAAGTACACTTCTAGTAAAAAAATATATCCATGCACACTCACTGACTTTGGTTACTGATTACAAACTTGACATATTGTGCAAGTTAGTGCCTTTTGTTGGAAAAAGAAGAGGGAAGAATTACCCATTTGGCTCCTGTCCTGAAGGTTAGCCCAAGACGGGGATGATGCAGGGTGAAGACTTAGAATCCTAAAACCAAATCAGTGTCTTGCTGACATCATGAAGCCATGTATACTTACGAAGTGCCAAGGTTCTCTGCATGGTCACTGTTACCCACCTCTAATTCTTTCACACACAAGGTCTTCCAGATGTTCCTGAGGAGAATATGTCTCTTTATAATACAAGTTATATTAGCTATCATTTTCCACATATTCCTATGGTACCCATTTATAAGAATTTGTAGTACATGCCCAAACATCTGCAGATAATATCTCCATAATTACTTGTGAAATTACTAGCCACCTGTCAGCGTAGGAATTACTACTATGAAGAATGTCAAGTGGGAATTAAAGGTTTGTATTAGGTCACCAGCATTCTACCATAGACATATTGTAGATAGATAGGACTATTTCAGCACACAGTTTTATTAGATACAATAAATTTGGAGGCTACATACTCTACTGTTACTGCATATGCATATTTATAGTGTGCATATTTACTTGGCAATAAGTGAAAACTGTTGAGGGTAGTAGTAGTACCTTGGGGTTTTGGTTTTAGATTAAAAAGAGATGTTTGGCTTCTTCATTTCTTGCTCAAAATATATTTGTTTAAAGAGCAACTGGAACTACTTAGAAAGCATGTTTTTATTTTTGGACTCATGGAAATGTTGTGGACTTTAATTTTACAAACAAATAAATAGATTGAGAGGATACCTTTTAAGAATTAGGGTGTGAAGAAAAAAAAGAATTAGGAGGCTGAAGAATGAGTTTGATGGATGTGGCACAATTATGGAATATCTCACAGTGCCCATGTAAGAAGTCAGAGCAAGGGTTATTGGTTTGCTTTTGATGTCTGCCTACGCTTCCAGGACTAATAGATAATATTTTAAAGTTTTCAGTCTGAAAAGTGCTGTGTTGAGTATTTAATATGTGATTTAGTCTGCATTAATATATTTTGAAGTAGGAATTAATCTTATGATCATCATCTCATCATGTTTAAAAAAAGTTTTTCCACAGTCATGGCTAGTCAGTAGTGACACTGGGACTTCTGACTTCTGTCATCTACACTAGTGTTTGAAGTCACCAATGGTCTCCATGTGCTAAACTTCATGGGCTTTTCATCTTATTTGACTCAATAGTAGAATTTGAACAATAGAATACATATTCCTTAAAGCATTTTATTTCTTCTTAGCTTCAAGGATAATATATACTCCCTGTTTTTCTCCTTCTGACCCCAGGTCATATGTGATGCTTCTTCATCGTCCCAGGGCTTCACTTTCGTATTTCACCCACTGACTTGGTGATTTCATCTAGTTTCAAAACCTACAATGCCTTCTGTAAGCAAATGGTTCATTATCTGTATATCTTCAGGCTAGACTTCACCAGACTCAAGGCCTCTTTCAGACTTACCTTCTTCTCTCTTTTCCTCTGTAAGGAAAGATCTGAGGTTCCAGTTTGGGATCAGAGGAATTTTATGTCTCTAGCATAATAAATTTCAAATTCTAACTCACTAGGATATTCTTCATTTGAGTTTAGGGTCCAATGCCTGCCTAATAATAAAGGTTTTATTTTTACTTCCTATTTCTTTTTTCCTTTGCCAGTATTTCCTCCATTCTGCTTCCTTAGGAACCACAGGGTAAGGGATGTGTCCTGTGGTCTGGGGTAGAATTTACGTATTTCTGGATTCTCTGGCTAAAAGCATCTTATTAAATCTAAATTTTATTTTTAACTGTTGGACTTGCACAATAATGTACATTTTGAGGGTATAGACATATTGAGTCTAAGAATGTATAGTAAAGTGTTTTTAGGTGATAGCTTTTCAGAGGAATTTGAATTACTTCTGTGTGATTTGACATTCTAGAATATGATATGATGTGACACGCTATGATATATACTCTTTGTAAGACTTGGTGGGCTTTTCAGTAGGGCTCACCTGGGCCAAATTGAATTTGTTTCCTGGAAATATCAAGGATGGTTTTTAAGAGGTAATAAGATTCAAATTGTCTTCAGGCTTTTTAATAAAGGGCAGGAGCCCTTTGGCAGTCAGATTCTTTATCCACTGAGCCACCTGGGAAGCCCTTAATTGAGTGGTAAAATAGGGTCATTAGAACTAAACATCAGCTTTATTAACGAAAAAACTCATATGGGAGAAAGTGACATGGATGTATGACACTGGTGGACTACTTCTTACTGAAGTTCAGAATTAGATTGACTTATCCAGTCACAGTGGTGGTTACACATAGTGTAGGTCACCACACATGGAACCCTGCCTTTATGGGGGGGAAAGAAAAACAGAAAAATATAGTACAAGGGGGAGCAGATAAAAATGTTGGCTCTTTGAGTCCCATTGAGAAAGAAGAGGAAGCAACTGAGCTTTCTCATACTTTAAAATCACAAAATGAATAGTACTTCAACAAGGAGGATTAAGGAGTGAGTTAAAGGACTTCAGATGATAAAGTGTCTGCCTCAATGCGGGAGACCTGGGTTTGATCCCTGGGTTGGAAGGATCCTTTGGAGAAGGAAATGGCAACCCACTCAAGTACTCTTACCTGGAAAATCCCATGGACAGAGGAGCATGGTAGGCTACAGTCCCTGGGGATGCAAAGAGTCAGACACGACTAAGTGATTTCACTTTCATTTTAAAAGACTGGAGTGTTTAGAAGACTAAAGGAGTAAAGAAGCATTACCCTTACTCATTGCCCCACGATGAATTCTTCAGGTAGTGGGAAATGATTGAAGAACTTTAAGTGGGAAATCCAGGCATATTTCTGTATTGCTTAGATACAGGGTTTGATGGGTAGGTATAGAACAATTAGGGCCTTCATAACATGTTAAGGTACATGTTTTAAATGAATTTAGTAGATGACAGCGAGCCATCAGCATTACTGAGCAGGAATATTTAATCTGAAAGTGATGTGCAGAACTGAAGGGTTCTTGAAAGGAGCTGGAAGAGGGGACCCAAGTAGTAAGCAATGATAAAAGTGGTAGGCAGTAACTGGAACTACTGAGGTATTCTAGAGATGAAAATAAAGATAGATGTGTAACAATGAAAGTGAAAGTGTTAGTCACTCAGTCGTGTCCAACTCTTTGTGACCCCATGGACTTTTGCCTGCTAGACTCCCCTGTCCATGGGATTTCCCAGGCAAGAATACTGAAGTGGGTTGCCATTCCCTTCTCCAAGGGATCTTCCTGACACAGGGATTGAACCTGGCTCTCCTGCCTTGCAGGAAGATTCTTTTACCATCTGAACCACCAGATAAGAATGGGTAAGTAGAACTAGATGATTGTTTTAGAAGAGCGAGAAGGAGAAATCAAACCTCAGAGTAACCTTGGGTTACTCTGCCCATGTGATCAGGAGACTTTTGGATTAAATGAATAGATAGAGAAGAAGAAGGTGCTGGATGGAGAAGATGGGTAGATTCATATGGAAGACATGAAGATCTGGAGTATGGAATAGGGGCTATGCAGTTTATTTAGATTTGAGAGGCTTCTTAAAAAATAGTGAGATGAACATCTGACAATACAAGATAATGTATAAAGAGAAGAGAGACTGAGATCTGGGGCATAATATAGAAGGAATAGAAAGAGAAAAAAATCAGATAGCTTAAGTCAGAGGTAGGAGTAAAACTGGAGAAATAAGGAAATTCAGGCCAAATGTATACTATAAATCATTATATGACTGTTAATAATAGCAGTTGCTTAATGATGAAGGCTACAAGTTGTGTAAAATCCTTTCTCCTTGACCACTGTATTGAACTTAGTGTGAAGATTAATGTTTATTGAGGTTTCTGGTATGTGGTATGTCTGATTAAGGAGAAGCACTAGGAGTATAGCAGTGAAAATGGAGAGTATAGGTGATTTACTCATAATTGAACATAGAAACTCTTGAAGGCTGTGCAAGAACTAGTAGAGGCAAAGTTGGGTCGAGTGAGGGTCAGTTGGAAAGGAATGGAGCTTGGAAAAAGACAGCCAATGAAAGGTTTCTGTCAAGGTTGCTAAATGTGAATGATAGATATTTAGAATAGTAGAGGTTAGGTTTTTCTTCACTTACTTTTAAGTAAAGTTATTATGTGCTTCCTAATAGTCTGTATAATTCAAGATGATGCATTTTGGGGGCTATGTATGAGAAACACACCCTGATTTAATCACATAATAGACATATCTGCTGCTATTAGTATAGAATGGCTGTAAGAGAATTCTGAGTCACTGATATTTTTCTTATTCCTTTGCTTTCATTCATATATAAAACTTAGAAGAACAAAACAATATGTGTGGAATTAATTATCAGACATCATAATTTTTTCAAGTGACCATAATTAAACCCTTGGGTCTTGCACTGTCTGAGTAAAAACTGATATATGATATTTATAACAATTTCCAGTGTCTAAGCATTCAATATCCAGGAAATGAGTCCTTCAAAATATTTCTTTTAGTAAGTTTTAAAAGAAACCTTTAATCTGTAATATGGTTAAATCTTGTGATTCATCCCATAGTGTGGAGTTTCTCTGCCAAGTGAGACTGGCTTCTACCATGTGAGTCAGAATTTTGTTATATATTAGTTGGCTCAGGAGATATTGTAAAAAAATTTATTTGTATATCATTTGTCCCAGTGGAATTTATAAGAATGCTTTTTAGCTTATTAATTAGCCAGAAAACCACTTCTGATATTTCATTTGACATTTTTATTCATAAAATCCTTTCTTTCAATAACTGTCACTTAAAAAAGATGTTACAGATTGGAAAATAAATGTTCTCTTTCATAAGAGCTGTTTTTCTCCTAAAAGTAAAACATTGGTAAGATTTAAGGTTATTATACAGAACAGATCAAATATCTTATCAATGCAGGGATCCCTTTCCTAAAACTCATGATTATTGATAATCTGGCCTCTGCTTGAATAATTGTTTTGCCCAAGTCATTTTTCTCTTGCATCAAAATCTACATTTTAGTTTCATTAAATTTATTAATAAATACACAGGTATCCAATCTTAACTTTACCTCTTATGACCATTTTAAAAATATTTGAAGGCAGCCATTTTAAGTCCTGGTGCTTTACACTCATGTTTTCTCTTCGTTGGATATAAAGTTCCTTTTACCTCGACCACTATTCATGCACATGGCCTGTAGTTCGTTTAGCTTCTAAAAAGTGTACTGCTAGGTAAAATATTTGATCAAACCATTGATATTAGAGAAGTAGCCTTGACTTTTGGACTAAAATGCAATTTATCCAGAATTAATTTTCTTTCTGTATATTTAACTACAATAATTTTGAAAGTGCATAGTCATGAAAAGTAAATATTTTATTCTAGACTGTAGAAGATATTTTGATTAGCTAAAGTGGATGAGACCAGAAATAAAATGAGGTTCAGAAATCAAAAACGTAGATTTCTACTTCTTCCACTACTTAGCGATTCTTCAAGGATGTACACTTCTATCAGTTAGAAAATCAGAAGCAAATGTCCCATTGTATGAAACATAAGGTGAACAACTTGCTAGCTCCCCATGCCCCTACAATATTTTTTCTTTCTACATTGCTTGTATTTATTTTTATTTATATCCATTCTGTTATTCTCTAGTTAGTGAAATGTGGGCAGTGGTAAAAATGACAGGCACAAGAGTTCAGTAATCTGAAAGGTGTAATCAATCATAGAAAAGGAGAGAATGAAGAGCAGCCACTGGTGTTCTATGTTTTGGAATTAAACAAAGCTCCTCACCATCTAGGAAAACTATCAGCCTCCACTTATGAAACTGTAGTGGTCACTCTGGAAATATCTACTTCTAGGCTAGGCAGATAATTATATCTGATTGGAATCATGCCTACTGTGAAGATGTCACTTCGTAATTTTCATTTACGGCCTCTCCAGAGTGGGACTATAAGATGTTGCAGTCTACTTTGGGTATTGCTAGCATATCATATAGAAACATCTCTAAATATGGCCCATTATTTTCTTCCTCAGTCAATTGGTCATAAAGAATTCCCCATAAGAACATAGGTGGAGGTTGCCAGAGAGGAAAAAGGAAATAATGTAGCAGAATTATGTTCATGAGCTCTAGGCCACTTGCTCATGAAGTTTACTAGTAGTTTTAAAAACCTACTCAAGCCTAGTTTTGTATATTCCACTTTCATATGATAATGAGTGTTGTGGTATAGGCCAAAATTTACCATTGTTTTATTCACTTGCACAGTCATGTCCACCTGTTTGCCACCCCATGGACTGCAGCACTTCAGGCTTCCCCACCCTTCACTATCTCCCAGAGTTTGCTCAAACTCATGTTCACTGAGTCAATGATGCCATCTTGTCATCTCATCCTCTGTCATCCCCTTTTCCTCCTGCCTTCAGTCATTCCCAGCATCAGGGTCTTTTCCAGTGAGTCAGCTCTTCATGTCAGGAAGACAAGGTTTGGAGTTTCAGGTTCAGCATCAGTCCTGCCAATGAATATTCAGGGTTGATTTCCTTTAGGATTGACTGGTTTAATCTCCTTACTGTCCAAGGGAGTCTCAAGAGTCTTCTCCAGCACCGCTGTTTGAAAGTATCAGTTCTTTGGCGCTTAGCCTTATGGTCCAACTCTCCCATCCATACATGACTACTGGAAAAACCATAGCTTTTACTATACAGACCTTTGCTGGCAAGGTGATGTCTCTGCATTTTAATACACTGTCTAGGTTTGTCACAGCTTTTCTTCCATGGAGCAGGCATCTTTTAATTTCATGGCTTCAGTCACAATCTGCAGTGATTTTGGAGCCCAAGAAAATAAAGTCTGTCACTCTTTCCATTTTTTCCTCATCTGTTTGCCATGAAGTGATGGGGAGCCATGATCTTCATTTTTAGAATGTTAAGTTCTAAGCCAGCTTTTAAACTGAATCTTCCTGCCATAAATATAAAATGTATATATATGAAATACAAATATAAAAGCATGGATTATGCTGGTAAATATAATTACTAAATTATTCCAGGTTGTTTTACAAAGCTGATATACTACTGCATTCAAAATAAAAAATTGAAAGTAATTTAATCTTTGAAATGAGAGGGTTGTGTAAGTAAATTATGTTGTATTAGATAGTCAGAAAATTATTGGATAGCCAATAAAACATATATTAATAGAATCATATAGTATATGAATTGCTACTGATATAATACTAAGTAAAAAAGAAACAAGGTATAAAATTGTACTTACCCTGTGTTAACTTGCATGTGTAAAGTAGACATAGGAGACAAAAGGATTATACATAAACATACCAATGTTGACACTGATCTTCTTAAAGTAGTGAGATTATATAAGGTATGGAAAAAAATCTATTTAAGTAAACCTTTCATCATGTAATTCTGTTCACTTTATGATAAAAGGAAAATTCAGATTAAAAATATATCATCCATGCTATTTTTATATAAATTATTGATTATTCACCTTCTGATAGATTTGGGAGGGAAATTTATTTATTTTTTTGTACTATGTACAAGTACTTTACTTGCCCCCACTAAATTTTGTCATGCTAATTTTGGGTTCCCCATATAGTATATTAATTTTTTTAATGTTGAGTCAGTTATTGATATTAATTTTTATCATCACATCTATAGATTTGATGAACACATCTTTTTTGCTTTTACCTAAATCATTATAAACAAAGTTTACCATTAAAATGAAACCACTTTTTAAAATTCTTGATTTACCTTCTAAATTGTAAATACAGTAGACTAATCTCAGTTACCATTTTTCTGTATGAGGGAATCTTGACCTCTGCGTCCCAAAATGTTTCACTTGAGCATAGCCTGTCCTAGTTTTCTACTATCATTCCTACCACCTAGATGAAAGCATTCTGAAGGTTGTACGTATTCTGATCACTATTCTTTTTGTATTAATAGTTTCCTTGAGTATCTTATCTGCTTCCAGTTTTCTAAAGATGACCTCTGTTAAGATGACTCCCAGTTATCTACTTGAGTCTGGATGTCTCTGCTTTTTAATATGCTGTCTAGGTTTTCTTCCAAGGAGCAAGTGTCTTAATTTCTTGGCTGCAGTTACCATCTGCAGTGATTTTGGATCCCAAGAAAATAAAGTCTCTCACTATTTCCATTGTTTCCCCATCTATTTACCATGAAGTGATGGAACCAGATGCCATGATCATAGTTTTCTGAATATTGAGTCTTAAGCCAAATGTTACACTATCCTCTTTCACTTTCACCAAGAGGCTCTTAGGTTATTCTTCGCTTTCTGCCATAAGGGTGGTGTCATCTGCATATCTGAGTTTATTGATATTTCTCCCAGCAATCTTGATTTCAGCTTGTGCTTCATCCAGCCCAGCATTTCGCATGATGTACTCTGCGTATAAGTTAAATGAGCACGGTGACAATATACAGCCTTGACGTACTCCTTTCCTGATTTGGAACCAGTCTGTTGTTCCATGTCCAGTTCTAACTGTTGCTTCCTGACTTGCATACAGGTTTCCAAAGAGGTAGGTTGGGTTTTCTGGTATTCTCATCTCTTTCAGAATTTTCCATAGTTTGTTGTGATCCACACAGTCAAAGGGTTTGGTGTAGTCAATAGAGCAGAAGTAGGTGTTTTTCTGGAACTCTGTTGGTTTTTCAATGATCCAATGGGTGTTGGCAACCTTAGCTCTTGTTCCTCTGCCTTTTCTAAATCCAGCTTGACTATCTGGAAGTTCATCGTTCATATACTGTTAAAGTCTGACTTGGAGAATTTTGAGTGTTACTTTGCTAGCATGTAAGATGACTGCAATTGTGTGATAGTTTGAACATACTTTGACACTGCCTTTCTTTGGGATTGGAATGAAAACTGCCTTTTTCTAGTCCTGTGGCCACTGCTAAGTTTTCTAAATTTGCAGGCATATTGAATGCAGTGCTTTAACAGCCTCATTATTTAGGATTTGGAATAGCTCAACTGGAATTCTATCACCTCCACTAGCTTTGTTCATAGTGACGCTTCCTAAGGCCCACTTGACTTCGCATTCCAGGATGTCTGGTTCTAGATGAGTGATCACACCATCGTGGTTATATGGGCCATGAAGGTCTTTTTTGTATAGTTCTTCTGTGTATTCTTGCCACCTCTTCTTTTGCTTCTGTTAGGTACATACCATTTCTGTCTATGCAGAATACCTAATGCAAAATGCCAGGCTGGATGAATCACAAGCTGGAATAAAAATTGCCAGGATTTCTTCTCAGATATGCACATGACACCACTCTGATGGCAGAAAGAAAAAAAGGAACAGAAGACTCTTGGTAAGGGTGAAATACAATCCTGAAAAAGCTGGCTTAAACCTCAGTGTAAGATCATAGCATTTGGTCACATAACTTCATAGCAGCAGCAGGGGAAAAAGTGGAAGCAGTGCCAGATTTTACTTTCTTGGGCTCCAAAATCACTGTAGACAGTTATTGAAGCCCCCAAAATAAAAGACATTTGCTCCTTGGAAGGAAAACTATGGCAAACCTAGGCAGTGTATTAAAAAGCAGAGACATCACTTTGCCAAAGAAGTCCATCTCATCAAAGCTATGGTTTTTCCTTAGTCATATGACAATGAGAGAGCTGGACCATAAAGACGGCAGAGGGCCAAGGAATTGATGCTTTCAAACTGTGGTTCTGGAGAAGCCTCTTGAGTGTAGATTGGACAGCAGTGTGATCAAACCAGTCAATCCCAAAGGAAATATTAATTTGAGGAATTGATGCTGAAGCTCCAATACTTTGACCAACTGATGTGAAAAGTCAATTCATTGGAAACGACCCTGATGCTGGGAAAGATTGAAGGCAAAAGTAGAAGAAAAGAGAGGATGAAATGGTTAGCTAATGTCACTGACTCAATGGACATTAATTTGAGAAATCTCTGGTCCATAATGAAGGACAAGAGAGTGTGGCCTGCTATAATCCATGGGCTTGCAAAGAGTCGGAGATGACTCAGCCACTGAACAATAACCTCTGGACTCTAAGCTTGTATTTCTAAATGCTTTCTTGACCTGATAATTCTGTTGGAACTTAAACTCTGCTTTCCCAAAACTCTCTTTACTTTGATAAGAGCAGTATTCTTGTCACCTAATTTTGGACCCATATTTGACCTTTCTTCACTGTCCTTTGATAACTTAGTTGCCGTTTGGTGAATCCTGTCTATGCAGCATTTCTTGGTCTTTCTGCTCAGACTGATAAGCAGTGTGCTGAGTTGCTAGGGTCTTGGGGCAGACTACTTGAGTTCAGATTAAAGCTTTACTACAGACTACTGTGTGACTTTGAGTAATTTCCTAAGCTTTCTTTGCCTCAGTTTCCTCATTTGTAAATTGGAGATGACAATATTTTTATCCATATGTGTCACAGGATTATTTTGAAGAAACGGATAATGTATGTTGTGTTGTAGAATAGTAGTGCTCAAACAATCTTATATTTTATTATTATTGTTATTTCCATTCCAGTTCTCTACCACGTTATTTCAGACTCCTTTTATTTCTAATGTCAATTATGTCAAGGATGGATCATCTGCTTCTGCAGAAAAGATCTATGTTTTTTTATTTGAGATACAATTTTAAAATTTATATGGAATCCTCTGAATTTGACTAAGATTTATGCCTCATGTAACTTCTGATTAAAGAAACGGAAAAGCTGCACAGTGGAAATATTTTGCTCCCATTGTATAGGGGTGGAGGTGGCATTTAGTGTGAAACCAGCAGGTTCAGAAGAAGCCTCAGAAAATCCAAAGGCAGATGCACAGTTTGGAATGTAAAAATAAAACAAAACTGAAGTGCTCAGGCAATATCAACTCAGGCAAAATTAGTCTGGGGAGAATTTACAGATCAGAAAATCTCAGAAGAGGGAAACGGGAAGCTGTGGTTTAGCCTCTGGACTTCTCTGCAATGATTACTTGGTTAAGCAACATCAAGTAATTCCTCTCTGTAGAGTCATGTGCACTCTGGATCATGATGAGTTCCTTTTTCTGTTTTCTTTTCATCTGCATGCAACCACTTTCTATCTCAGTCAAGCCATTTGCTCAGAATGAAAACCTCATTTATGTAATTGTTTTACATGCTTCTTTTGCTAATTCACAAATTGTTTATTTCTCTGAAAAACATTTATGATATTTCCTCATTCATGTTGTGTATTTAATACTGCTAATGTTAAATGATTCTAATTTGAATTTCTTACCAAATGCACATCTTAAAAAGCTGGTTAAAGTGTATAAAAAGTTTCCATAGTTTGCAGTTTCATTGTATCATGGTTTCTTTTAAAATGGCACCTGGGAAATATTGACTAAGTTTTATTGTAGTTAATTTTCTTTGTCCTGTGGCTTATTTCTGTCTATTTTTGTCAAAGTTATGTAATGTTTATCCATATGCCAAAGGACCATGAAGTATTTTATGGACTCTTCAGAAAGAATGAATTGAATACTGTTTAAAGACCTTAACTGCATGATGTTATAAAGGCCTGTGACAATAGAATTAACTTTGTTTTGTTCCTGATACTAAGTATCATGGATAGACATGAATCTCAATTTGCTGAATCATTCATATTTCCTATATCTAGAACTGTTGAAGTGACTTTTTTATTGTGCTGTCAACTGAGGAGAGCAGAGTTCCCTTTGTATTACTCTAAAATGAAAACTTCAGAAGCAAGTAAAATGTGATTATTTATCTATCTACCTTCATACCTTCTTATCTATTCCTCCATCTATCTGTTACCATCCCCGCTGTTCCTCTCTTTGTATTCATGCTGATAATCAGTGTCCATTCCTGCTTCATCCACCATAGTTACTTTACTCCCCTGCTCTGTGAGGCAGCACAGAGTAGTGTTATTATTAGAGACTATGGCGTGATACCTGAGTTTTAACTGCAGGCTGCCGTTTCTTTGCTTTATTATCATCTCTTCATCTGGAAGAGAAGGTAGTCGTTAAGTGTTCCTGCCGGTTGTTATGAGGATTAATTTATATAAAGGTATAATGTACATAAAAGTATATATTATAGATAAGAACTTGATCCTCTCTGATGGGAAGGAAGAACAGTGTTAAGATCTCAAATTTTTGGAACCTGTCCTTTGATTTGCACTTCCTAGATCTCTCTTCAAATCTTACTGATGAAGTCTGGGGTTTTGTTTTTGTTCTGGGTATATCACTTCTTCCCTTTTTCCAAAATTAAGGTTTTTATCCTAAATCTTTGGAATTTTTGTTTTAACTATCCTTTTGTTCTTGACTTCTGTAAAATTGTTATATTTTTTAGGCACTTCTTGTGTGAGGGATGTATTTGTGAGAACAGGAGTAGAAGGCAAGTGGGAGGTAAGGGAAAATTTATCTTTAAATTTTGGGTTCTGAATGAGGATTGGGCTGACAAACCTCAAATACTGAAGATCTAAACAGAGTTGTAGAATCATTCATGGAAGATAACTTCCTTTAGACCTACGTCAAGAGGATATTTCATCAACCAGGAACAATCAACACTACAGATTTAGATACTACCAAATCACTTTTCTGCCTAAATTTTGTTTATTCACTGTAGTGATGTTAATACTTTCTCTTATCTTCTTATGTCTGATTGAGGATTCCTCATGTTGATTGAAAACTTCAGCATACTTCCTATATGTCCTTTTCTTTGTACTACATATTCTTTGGAGTCACTGTCTTTTATGATGGCTGTGATTGAGATATGCTTATACTTCTTCTCTTTGGTTATTTCTTTAAAGGGCCCACTTTAAAAAAATTCCTTTTTCTTTTTGGCTGCATGGCACACGGGATCTTAGTTCTCCAACCAGGGATTGAACCCACCATGCCTCCCTGCCTTAGAAGCATAGAGTCTTAACCGCTGGATTGCCAGGGAAGTCCCTAGGTATGCTTTCAGTCAGTAATTACATATGTACTAGTTAGATTAAGCTTCACTCTAGAGTCAGCTTGTTGCCCTAATCAGGAAGGCACCATTCAAGGACTGTTTTCTATATTTGAAGCAAGAAGCCAATTATACAGAGGTAGCTACTATGAGAATTTTTGTTATTTGTTTCAGTATCTAATATTGCTAATGAGCACACTGATTATAAAAAGTAAGTTTTCCTTTGTAGCACCTCAGGCTTGATTTCAAATCAATCATTTGTCTATCCATGAATTTAGGAAAATTTCTTGTTGCCTGATACTGACTGTAAAGTAACAGTCTTGTCTCTGGAATCTTATGTCTATACTGAGTGCACAACTGGTACTCATGTGAAGCATGCTTGGGAGGGATTCACACTTAATTTAATTGTCTGCTGTTGTCATCCTGAAGTTCTTAAAATTTTCAAAGAAGGAACTTTACTTTTATTTTGCATTGGGGTCCACATATCATTTAACCAGTCCTGACTGAATTAGCTTTTCATGCCAGGACACCTATAAGGATAGAGCCAGGACTTCCTTGAGTTTATCATGTTGTAGAAATACTTATGTCTGTTTATTTAATGAACGTTGATTTATGGGGTAGATCTGGTTTGAAACTTGTTTCATTTAGAACCAGTAAAGTTGTGGAAATAGATCACCATCTTCACCTTCACTGACTGTTATTTTTTACAGAAAAGAACCTAAGATTTACAAAACCAAATTATCTTAGGTGGGGTCATTACAATGTCATCTAGGTTTCAAGGGCTACTTAGTTCATCATAGCATAGAGAAATAAAACTCTTGATTCAGAATGCTGTGTAATTTTGGTGCCGTTCAACTTGTATCATTGTTCTTATCAGAAAATTAAATATTGGATTATAAAACAGTTTTACTTATTTTGCTCAATTTTGTAATGTTTCATCCTGTCTCTCTATACCAGAGCACAGTATCTCTGTATACAGTTTTACTGGAAACAGTAGATTGGATTGTGTTTTTATATAGAGCACATGATTTTTCAAAGGATCAGTTCATGGTTTAGGCAGTTCTCCTAAATCTCAACCTTTAGAGCAAGATTTGATTTAAAACCTCATGCATAGAAGCGCATTATTGCCCAGTAATATTGATTGAGTGATGGTATGACAAAGATCCTGGGATATGAGGCATTATCTTCAATTTAAAAATTTTTTTCATAAACCACATTTTTGTTCCCCACTGTTATGACTGTACTTTTTTTTTTTTTTGCAGTTTAAATGTAGACATATTTTCCAAATGAATGGAAATTCAGTTTGTAATGAGATGGCAAAGCCTCCTTTATGGAGAAGGATAACCTGGGGGCTCAGAGAAGCCTGTTTCAGGCTAGACTGGAAAAAAAAAATAATGTTTTCTGGCCTTTAAGGAGCATTCTGTTGACTCAGAATTTTTTAATCTTCTTTTGAACATGGGTAATTCTTCTTTCTATAAAACCATTAGGGAATATTCTGTCTGTTGGTTGTTGGTGCTTTCTCCAGGATGCAGTTTTAGCATTATATGTATTTTTTTCACCTTAGCCAAATTAAGAATAAAGGGGAAGTGAGAGTCCTGCTCTTTCACAGGGTTACTTAGGCAATTAAAGCAAAATTAGAGTCTTTTAGCAAGTAATCCCT
This sequence comes from Antilocapra americana, assembly GCA_007570785.1. NCBI lineage: Eukaryota > Metazoa > Chordata > Mammalia > Artiodactyla > Antilocapridae > Antilocapra > Antilocapra americana. The sequence continues at coordinate 4,247,544 of ML663008.1, read as the reverse complement.
CCTTCCCCCCAAAAAAATTACCCCATAGTATTTTTCCTTAATAGGTGCATCAGGGCCTTTTTAGCAGTGACACTGTGGTTATTGTGCTGTGGAAGGCCTATTGCACGTCTGACTGGCATTAGGAAATGTGCAGTGTGACCCACAGTCTTTTATTGAATTTTAAGGATGATATCCACCAAGCCCAGGTCATATCTTTCTGGCTTTTTGAACATGTGAAACCATTAGTTTTGTAGCCACCTTGCATTTATTGCCTATTTTGCAATGTATTTCACACTTGAATGGATTAGGTAAACTAAACAACAAAATAGGAAAACAAAATAAAAAACTCAAAATAAGCAACTCAGTTTTATAAATTTATTTGAATTTTGGTTGGAGTTTATGTGCTGGGTTGTAAGCATATCTAGTTATTTAGAATCAAGGAGTCCTCTGGGGGCTTTCCAGGTGACTCAGTGCTAAAGAATCTGCCTGCCAACACAGGAGATGCAGGAGAGGCAGGAGACGTGGGTTTGATCCCTGGGTCTGGAAAATCTGGAGATTTGGAAGAGGAAATAGCAACCTACTCCAGTATTCTTGCCTGGAAAATTCCAGGGATAGAAGAGCCTGGTGAGCTACAGTCCATGGCATCACAAAGAATTGGACATGCCTGCTTCACTGAGCACACACTGGGTTTTATAATTTGCTGTTGTTCAGTCGCTTAGTCATGTCTAATCTTTTGTGACCCCATGGACTGAAATACGCCAGGTTTTTCTGTCCTTCACTGTCTCCTGGAGTTTGTTCAAACTCATGTCCATTGAATCAATGATGCTGTCCAGCCATCTCATCCTCTGTCACCCCCTTCTCTTCCTGCTCTCAATATTTCCCAGCATCAAGGTCTTTTTCAGTGAGTCAGCTCTTTGCATTAGGTGGCCAAAATATTGGTGCTTCAGCTTCAGCATCAGTCCTTCCAATGAATATTCAGAACTGACTTCCTTTAGGATGGACTGGTTGGATCTCCTTGCAGTCCAAGGGACTCTCAAGAGTCTTCTCCAACACCACAGTTCAGAAGCATCAATTCTTTGGCCCTCAGCTTTCTTTATAGTCCAACTCTGACATCCATACATGACTACTGGAAAAACCATAGCTTTGACTAGATGGACCTTTGTTGACAAAGTGATGTCTCTGCTCTGTAACGTGCTTTCTAGGTTTGTCATGCTCCTTTTCTTCCAAGGAGCATTCATTTTTAATACTGTGGCTGCAGCCACTGTCTGCAGTGATTTTGGAGCCCCCCAAAAATAAAATTTGTCACTATTTCCACTTTTTCTTCATCTATTTGCCATGATCCTGTTTAATCAGCTTCTGTGGATTTTAAATAACAACCTTTCAACTTTGTGTTCTTATGTTATTTTTTGAGGTAATCAGTACTAGAATTTTCTTTCCAACATGCTTCTACCACTAAAAAGTCGAAGTTTATTAGACCTCATTCAAAAGGGTCATGCAAAGAGAAAATAGAGTGTTTTATTTTAGATAAGGGCCACATATTATCATACGAAGTACATGTCATATGTTGTAGTCAGCAGTTTTAATAGCAATAATAAATGTGTCTCTAAGTCAGTGTTGAGCACATAATTTAATACTGGTAATTATATACCCACAAACCTCATACAAACTAGGCTTATACTTTCAGTTCAAGCATGCACATATGTATCACTAAATGACTGTGGGTTTTCAAATATTTCACCAGAAAAGTATTTTCTATTTCAATGCTGTTTTGTGTCAGGTCAAAAGAATCTCTTCATGGGTATGTTTTATTTAAGGGAAACCTTTATACTAGATAGATTTTATAAGAAAATCACAAAGCTGGGGGAATTTACAACTCTGAATTGTGACCAAGTTAAAGGAAAGAGCCTGTAATGGTCACTTAATTGAGAAACACACTTGTAAAATCTTCACAGTTTTCATAGAATTTTTTCTCCTAATATTGCAGCTTTTATGTCTTTTTTAAAATTTGAAAACTATGGGAGGATGTAAGGAAAAAACGCAGTAATGAGTTTTCTTAACTGATCATTGATATCTTTGTGGAACTCAGGACAAAAAAAGGCTGATGGAGGGAGGAGATACAATGCTGCTTTTGTTTTTAAAATTTTTATTTTGAAATACTTTCAAATTTTCAGAAAAGTTGTAAGGAGTATACAAAGGATTCTTGTTTAGCCTTCATCTTAATTCCCCAGTTGTCAACATTTAGCACATTTGCCTCTTCTATCTAATATATACACGTCTGTGTATCCATCTCTGCATATATGTATGTATGTCCTATGTATCATCCACTTCTGCTATTAATCTTTTCTTTCTGTTTGGGAGTCTGTTGCATATGTGATATTCTGTTACTTCTAAATACCTCAGAGTCTACTTCCTACTCTCCCGTAATACATGAATATATCAAAATCAGAAAATTAACCTTGGTACAAGAATGCCATAATCCATAAACCCCTTTCAGATTTCAGTGATTGACCCAATAATGTCATTTATAGCAACAGATAAGACAAAGAGTAAGAGAAGGTGCATGAGGAAGACAATGGGGAAGAAGGATAGGGGGAAGAGGAAGGAAAAGGGAAAATAAGAGAGGAGTTGAAGGTGAGGAGGACATGTGCAATATTCAAAACAAAACTCCTGGTGGGGGAACCAGTTCAGGATCAAGAGTTTCATTTAATTGCCATGTTTCTTTAGTTTCCTTTGATCTAGAGCAATTTTTTGGCCTTCCTTTATATCTTGACCTAGACATTTTAGAAGTGTATAAACCAATTATTTTTTAGCATTTAGGTCACTTACATTTAAAGTAATTCATAGTCCTTGGGGTCACAAAGAGTCGGACACAACTGAGTGACTGAGCACACACATGTAATTATTGTCATTTTGCTACTTATTTTCTGGTGTTCTGCAATCTTTGCTTGTTTCTTTTTCTTTTCATTCTTCCCTTGTGAAGTGATGACTTTATTTAGTGTTATGTTTGGATTCATGTTTCTTTTTGATGGGCATATGTATGATACATTTTTGATTTGTGTGTACCACGGGGTTTATTTATGGGACTTGCCTCATGGCTCAGATGGTAAAGAATCTTCCTGCAATGCAGGAGACTTGGGTTCAGTCCATGGGTTGGAAAAATCCTCTGGAGAAGGGAATGGCAATGCAGTCCAGTATTCTTGTCCAGAGGATTCCGTGGACAGAGGGGCCTGGTGGGCTGCAGTCCATATAGCAACCTTTATATTTATTTATGTAATTATTTTAAGTTGATAATCTCTTAAGTTTGATCACATTCTAACAACCAGATATTTTTATTGCTCTTACCCCATCTCCATTTAATGTTTTTCTATCATATTTTACATGTTTTTGTTTTGTGTATTCCTTAATTTCTTATTGTACAAATAGATTATTTTTACTACTTTTATCTATCTTTTACTCTTCCTACTAGTTTTATAAGTGGTTCATCAACTACCCTTACTGTGTATTTGCCTTTACTCACAGGGGTTTTCTTTTTGCAGTATTTACATGTTTAGTGGTGATCTTTTCTTTTCCTCTAAAAAGTCCCTTTAATATTTCTTATAAAGTCAGTTTTGTGGTGTTGAACTCTGTTAGCTTTTGCTTGTAAAGCAAAGAGAGAAATTATAAAATTATTTCTTTCTCCTTCAAATCTGAATGATAGCCTTGCTGGGTTTCTTAGTTGTAGGATTTTTCCTTTCATCACTTTAAATATATCATGCCACTCCATTCTGTCCTTCAGAGTTCTGATGAAAAGTGATCTGGTAGTATCATAGGAGTGCCCTTGTATGAAAGTAACTGCCTTTCCCTTGTTGCTTTTGATATTATCTCTCTCTTCCCCGCTCTCTCTGCCACCACTATTTTTAAGTGTACTGTGTGGACTTCTTGGAGTTCATCTTTTTGGGGACTTTATAGTCTTCCTGATCATAAAAAATTGTGGAAAGCTCTTAAAGAGATGGGAATACCTGACCATTTTACCTGCCTCCTGTGAAACTTGTATGCTCGTCAGAAGCAACAGTTAAAACCCTGTATGGAACAACTAATTTAATTCAGGATTGAGAAAGGCATAGGACAGGGCTGTCTGTTGTCGCCCTGTTTATTTAACCTATATGCTGAGCACATCATGTAAAATGCCAGGCTGGATGAGTTACAAGCTGGAATCAAGGCAGAAGAAAAATCAACAACCTGAGACAGAAGGATGATACCACTCTAGTGGCAGAAAGTGAAGAGGATCTAAAGAACCTCATGCTGAGAGTGAAGGTGGAGAGTGAAAAAGCCAGCCTAAAACTAAATATTAAAAAATAACCCCACAAAACTAAGATCATGGCATCTGGCCCCACTCAGTTCAGTTCAGTCATTCAGTCGTGTCTGACTCTTTGCGACCCCATGAATTGCAGCACGCCAGGCCTCCCTGTCCATCACCAACTCCTAGAGTCTACCCAAACCCATGTCTATCGAGTCGGTGATGCCATTCAGCTACCTCATCCTCTGTTGTCCCCTTCTTCTCCTGCCCCCAATCCTTCCCAGCATTAGGGTCCTGGCAAATAGACGGGAAAAAGGTGGAAGTAGTGACAGATTTCCTCTTGGGTTCTGAAATCATTGTGGATTGAGACTGCAGCCATAAAATCAGAAGACAATTCTTTCTTGGCAGGAAAGCTATGACAGACCTCGACTGTGTGTTGAAAAGCAGAAACATCACAAGGTACCTGAATTCAAGGCTATGGTCTTCCCATTGGTCACATAAGATTGTGAGAGCTGGACGGTAAAGAGGGCAGAGCACCAAAGAATTGATACCTTTGAATTATGGTGCTGGAAAAGACTCCTTAGAGACCCTTGAACAGCAAGGAGATCAAACCAGTCAGTCTTACAGGAAATAAGCCCCAGATAGTCATTGGAAGAACTGATGCTGAAGCTGAACCTCCAGTATTTTGGCTACCTGATACAAATAGCTGACTCACTGCAAAAGTCCTGATGCTGGGACAGGTTGAAGGCAGAATGAGAAGAGGGCATCAGAGGATTAGATGGCTTGATGGCATCACTGATGCAGTGGACATGAACTTGGGCAAACTCTGGGAGACTGTGAGGAACAGGGAGGCTTGGTGTGCTTCAGTCCATGGGGTCATAAACAGTCAGACACGACTGGGAAACTGAATGAACAAAAATGCTCTCTGAACCTGAATGAGTATTTCCTTTACCAGGTTACAGAGATTTTCAGTTATTATTCTTCAAATAATTTTTCTGCCTCTTTCTTTATCTTAAAAACTTCTGGGACCTCTATATTATGAATCTTTGCATGCTTGATTTTTTCCTAGTTATATCCTAAATTGTACTCATGTTAAAATTATTTTTTTGGTTCCTGTTGGGTGACTTTCACTACTCTGTCTTTCAGTTTGCTTATCCATTCCTCTGTGCCATCTCATCTAGTTTTCATTTCTTCTACTGTATTTTTAATTTCAGTTATTATATTCTTGCAGCTTCCCTGGTGGTTCATATAGTAAAAAATCTGACTGCAGTGCAAGAGACCTGGGTCTTTGTTGGTTTTTATTTATATAATGTTACTCTTTATTACAATTCTGTGTTTAGTCATTCTTCTCCCAACTTTTTTGAGCAACTTTATGATCATGGGCTTCCCAGGTAAAGAACATGCTGCCAATGCAGGAGATGTAAAAGATGAAGGTTCGATACCAGGGTTGGGAAGATCCCTTGGAGGGAGGCATGGCAACCCACTCCAGTATTCTTGCCTGGAGAATTCCATGGACAGAGGAACCTGGTAGAGCCATAGGGTCACAAAGAATCGGACATGGCTGATGGGACTTAGCACCCATGATCATTACCTTTAACTCTTTATTAGGTTGATTGATTTTCTACACTTTTAATTCTTCTTTTGGGGTTTTATCTTCTTTCATTATTTGGAACATATGTATATATATATATATATATATATATATATATATATATATATATATGTTTGTTTCTTTGTTTTGCCTTATTCTCTGTGTTTATTTCTGTGTATTAAGTTATGTTTCCTGATCTTGGAGCAGTGACTCTGTAGGAGATGTCTGATGGAGCCCAGAAGAACACTTTCCTTTTGTCATCAGAGCTTAATGCTGTAGGGGTGCATCCTATGTGGCTTGTATTTGCACTTCTTTTGGGGGGTAGCCAGCTACTTAGATGTCCTGGTAGACAGGGCTATTCCCTGGCCCCATTGTCTGCCAGACTGACAATGAGTGGGCTTGGGTCCTGGGGTGATTGGCAATGGCGTGTGGTTGGTGCTGCCTCACTGGTGGGTGGGCTTTGGCTCTGAAATGATTGATTACTGTGCCAGGGGGCCTGGAGTCTGGTGTCAGCGCACTGGTGGGTGGGGCTGGATTCTAGGCAACTGGCAGCAGGGCTGGTGAGAGGGCAGTGTTGGTGCTGTCCCTCCAGTGAACAGAGCCAGATCCCTGCTTGGCGGACTTCATGACACTGGGGTTCCTGGACTTCGGATGGCCTGCTGAAAGGCAGGTGATCCCCTGGTGCTGATAGGCTAGAGGGAGGACTCCATAATATCACTTGACAGCCCAGTGTCTTGACGGTAAAATGGGCTCCTAGAATGGCTGCTGTCAGCATTTGTGTCCCCTCGGTGAGTCCTAGTTGCTGCCTCTGGGGAGATTCTCTAAGATCAGCAAGCAAATCTGACCCAGGCTTCTTTCAAATTACTGACTCTGCAATGTTACTTGAAGTGTGTAAGATTTGATATTCATTCTTTGAGAGTAGAGTCTGTTCTGTACAGCCCTCTGACTCTCCATATGCAAGTTCCACTGTCCTTCAAATCCAGACATTGTGAGGACTCATCTTCCAGGTTCAGGATCCCTGGGATGCAGAGTCCAATGTGGGCTTAGACCCCCTCTCTTTTAGAGCAGAGCCACTGCAGTTAGAGTATGTTCCTTTTTGAGCATATCCTACCATACAGTGTAAGTCTTGACTGTACCATACCTCCAGCCCTCCTACCCATCTCTCTGTAGTTTCTTCTTCATATCTTCAGGTGTGAAAAATATTTTTTTGCTGGTCATCAGGCTAATCTCATATATAGCTACTCTGCAAGTGGTTATAATTTTGATGTGTCAGTGTTCAGGGTCTTCCTAGTCTGCTATCTGGGCCACGCCTCCCAAGAACTACCTTTTCTGAACTAAAATTACACCTGCATTATTAAGTGAGCCTAGCTGTATGGGTATTACCTCTTTTAAGCAATTTTCCAAAGAAATTAAACTCATAAAAGAGATAATTGGATAACTGTGTTCCCTTGCATGAAATTGAGGTGTTTAATCTTTGACTTATTAGAAAGGACCTTTAAAAATGATTCTATACCTTGTTCTGGAGACTCATGATTCAATGGCAAGAATTATAACTGCAGTGTAAAATAAAGACTTGGTGGTGCTAAATGGATAAAGATATTTGCTTCCCTTCTTATACTGTTAGAAATAACTAAAAAGGTTAGGTTATTCAGTCCATCAGGGTATGGTTTTGAACAAGTTGCTCATTTAGTTTTGGAATGCTGCTGCTGCTAAGTTGAGTCAGTTGTGTCCGACTCTGTGCGATCCCATAGATGGCAGCCCACCAGGCTTCTCTGTCCCTGGGAGTCTGCAGGCAAGACTACTGGAGTGGGTTGCCATTGCCTTCTCCTTTGGAATGCATGGCACCACTATATCCTTCACTCTTGTGGTTTTCTTCCATGTTAGAGAAGAATGATCCAATCTGTATTTTATGACTTACTCAAAATATGTTATTATTATTGTTAATCTTCTGTACTCTTGTAACTAAGGGTGAGGAAGGTGACGTTTGTCAGCATATATAACAGTGACTTAATAACTAGGTCAAGTCAAAAATGCCATGCACTGAGTCTTGATTCAGAAACTCAATGAAGTCTTTTGTTTGAAAATGTTGAGTGAGTCCCTTTCATCACCAAGAATTTCTATGTAACCCTTGACAGTGTAGGTTGGTTGGAAGTAAATAAGCTTGAGATAAATGGATAAATCAGGATAGTTGGTTCTAATGAAATCAGGTTAGTTTGGGATCCATGTCCTTGTCTTAGTTCAGTTAATAACCATCAGAGTGACAATATAACCATGCTTTTGATCAAATGACTAACTATAAATTAAGGGAGAAGAATTAGTGATACTCTTTCCTTAATAAAAATATTTAACAAATTATTAACAAATATGAAATACTATTAAAACAACCAAGTCTTATTTTAAACATGTGAATGACCATGTGAATAAAGGAGGAAAATAATAATATGGTTACTTCTAAACAGCATTTAGTGGAACTATTTCTCCTTGTGTCAGTTCATATAGTAAAAGAATTAAGAGAATTGTAAGAAATTGTGGATTTCATTACCACTCTTGAGTGATGGTGAGGGATGAGAAGGAGTTTATGTCTCTCATCCATCAGTCTGGATCCTCAGTCCCAGTGTACAGAAAGACAAGAAGACCCACTTTCATCATCACTGCTTTAGAATTCAAGCCAGATAGGATGAGGCCAAGTAGATGAAACATTTGTGTCTTTCCCCAGTGTTCCTTAAGCCTCCTTAATCTTTGGTTTTGTAATGCTTTGTATTGTATTGAATATAGCAGATCTGTCTTGTAAATGTGCTTTTTTTAACCATGTCCTTTGGAAAAAAGCTAAGTGATAAAGAATTGTACCATATAGGATGTCAGTTTTAAAAGTAACTCTGTTATGATAATGATGGATTTATATATATATATACATATACATATATATATATATATATATATAATGTTTTTCTTGTGCATTAAAAAGTTCTACCTGTATGACCTTGGGCAACTTTTTAGCTAAATTTCCTAATATGTTTCCTGAAGCTTTTGAACTTATTCACCTTTGCAGTACTATCTGATCTGAGCTTACTGTGGTTCTGTGCCTTAAGAGCACAGATAACTTTAAGAGACCTTAGGGATTTGAGGCAAGAGACATGGGAGTGTAACTGAGTGCAATGAGTAAGACTGAATACCAAAAGGAAAATATATTGTACATGAAAGATCTGGATTTGTGGCTATTTTTGCTGGTCATTAAGAGGGGAAAATCTTACAGGGTCAGAATTTTCTTTACTCCAACCACAGTATGAATGTCTTAAAAATACAATCATGTTTGGAAAATTTATATTCTGGTGAAGAGAAGAGATCAGATAAGTACATGTATATGACTCCAAATAAAATGTGAAAGGAAAAAAATATTAAAGGTCAAGTCACTTTCCCCATATATTCTAAGAGGGTAGTGTTGGGAGGGGAATCTGCATTTTAGGGGAGAACAATAAGAAGCCACATTCCTGGACTCGGTGTGTATAAATACAGTATAGAAGGGCAATATTTTTGTATATATGACAGTGCAATAGGAATCCTGTTCACTCTTGAGCATAGCTAATTTAGACATATCTGAAGTTCCCTAGGAACCTGCTGGAATTTGCCTGGCAGGTGCTTCTTTGTGAGAGGACTTCAGAATTTTTTTGGGAGAGAGAACTTATCCTAAGGGAAGAAGTCAGAGATAAGACCTGACCCCACCATAGTATAGTCATTGGAAAGCTGGCATTCTTTTATATTGTCCTGGTACATACAGACCTACATTCTCAGAAGCATAACAAAAATGAAAAGAGCCATTTTTGCTACAATCTGTTGATATGAGTGTTTGATGTAGCATTGAGTCGATCATATCTGATGAGATGTTTATGCTAAAAAAGAAGATACACTTTCTCCCTAAATTAGCTTTGAATTGCATGACATGTCCATCTTTGGCTTCAGTGGGGGACGTGGCAGGTGATAAAGATGCTGCGATGTTGTAGAGGTAATAAGCATATGCAGAGGAGGCGTGTTCATGTGGGAAGTCCAGAAAGGGCAGTATTGGAGGTGACTGATAACCAAGGCTAGAGTGCCCAGAGAAAGTAGACTGACCTAAGTATGCTGTATGTATAGAATGCTGCAGACATAGAGTCAGCAAAGATGCCCAACTGCAAAAAAAAATAACAAGACTTGTGAACAGGAATAGCAAAGGTAAAAAAATTATGGAAAATTTATAAACCAAGTGATGAAGGCAGGCATAATCAAAGCTTAAGAGCATTAGAGAAGAAGTAATAAGAGAAGCATTATATATTGAGATTGTATAGTTTACAATAAAAAAGAAGTGAGAAGGGTGGTAGGATTAAGAATGAAGACAGGAAGTTAATCATAGCACCAAGAACAGCAACTATAGTTTCTGTAAAATGCTTTTTAAGAAGGAGAACTACACTGAAGAATAAGAATGAAAGGGCAAGAATTGACAAGAAACTCCTGAACGCCAGGCCCTGTTTTGGAATATATTATTTCAAAATGTTTGAAATATATTATTACAGTAGTTTTCTTGTCAAACAATTTGCCCTAAGAACAGCTACTAAATGTCAAACCAGGAATTGAACCCAGTTGTCTGACTCCAAATCCAGTTTTTCCCTCCCTCTCTTTTGGAAAGACTGTAGACATATCCGGAAGTTTCAGTCAAAGGCTAAAGATAAGAAGACGTGATCTAACAACAAGCCCCTTAGCTTAAGAAATGAGCAGTGCAATCACGTTGTGGAAGACGGGCTCATGATTTTAGCTCTGGTGTCCTTATTTTTGAGTTCAGAAAGACTTCTGAGTTTTGTCTAAACAATTTTTGGCTATTGTTTTTATTGACATATGGGAGAGAGAGAGGTGAAATAATCAACAAAATGAAGTTAGGAATTTAACTAAATATATTTTTTAAAAGGAAAAGGGAGAAGATTAGAAACAGGATAGTAGATTCATCAAACACACAGGCCTGATTTCTCTAGGGATCTTACTTGTTTAGGGGCAATCAGAGAGCAGAGCACAGGAACCCTTGGTAAAGGATATGCAAGTCAGTGCTCTGTGAGCTAAAGAGGCACAGATAGGTGCTCTGTGAACTATATCCAACAAAATGGGGCTGGGTGTATAAAATAAAGCTTTTGTTAAGACATAGCACAAAGAAATTATGGATCTGACTACCTGCTGAAAAAAAAAAACTTAAAAATCAATGTAATCAGTTTAACCACAATTGAGGTATATATTGACAATTAGATGACAAAATTCATATAGAACTGCAAAGAATGAAGAATTAGCAAAGCAAAGAAAAATGTTTTAGTCTTACTCAGTAAAATAATTAAGACATTGCGATATGGGTGTCAATATAGACTAATAAACTGATGGAATAGAACAGAGAGACCAGAAACAAACCACACTTGAGTCACAGCAAAGCTGGTATTACAGAGTCATGAAGAAAGGATCATTCTTCATGAAATGATGTTTGGGTCAATAGAATACCACCATATGGAAAGAAAAAGCAAACTTGACCCATGGATCAAATCATATAAAAGTAAATCCCAGGTTGATTGTTGATCTAAAAGTAACAGGTAAAACAATAAAGCTTCAAGAAGATAAAATAGGACCTATGATCATGACCTTAGATTAGGTATAATTTCTTAAACAGGGCACAAAAGTTCCAAAATAAAGGAACGTTAATTGTAAATTAAGAATGATTATTAAGAGATATTAAGAAGTGAAAAGGCAAGCTGAGTGGGAAAAGATATTTACTGTACATTTGACAAAGGTTGTTACATGTGTAACTGACAAAGAATATATAAAGAACTATCTTAAATCAATAATGAAAACCAGACAGCTGTATAAAAATGGGCAAGATGTTGAACAGGGACTTTACAAAGAAGAAATCCAGTTGGTCAGAGAACATAAGAAAATATGTTCAACCCCTTAGAAAACAGGGAAATACAAGTTAAAATCATAATGAGATACCTCTAACACCTTCCAGGATGGCAGATAAATAAACATAAAACTGACAATACCTAGTGCTGGTGAGGATGTAGAGCAACTGGAACTCCGGTGGTTGCTGGCGCAATGCTTGGGGAAACCGGAAGCATCTATTAAGATAAAGACACATTCCTGGGACCCAGCAATTTTTCTGCTAGGTATATATCCAGTGGAATTATGGCCACATATATATATCATATATACCAATCTTGTAGGTGAAGATTTTCCACGGCAACATCATTCGTAATAGCAAAAACTTGGAAAGAATTTAAATGTCCAGAGAGGATAAATTAATTGTAGTTTATTTATGCAGTGGACTAGAATACAGCATTAAAAGTGAACAACTACCATTATAAGTATCAAGATGTATAAATATCAAAGACATAATGTAAATGAAAGATAAAATTCTTGAAAGAATATATAAGAATATATAAAAGAATCCACATGCAGTTCAAATGCAGCCACTACTAATTTATGGTACTGGAAGTGAGGGTGGGGTTTCTTGAGAAGGATAAGGTGTAATTGGGTAGAGGTGGGGCTTGCAAGGTTCTGGGAAACTATTTTCCTTGACTTGGTGGGTTGTTACCTGGGAGAAATTTCATTGTAATAATTCACTGGTATATGTATACTTATGATTTTTGAACTTTAGTCATTTTATGTTACTTATACTTAATAAGAAGTTTATTATTTTAAAAGACCCTAACAAATTATTGTAACAGCACTTTTATGCATATAAGGAGGGGAGAAGAAAAGTTAAAATAATAACTGATACTTTGCTGTCATTCTGTGACTACTCTGAAGTTCTCATCAGAGAAAGAAAAGCCAAGGAAGTATAAGGAAAATAATGGTCACGATACAGGCTGAATGTAGTTGTTTAGATATTTTTACCTAATAATAAAGAGAGAAAAGGGATAAATACTTAAATTTATCAAAATGACCAGACAAAATACCAAAGCTACCAACAAAAAGATCCTAAATATGTTAGAAAGGGAAGAACCTAATAATATTAAAAATATAAAGTAGAGTTTATGGCAGTCAGAGTATTTGGTGTCCCTGTCTTTGGGGGAAGGTGAATAAGATTGACCCAATGCCAGTAATTTTTTGTTTTATTTTGGTTATGCATGAACAGAGTAGGTAGTTCTATCTTTGGGCATCTTTTTGACTTCTACTAGCAGTGTTTGTAAGACGAGTGTTTATAATTTATAACCAGGTTTGTGCACCTAAACATCCCATTTCTCTTAAAATACTGACCCTTGAAAATCATTTGGACCTGTATTGTCTGATACTGTTTTTTTCCCAGGAGTGTAGTTACTCCATTTTTGGGGCCCGTTAATCACCAGTGACTAATTTGAAAATTTTGAGAACCCACAAATTATATGAAACTCATCTCAACAAGACCAGCACCTGTAGGGATTCTCTTCAGCAGTTTTCAATTCTACCGGTTTGCTTCTACAAACTGGTGGGAAGGGAAAGATCCACTGACGTGAAAAGAATTTCAAAAACAGAACAAACATCAGTCAGTGGGAACAAAAGTTGAAAAGGATGAAGCAGTGAAGGCTGGATTCTGAAGAGCTAATGCTAGAAGGTGGGAGTGTGCAGCTAGAGAAATATCAAAGGAGTGTGACAGCTTATACAGTAAGAACAATGACTAACATAAGGCATAAGACACCAGAATAAAGCTTTAGGATCCTGGAAAAATGAAAAGAATGGAAGAAAGCACAAATTATGGGATGTTCTGTTTTAATAAGTTATTTAATATTAATACTGTTTCAAATAACCATGAAGTTATGAGTCAGGAAAGAATATTCTGCCAGTGAAAGGTATAGGAAGAATCGGATACAGTAACACTCTGTACATGTGCCAGAACAAGTGATGTGGGAGGAAATATGTAACTCTTAATTGTAAAGATTCTATTTCTTAAAGGTAGAAAAAGGAAGACTAAAAAACTATGATTTATGAGTAACAATGAATCAGAACAAACTGAAGATGTTAAAACTGATAAAGAAAACACAGTAATAAAGATAAATGATTTATATCTGTATAGCACATAGAGTCCGTATCTCATTTTTACTTTTAATGCTTTATAGTGTTTTTGTTGTTGTTTTGTTGCTAAGTCGTGTCGGACTCTTTGCAATCCTGTGGACTGTAGCCTGCCAGGCTCCTCTGTCCTTGAGATTTTCCAGGTGAGAATACTGGAGTGGGTGGCCATTTTCTTCTCCAAAGGATTTTCCTCTGGCTCACAAAATCCTTCACATCATGGAGGTTGGCTTTGTGTTAGTAAATTTCTGTCTCTGAAAAAAGATACGCACTGGTGAAGCAATGTGGCATAATGATGAGGAGTCTGAACTGCCTGAGTTAATACTTGTGCTGGTGTTCTAGACTTATTACCTTGGGCAACATATTTAACTTCTCTGTACCTCAGTTTTCTTAACTGTAAAATGGAGATAATGTATTTCTGAGTTTTACGAGGATTAAGTATTATTTAATTATTAAGAACTCAGTCAGTGTTGGCTGTTATTTTCTAAAGCTACATTGCTCTTTAAAAGCGCTGGGTGGACTCAAGTCCAGTTTTTCTGTCTTAAAATCCAGTGCCCTTTCCTGGATGTCTTTTTTCTCTTTCCTCCTCGATGAGTTAGAATCTGGGCCTCCAGCCAAGTTGCGGCCTTAAGAGTCAGAGCCAAAAAGTAAGAGGGCAGTCTCTGAGGGATTGATGCAAAGATGAAGTGTGATCCAACTTTCAAGTTAGTTGATCTAGTTAGCAAGAAACAGGCCAGAACATAAGGCCCAGAGGGATAGACAGCAAGAATCAGCTCTAAGATGTACGCTCTATAATGCAGATAGGTAGGACAGTGATAGGATTTTGAGATGGGAGACTAGTAGAAATCGCTAGTCTCCCATTGTGTATATATTGTGTTATTTGTACTTTTTGGCAGTGGGAATCCAACTGTAAAGGTTTATGAAATAATGACCTACTTGGCTTCTACCTCTGGCAGCTGGGACTACTTCACACCTACCTGCAGGTCCAACCTCATCTCAAATTTCTGTGTCAGTTGTGGCCTTCACCAAGGAGATTCTTAATGAGTCCACCAACTAGTCAGCTAGCAGCAAGTCATTCTTCTAAGTGGATGCAATCTGATGCTGTGCTTTGTTTTCCTAAACAAAACCCTCCCTCTAGTACGTTAGTTATTTGAGAGTCCACAAATTTCCTTGAGAGTGGTTAGAATGGATTTTTAGTTAATGAAACGAAGTTCCCATTGCCTGAAGCTGCCTCTCTCTGAAGGGAAGTGAAGCTCTGCACCTCTTCTGTCCTGGAGCTCTGTCTTTTGCCTGCTGTCTGCCCCACTCTTGTGCCAGGATTGCCACCTGTTACTTACTCATTTGAACTGTATTGTTATGCTGACTTATTTTTTTTGTTCTTTTTGGTGTCTTGGGCATGACTTGTTTTTGATGAGATTTGTCCTACTAAAAGTGAATCATTTCTTTAGTTATGACACATATGCAGTATTAATCTTAAATATAGGGCTTTAGCTAACACTAAATATTTCTGTGTTTCTGTGTACTAGAAACACTAAACATTTCTGTGTGCCTTGTGTTTTATACCCATTTTATTACTTTTCCCTGGAGAAGGAAATGGCAACCCACCCCAGTATTCCTGCCTGGAGAATCTCATGGACAGAGAAGCCTGGTGGGCTACAGTCCATGGGGTTGTGAAGAGTCGGACACAACTGAACTACTAACACTTTCTTAATCTTCCCAAGAACCAATGATGTAGGCACTATATTGTTAGGCTCAGTTTTCAAATGAAAAACTGAGGCTCAGAGAGGCTAAGAAAATTTTCCAAGGTCACATAGCTGGTAAAGTGGTAAATTTAGGAATCAAACCCAGAGATCTTGGATATTATATAATGTCTGAGACCTTAGATGTTATATGTTGACAATAAAAGAAATAATAAAGTAGAGAGGATGTGGAACAATACAGAAGAGAAGTGATGTCATAAGACAAACTATTATTAATAGTATTAAATCTATCATTAGTAATATTGAACCTATTGTTAATAGAGTCTATTCTTGATGCTCATTGATTCTACCAGAAATATCAAAGAGATGCTGTTTGAGTGTTTTAAAATTACCCTGTATCTGAAAGAAAGACAAAGATTGTAACAGAGGAAAGAGAAAACCTGTTTTTTAGAAAAGTATTTTGGAGTATGTTAAATGGTAATTAATGAGAATTCAGGAGAGTGTGGAATCACCCACCATAATCAAATACTAATAAGATATATATAGAAAGCCCAGAGATAAATCCACGCATCTATGGACACCTTATCTTTGACAAAGGAGGCAAGAATATACAATGGAGAAAAAACAACCTCTTTAACAAGTGGTGCTGGGAAAACTGGACAGCCACTTGTAAAAGAATGAAACTAGATCACTTTCTAACACCATACACAAAGATAAACTCAAAATGGATTAAAGATCTAAGCATAAGACCAGAAACTATAAAACTCCTAGAGGATAACATAGGCAAAACACTCTCTGCTATAATCCAAAGTGGGATACTCCATGACCCACCTCCCAGAATATTGGAAATAAAAACACGAATAAACAAATGGGACCTAATTAAAATTAAAAGCTTTTGCACAACAAAGGAAACTATAAGCAAG
Organism: Antilocapra americana; assembly: GCA_007570785.1. Lineage (NCBI taxonomy): Eukaryota > Metazoa > Chordata > Mammalia > Artiodactyla > Antilocapridae > Antilocapra > Antilocapra americana. The sequence continues at coordinate 4,231,032 of ML663008.1, read as the reverse complement.
GTGAAAAGACAGTCTTCAGAATGGGAGAAAATAATAGCCAATGAAGCAACAGACAAACAATTAATCTCAAAAATTTACAAACAACTCCTGCAGCTCCATTCTAGAAAAATAAACAACCCAATTAAAAAGTGGGCCAAAGAACTTAACAGACATTTCTCCAAGGAAGATATAAAAATGACTAACAAACACATGAAAAGATGCTCAACATCACTCATTATCAGAGAAATGCAAATCAAAACTACAATGAGGTACCACTTTACACCAGTCAGAATGGCTGCCATCCAAAAGTCTACAAGCAATAAATGCTGGAGAGGATGTGGAGAAAAGGGAACCCTCTTACACTGTTGGTGGGAATGCAAACTAGTACAGCCACTATGGAAAACAGTGTGGAGGTTCCTTAAAAAGCTGCAAATAGACCTGCCATATGACCCAGCAATCCCACTGCTGGGCATATACACCGAGGAAACCAGAATTGAAAGAGCCACGTGCACCCCAATGTTCATCGCTGCATTGTTTACAATAGCCAGGACATGGAAGCAACCTAGATGCCCATCAACTGACGAATGGATAAGAAAGCTGTGGTATATATACACAATGGAATATTACTCAGCATTAAAAAAAAATTCATTTGAAGCAATTCTACTCAGATGGACGAAACTGGAGCCCATTATCCAGAGTGAAGTAAGCCAGAAGCAAAAACAACAATACAGTATATTAACACATATATATGGAATTTAGAAAGACAGTAATGAGAACCCAACATGGGAGACAACAAAAGGAACGCAGATGTATAGAATAGACTTGTGGACTTTGTGGATGAGGGTAAGGGTGGGATGAGATGGGAGAAGGGCATTGAAGCATGTTAATTGTCATGTGTCTAATCAATCGCCAGCCCAGGATTGATGCTCGGGACTGGTGCAACGAGATTTCCCGGGGGGGAGGGAGGAGGGAGGGGGGACCCGGAGGGGAAGCATATGTAAACCCATGGTGATATCATGACAATGTATGGCAAAAACAATAATAAAAAAAATACTAATAAGATATAATAACTGCAATGGGTACAAATAGTCACAACCACCACTGACCAAGTACAGAGATGGAGAATTATGAATTGTACTCTGCTGAGGATAATTTATAAGTTAAAGAGCAAGTCATTGGTCATTAGTGACGGATGAAGTGATAATGTTCAACAGTCTTATGTATCTCAAGTGGTCTTGCTGGATTTAGTAAAGGGAGATCCCTAAAACAGAAAACCAGAACAAATGACATGGTTTCATTTGTTCAGGATCCAAACTAGTCGTTCATACTAAAAAAGAAAAAACAAAAAACCTCAGGAGGCCCTTTGCAAATATAGTAAATTCTCTATACTCTTTCCATAGGAAAATACATAAAGTCCACATCCCTGCACAATTTATCACAGTTTTATGTTCTTCCTCACAGCCTGTTCACAGACCCCGGGCTGACAATCCATGATTTGGAAGAACTTTTTTTGACTAGGGGAGAATCCCAGTGTTAGAATTCAATCCTAGTGAGTATCTCTCGCCAGATGCTTTCAGAGAGCTGTGGGGAGGGCGACTGCAGTATGTACCGCTCACTTACTTGTGAGCTGAATGGCTGCTGCTATTCCAGAACCTGACGGGTTTCATAACAAGAGACACATACATATACATCTCACATTCTTATTTTTCAATTCTTGTTATCACTTTTATATATAGGCACTTTTTCCCCAAATTCTGCCAAAGGATACTAAGATGGGCAAGAGATTTTTAAAAATCTGCTATGGTGGCTTTTTTTTTTTTTTTAAATGAAGTATGTTTTTTCTTTAAGCTATAAAATTACTCTATGTTTTGCCATAGAGACATTTTCATAGTTGGAGCAACTTTGGAGCTCTAATTCTAGGGTTGTTAATCAGGCCCACTGACAGGACCTAGAAACATAATACAGATTTAGATAATCAGCCTGTTGTTTCTGCCTTTTTAATGTTGGATTAATGCTCCAGAAACCTCTTCAAAATTATGCTGTGGAATACTCCAAGCATTTGTTTTCATAATATTCTTATGTAACTAAATTCTTTCTATTCATTTTCCTCTTCCATGATGTAAGTAAGAAATCAAAGGCACTCAAGTGTAGATTGGAGCCATTTTGCATCCTTTTCTAGCATTGCTGCTGCTACTGCTAAGTCGCTTCAGTTGTGTCCAACTCCTAGCGACCCCATGGACTGCAAGTCCTCGTGACCCCATGGACTCTGTCCGTGGGATTTTTTCAGGCAAGAGTACTGGAGTGAGTTGCCATTGCCTTCTCCATTTCTAGCATTAGGTCAGTTGATTCTTTACAATCATCTTTGGCTTTATCCTTTGTAGCCACATGATAATGATATATGAAGTTTATTCACACAAACCTGAAATGATGGCTAGGTTGAATGAGGAAGCCTATTTTTTTTTTTCTTTTCTTCAGAATGCCGCCATACTCCTTCTGATGTATGAATTTATCTTGGTACAGCGATAAAGCTGAGATTCATTTGTTAGGTGAGATAAATATTTGGATTCATAAAAAGTAACACCTAGTTTATTTTAAGTTAGTGTTGAAGCCAAATTAGAATTAATCTGCTGCTTGGATAGGAAGGTATAGGTATGTCTGATGGTACTCTCCTCAGTACAGGCAATACCTATTAAGATGGAAGGGCGGGGTTTGAGAATGAGAAATACAAAGTGCAGATTTTTTTGTCTTTGTTTTGCTAACAAGGAATTGTCTCTTTGCTTGAGAATATCATTCATTTCAATTAACCTCAGTTAATTGAAAGTAAAAAATAGAATGCTTTTAACAGTTTGGAAAGACAGAAAGTAGCTGGTTTGAACTACCATCTGTGTTGGTGCTGTGTAAACTTTTCTGTTCTTCCAGTGAATATAGACTCTAATGTCAGTGCCCTGTTCTTCTACTGTCCATCCTGTCTTCAGAAGATACTGCAAAACAAAACAAAACTGTGTCTGGGTACATATATATTATAGGTAACTTACTGAAACCTTAGGAAGAGAATGTGAGATAATGTGGTGACTAACAGATAGTATTGACACTCGGACATTCTGAATTAGATGAATCAGCTCTTGTCTGGAGTCATCACTCATACTTTCCAGTGTGGCCCAACTAAGATGTATTACCAAATCCCAGACATGAAAGGTCACTGTGGTCACCCACTGGGACAAGTATAGATTCTCTGCACATGCAGTTTTAATTAGCAGGGTTTCAGGATGGGACATCATCCATTTTTAACTGATGGCGATAGCTTTATTGTTTCCTTGAAAATTCAGTGACTCTACAAGGATGTTGTGAGCTACTGAATTGACAAAACCTGCATGGAATTAAAGGGAAAGTCCAATATCTGTTTTAATAAAATTTCAGGTATTCTTCACTAGTGAAGTTTGCAGTTTAGACTGTGGTAATTGTCTCATTCTGGCAATTACATAATAACTATATTGAAGGGTGATTTCCTACACATGGTGTCCATAGTTGGCATGAATCCAGTTTGGTACCATCTTCTCTCAACCCTTCTCTGACTGTACTTTAGAGAATGAGCAGGCACCTTCCGATGAGAAGACTCTAGCACATACATATTTTTAGAGTGTCTCTAAACAGGCCATACTCATTCTCAGTATAGCAAATTTTTAAAGTTAAATTTTATTGCTTTTCCAAATGATTTTAGTGCTGCTTTGGTGAGTTCTGGGATTTGAACCTGGGCCTTATCTGACTTTGGTAGATGAAGTAAGTAAAGTCAGACAGACTTGAGTTAGACACTGTTATTAGGTAATTGTATCAGTTTGATCAAGTTATTTAACCCTTCTGAGATTGTTTTCTTTCTTTCTGTATGGTAATAGCTGAAAAGCTTGTAGCTGGAGTAAAATGAGATCAGATACAGAAAGTACTTATATAGTTTCTGACATAAAATAGGCACTCAATAATTAGTAGCTAATACTGCTGCTCATAAAGGATCATGAAAACATAATAGTCATATGTAAAAACATGGTAATTCTGAAGGTATGTGTAGTTTGCTTCCCTACTCTTACCATATAGTGAAATCTTTAAACTTAGAGACTCATGTTTTCTGTTGTGTAAAACCTACTAGTTTTTGGTGATATTGAATGGTTAGTACATATAAAGCAGTGAAAAATAGGCAATTTAAAGATAGGGGAAAAGAGCAAACAACAAAGGGTAGGATATTAAGAAAAATGTGTCACCTTATTTCGAAACTTTAGATTGAATGAAACTTAATATTTTGGAAAAAATTGTCAAACAGTAAAAATAAAGTTTGAGAGGCATTGAATGTCACACTTATGGATAAACATTCTTAGGGATTTGTTGTACAGCAGATTTCTTTGAAAGACAAGGTTGTTTTGATGGCTTATATTGTTTGCCCGTAATTATTTTCAATCTGGAACTTCATAGAGGGCATTGAATAACATTTCCTATGATATAAGCCTCGACACAAGGCAGTCTGAAGGGATGAGTTCTGGCAAAGTGGGATCAAGTTAATTTTTTTTAGATATTGGGGATTCTTAGGTGACTTACTGTTTTTTGTTGTTTTTTTTTTAATGTAATCTCTGTGTTAGATGGAGAAGGAAATGGCAACCCACCCCAGTAATCTCGCCTGAAAAATCCCATGGACAGAGGAGCCTGGTGGGCTACAGCCATGGAGTTGTGGGAGGTCGGACACAACTGAGCACCTAAGCACGTACTCTGTGTTAGAGCCATACTTGTTTATGTTTGGTTACTGTCATGTAGCAGTAGTGAGACTTTGAATAAGTACTTAACCTCCCTTACTTAAGTTGCTTTTTTCTTGGTGATAAACTGAAAATAACAATACTTACTTTTCCACATTGCAGTGAAGATTAAATGAAGTTAAAGTGGATGTGAGGAGAAAGTAGAAAAGTATATAGATCATGAAATATTAAAGAGGTAAAGATTAGTTCTTACTATATTAGAAGACTACATGTACCTGGCTGTTGATTGCCTATTAATATAAATGTGAATTATATTCCATACATACTGTTTATATATAAAAATACTTTATTTTGAGGGGCTCCAAAATCACTGCAGATGGTGATTGCAGTCATGAAATTTAAAGACGCATTCTTCTTGGAAGGAAAGTTATGACCGACCTAGACAGCCTATTAAAAAGCAGAGACATTGCCTTGTCAACAAAGGTCCATCTAGTCAAGGCTGTGGTTTTTCCAGTAGTCATGTATGGATGTGAGAGTTGGACTATAAAGAAAGCTGAGCACCAAAGAATTGATGTTTTTTGAACTGTGGTGTTGGAGAAGACACTTGAGAGTCCCTTGGACAGCAAGGAGATCCAACCAGTCCATCCTAAAGATCAGTCCTGGGTGTTCATTGGAAGGACTGATGTTGAAGCTGAAACTCCCAATACTGTGACCACCTGATGCGAAGAGCTGACTCATTTGAAAAGACCTTGATGCTGGGAAAGATTGAGGGCAGGAGGAGAAGGGGACAACATAGGATGAGATGGCTGGATGTCATCACCGCCTCAACAGACATGGGTTTGGGTAAACTCCAACAATTGGTGATGGACAGGGAGGCCTGGCGTGCTGCAGTTCATGGGGTTGCAAAGAGTCGGACACGACTGAGCAACTGAAGTGTTTATAAGATACTATTTTAGAGACTTCAATACTTTCTAAGTGTAAGAGTTGAGTAGAAATACTTTTTGAAAATTGTTTGGATAATTGTGTAGAAGCAGCAAAGGCTCATGTTTCCTAATAATTGTTAAGGGGTCAGGAGACTATTGCTATCATCTGATTTTCTGAATTATTTCATTTTTATGCTTAAATTGGGTTAAACTAAAAAAATGTGATTCACCACAGATGACAGGCTGAGGCAAACATGATGTGTTTTTCATAGAACTGTACTCAAAGTTATGTGGCAGCCTGGATGGGAGGGTCATTTGGCAACATATGGAATGGGTACATGTATATGTATGGCTGACTCCCTTTGTTGTTCACATGAAACCGTCACAACATTGTTAATTGGCTGCACCCCAATACAGAATAAAAAGCTCAAATGTTAAAAACATGATGCATTTTTTTCTCTCTAATAGATGCATTATTTTAATTCTCAGTCTTTAATTCCTTTGGAATCTAAATATTACAACTTGAGGATAAATATATTTTATTGATATATGCTTGGAAACAATATCATACACATGTTTTTTCTTCCATACATGCAGCTGGGACTTTACTGTTCTTATTTCCAGCACTTGTTTTCGACATCTCTGTGATTTTGTGTTGTGTTCTAGCAGATATGTGAACTGAGAAGAATTAGAAATGATGACTAACCTAGAAGAGTCAAAGGAGAACATTCAACTCAGGGAATTTGTGAAATGTTCTTTATCTGAATATGTGCCTTGGGCTGTGTGTAACAAGCATTGTTAGAAGTTGATGTTGATGCATGATTTTTTGTGCTGTGCTCTGTTAAACAAGGTATTATAAAGAATGTAAAGATTGAATGAATTTTTCTATTTGTTTAGTGACAAGGCAGAAGGACTTTGTGTGTATGCGTGTGTGTGTGTGTGTGTGTGTGTGTGTGTGTGTGTGTGTGT